>OZ024706.1:21921695-22215398 GCA_964016945.1 Microplitis deprimator | reverse complement strand
GTGATGTTATATTCAGATGGAGCTGAAAACTCAATAACATAATTATTATTATTTTTATTATTATTATTATTGTTATTATTATTATCATGATTATTATTGTTATTAGGTAGATTTTTCCAAAATCTAACTATTGTATTTGTCCTTATGGTCGATTTTTCAAGGTATTTTGTCAAAACCTAGCATAATTGATTGAGTAGGGTTCAGAAATACCACTCGTTGAAAAATTTAAATATGTATGTGCATATACATTAGGGTGTCCGTTATTTACCAAATTGATTTTTTTTTAGCGACGCCCCCTAAATTTTTCGTTTATGTCCTAAAATAAATTATCAGACCCATATAAGCCCTTAATATTCATATTAAACCGTGCCCCAAAGACAATACATTTCCCATTTGAATAACATGGGGTTTCGGCGCGTTTTATATTTAATTTTTTTTCTCTTAAGCAAGTTAATCTACAGATATCAGAGTTGCATATTTTTATAGGAAATTGAACACTCTACAAAAAAGGACTCTTATGGTTTTTTGAGAAATTTACTGGTTTAAAAGTTATTCAAAATTAAAGGTAAACTTATCGTTGATTTTTGATTTTTTTACTTTTACCGCAAAATTATCATCATTTCTGTAAAAGTAAATTATTTATTGGAAAAAAGGTCATTCGACAGCCGAAATGAAAGGTAAATTTTTCAATTAATCGATATAAAAAGTTAGTTTTATACATACATATCTTGTTAGTGTATAGTCATGATATGAAACTAGACTTGTTTTCTAAGAGTGAGGGTAAAAAAGGACAACGATTACTTTTGATAGAGAACTTCAGATAGTTGATACGACATTACATAATATAGGTAATGTACCAAACTAACCTTGACATAAATAATGTATAGAAAATTTAATTAATATGAGATCATAATTGTAATCGCTGTTATCATGACAAGACCAGTTATAATTATATGACGTACAGGTACGATTGAAACATCATAAGTAATGAAAGTAATACTTTTAAAATATGAAAGAGCTGTGAAATTTACAGGTTATTTTTTTCACAATGAAATATACGTGACAAAATGTATTATAATGGGAAATAGATAAGTTATGTGGAATGAAAATTATATTTTCAACATTTTTTGATTCCATCAAAATTTTCAAGGCTATCAAATCATTAGAAAAAATGGTCAAAATCTAAAGTTCAAGGTCATAAGTTAAAGCTTATTAGTCAAGCTTTAAAATACTTTTTACAGAAATTATCTATGAGTTTTAGTTTTGAAGATATATGAACTTTAAAAGTGATTAAAACTGATTTTTTTGAAAAATTTTCAAAATTTCAAACAGCCATAACTTATAAACTAATCGACCGTTTCAGCCCATATTCGAACTCAACCGTGATAATTACACATAAAATAAGTGTAGAAAATTTTATTAAGATCGGATAAGAATTGTAGTCGTAATCGTGTCCTCAAAACTCCGTTCTATTACATAAATATATATATATATATACATACACATATAAATTTTTTAAGGAATGCTATTTTTGAACTCTACTCAACTAATTATGATAGTTTATGACAAAATCCCTTAAAAAATCAACCATAAGGACAAATAAAATAGTTAGAATTTTAAAAAAATCTACCTAAAAAATATTCAATTTTAACTGTGTTATTGAAAAAATTACTGTCAAATTTCAGATAAGTGAAAAATAATGTGAGTGAAGTAGTCAAGATATATATGTTGTTGAAGGAAATTTAATGCTCTACAAAAAAAGGTCTCTCAACATTTTTTGCTAAATTCACTCGTTCGAAAGTTATTCAGGTTATTGAAGTCGTTTTGACTCAACTTCAACCTTGGATAACTTTTGAAGGAGTGAGTTCAGCAAAAAATATTAAGAGACCTTTTTTCTAAGCATTAAATTTCCTTCAAGAATAGGTATCTTGACTTAAAAAAATTTTAATATTTCTAGTTACAAAAATCCAAAATAGAAACAAAGTATTTAAAAAACAAATCAATGTTTAAGGCACGGTTACAAAGAAACGGCTCGTTTTATGTCAATTTACTAAGAGAGATTTTTCGTAGGCAATTTGATTTCCTTTAAAAATGTAGATCGCTTAAATTTTTTAGGTCGATCATTTACGAGTTTTGGGTAAAAAATAAAATTCCTGTCAAAAAACTAATAGTCGTAACGATACACCTTTTAAAATCGATATTAAGGGCTCAAACTAGCACAATAATTTTTTTTGGACATCAGGAATAATATTTTCACGGTATTGAAAAAAAAAATCGGTCTATCAGTTGACCCTGCGGGCCAGCCTCAAAACTTCCCGCCGTTTTCGAGCTCCTTGAGCTAAAAAAATTGTTGTGGATACATTTTCGAGCTCTTCTAGCTCAAAAATACTTTTGTATGCCTTTGTTTTAAAAAAAAAACGTTTTTTACCATTTTTTCTCAATGTATCTCTCGAACTAATAAAGCGATTGAGATGGTTAAGGTAACAATCGACGCGTTTTATTGAGTTCTACAACTGATCAGACTTTGAAATTTATTTATCAAATCGTTTTTGAGAAATTTCAAAAATACTAAAAAAAATTTTCTTTTTAATTCTTTCGACAACGGTATCTCTTGAAAGAATTAACCAATTTTGATGGTTCAGGTGGCATTCGACACGGTTTATGAAGCTTCAGAGCCCAGTTGATTTTGGAATCAATCCATCGAGCCCGTAAAAATTTATCCGAAAAAAACATTTTGGAAAAAAGTTTATTTTTGGAATATCTCCGAACGAGCCCTACCGATCAAGCTTAATTTTTTTCAGCTTCGAGATATTGACAAACCGCGTCGAATGACACCTTGACGATCAAAATCGGTTCATCCGTTCAAAAGTTATAGATAGTTACATACGTACATACATACACTCGGACATCATCTTAAATTTAGTCAGAATAGCTTCCTAGAACCTCAAAACATCGACATCTATTGGAATTTCGATTTTCACAAATCGGGGTGAAACCAATAACTTCCCGAATTCTTGAAAATTTGCAATTTTCTTAGCGGGAAGTTAAAAATAGTCAATTTTTTTGGCCTAGTCTAATATATATATTAATAAATATATATATATATAAATATATATATTATCACGATAAATAATCAAGAAATAATTGCATTTTTACAAGTTATCATTAAACCTTTACCGTTAATATTTTTGTAAGCTTGATAAATTTCTTCATGGTGTAACGTTGATAACTTTATAACAACGATACAATCGATATTTTCTTGATTGATTAAATGAACCTTCAAATGATCGTAAAAATAAAAAATTTTCCAGAGAACACAAACAGTAAATGGAATCTGCTTATAAACAAATAAACGCCGGATCCAAATGAAAATGTCCATAGGTTAAATATTCGACTTCATAGACATTTACACTTTTATCAATAAATGTTCATGTAGAATTAATCATATCAGTTGATAAATTTGCTACTATTTCATTGTACTAAGTAGATGAGTTGAAATTATCACTCAAGAAATGGCGTGATATGTAAATGATTGAATCCAATTTCTTCACGCAAAATTATCATAAATTATATATTCATACGTTTGACCGTGCAAAAATTTTTAATTCACACCACTTAAATTCAACATGATATTTGGTGTAATTTTTACGTATTATTTTTTTGATATTTCCAATGATAATTTTCATAAAACTAAGAAAAAAAACAGTCCATTTTTTTGGCACAATTATTTAATGTAACGGGATCGAAGTCAACCTCCGTTTTACGGGAGGCCGTTTTTGCGCCCTTTCGGACATACATGCATTGCGGGACCATCCCTACCTTTGCCTCAGACGACACTCTTAGCCGAAAAATATAATTGAGTGACGACTAAGGTAGACATTAGCTGAAGGTATAATCAAAATTCCTTACCACGTGTTGTATCTAACCACATCCACCATGAGTCCATGGTATGGACCTCTCTTGGGCCAAACACTACTACCATCTCAGGAAATAAAGAGACTCTGGTCGAAGTGGGCTTGGAAAATCCCCCCGTTGTACTACTTTCCCTGTGTTGGTCAACAGGTTGCTTATGGATAAGTGGTGAGACCCAACTTCTCCCCATTTCCTAAAAAGAGTTTCTTCCACTTAGTACCTTTCGAATTTCGAACAAACTATTATTCACTTGTTCTGCCTCTGAGGAATTTTCTACTTTTCAAGCCTTTCAAGACTCCAATTATTTAAGCCAAATCATAGTTAAGATCGGCTCAGAAATATATCATGTACATCAATACCATCATTCAGATATGTGTATGTGTAGTTCGTGTATATGAATAGATTAGAAGTGGTGGATCTATCGCCAAAAAACCCATGCTGCTTAATATAAATTATATTCTTAAATGAGAGAGTTAATTGCGGTATAATAATCTTCTCGAATAGTTTAGACATAGATTATTGGATGCAGATTGGTCGGTAATCGGATACCTCAGATCTGGAATCAGATTTATGGAAGGGACTAATGTACGATAACTTTCATGTCGTAGAAAATTGACCAAGGCTAAGAGACTAATCGAAAATTTGGGTCACCGGCTCACACAAGCTTACTGCACAGTTTTTAAGAAATAGGTTCGGTATACCTTCCGGGCCCACACCTTTTCTAGTATCTAGTTTTTGAAGTTCTTCGAATATGTTAATGAAAGATTCATTAAACTCAGATAGATTATTATCATTATAAGAAGCATCGACTTGGGCAACTACTACGATATTGATATCCAGAGCAGTGACATATACACTCTTAAAGAAAGATGCATCTAAGTTACCTATCTCACAACCAATGCTTACTGTAATTCCATCCTGTGACATTGATGATGGTGTGTCAATATCGTGCGACGCTTGTTTCTAATAAATTTTCAAAACTGGTTGGCATCAGACTTAATCAAATTTTCAACTTTACCTGTATAGTCATTGTAACACTTTGCGCTTAACTTTTTACACTCATACCTGAGTAGACGAAACCTATTATTAGCAGATTTAGAGCATTTTTTCTTATAGTTATCGTGCACTTTTTTCTTAGAGAAATTTTATTAAGGTACCGGCGGGTAATAAGGCCTAGCTAAAGGAGATTTCGAATTGAATCGAAAATATTGCATTTAATTATCGAAATGTATCATAAATCTTTATTTCAATACATTAGCCATAAAATATAATGAAATACTGGTAATTTATACCACAAACAAACAAAAAATTAAACTTTTACAAAAACCATACGAATAGACCTTATTTTACTGAGGTAGGGTAATAAGGCCTACAGGTTAAATAAACTGGAATAGTTTAATTATACTTAATAAAATTGGTATTAAAGATGAATCATCACTTAAAGTTAGCAACAATACTTTTTTAAAGACAGAAGACTAGATTGTTTTGATCAGCAGCACTTAAAACTATCAGTTACCTTTTCAAGAGTCAGAAGACTGGATTGTTTTTTATGATTTCTTCTGCGCTACGACATCATATGACGGATGATGAAATATAGAAGACAGGGAACGTGGTATCGGGACTCTATAAACTTGTCGTAACATCTATATGCAATACCCTTCTACTAGAGTAGCCTTTAGTGGAGGTGATTATTTTAAATATCATTTCTGTCACTTAGGCCTTATTACCCGACAGGCCTTATTACCCGCGGGTACCTTATTGTAGCAGATGAAATATAAAAATGCACCTAGCATTTTCAGATTAACGAGTCACTATTACACTTACCCCAAGATAGAACGATTTCGTTACTCGCATATTCTCCACTAAAAAAATACGTCACGTCCTGAATGAACATTCTTTACACAGATTTTCTCAGACGTTGACCTAAATATCCAACTACACAAGGCCTTTTCCATTGTTCCGGATATTGACCCACACATCTAACCACACATTATTCCACACTATGACCCACACATCTAGGTACACACTATCCCACATTTCGTCCCACACATCCAGCCATATATTATCCCACACATTCATCCACGCATTATTCGACACATCTAGCCACACATTGTTCGACACATCCAACCACACGTTCTTCTACAAAACCAGCCACACATTATCCCTCACATTGAACCACACATCCAGTCATACGTTGACTTACACATTATTCTACACATTGACCCTACTTATTGACGTGTGAGATAATCTATGTGAAGAATATTCTTCCACGCAAAATATTTTTTTTGTGAAGGTTATGCGAGTTATGAAGTCGTTTCATCTAGGAATCGTTGTAAACGTGACTCGTAAATCTGAAATTGCCAAAACCACAGGTGTTTTTTATATTTTATCTGCTCAAATAATAATTTTATCTACGATAGTTTATTTTCCCCGGTAACGGTATCGGAGTCAAAGTTATTCGTGTTTCGGATTTATGATTTTTATTCAACTATACGGTTCTCTTCAATCGTTCGATGTTAATTTTTTCGAATAACTAATATTTCCTATGGCGGGTTTATTCATTTGCCTTCAGCAAATTTATATCTTTATTTTTCTATGCAGGTTTCTGAATAAAAATTTTAATCCATGAAATTAGCTGCTTTGCTATTCGAAATCACGGCTTTTGAATTTTTTAATTTTTTGGTTCGCATATTTTTTTTCCTGGTATAGTTAAACGGGCAAAAGTTGCGATACTTTGAATAACTAAATAATATTCGACCAAAGTTACAACACTCATTAATAATGAAATAATATCCGTTATAAAAACTCACGATAACGCGCCTATTTAACATCAAAAAAACTCTCTTACACGGATATCACCAAAACACGTTAATCACTTTCTGGCCGAGCCTTAGACTTGTTTAATTTTTCAATAACTCAGATTGTTTATAATTCGTAATTTTTTGCCCGGGATTTAATTGCTCTTTGATCGGAAATCGAAATTAACCACAACACGACCGTTAGGTTCGAAGTCCGAAACGAATCTTTTTTGAATTCATTTTAGATCATTTGCTCGGTCAAAGTCCGATTTGGTTCATAAAACTCATTAAAATTTGCTCGCCGGAAAACTATTCATTATTCTAAAATAATCTTAAGCCATTATCTACCAGCCAAAAAATATTTTAAATTTTAATAAAATTATTGCTTGTTTTAAACTATTTGATCATAAAAAAAGTTTAATTCAAGAAAGAAAATTTTTTTCATTCGTTGGTTCTGAGATAATTGGTGTTCGATTTTTCGAACACTGGTCACTTAGCATTAAGTAAAAAGTTAGTGAGTTAAGATGAGACTACAATTATAAATTTATTGTTTATTACACTTTTTTATTGAAAAACAGATAACTCATTGCATGAATGATAATTAAAATAAGAAAATATATAAAAAAAAACATTGCAGGTAATATAAATTACTGCTTATCTATGATAATCATTAAAGCATTTAAAGTGCATATGCTTATTACATTTTTGGCACATGTAATAAGTAGGCTTTCCACATCCTTTTAACTGGCATCGTCGCACTTTTCCTTCATTTTCTTTAACAAGCGTATGCTTACCTGATAAATATGTTAATGTGTCTGGTCTGTAATCATTATCAGTATTTTTATTTATTTTGACAGACAAATCACTTTCTTCTGAGTCTGATGTAGCAAATAAGTGATCCGCTATGATAACTCGAAAGTTTTTCTGTGACATAAGTTTCTTATTTCTTTTCGCGCAACAAAACAATGTAACTTCCAAGCATTCACAATTGATGAGTTTAAGACCGATAACCAGAGCGGCCAATACCACTTTTTTGCTCTAATATTAACACGGTAATTTTGCTCAGCATTATCATGCAAATCAACTCCTCCCATACCTTTGTTGTAGTTTTTTAAAAGTAGTGGTTGTTTGACATTTACATATTTACCAAGCTCAACAGTAGCACCATTTTTATCTTTTTTCTCTTTATTCCATCTTTTTACTGTATTCATCAGTTCGATTTGATCGTAATTTGTGTACATTGTAACTTCACTGTTATCTTGCCATCGACAGACTAGAATCTTATTTTTTGAATCATAAGCGTAATTGTTATCACCTTTTTTTATATCTTTTCCAGTTTTCAATATTGTTCCTCCAATTCTATTTTTTCGAACAGTTTCGGTAGCACAAAAACGTTTCTTAGTTAGAAGACACATAAGATAATACAACGTGAAGAAATTATCGAAAAAAATTTGGTGTCGTTCTGGGAACAGGACATTTTTTAAAAGCCGCAAAACAACATCTCCTCTTAAACCTACTTGCTTATCATATTTATCTGAAGAACCAGAGTATGGTATACACTGATACAAATAACCAAAAGAAAAACACAGACACCACAATTCATATCCAAATCGAATCGGTTTGCCTTTAATATACATTTTACGAGAATGTCTATCGAAGTAAGGGACCATCTGTTCATCGATTGATAATTCATCAGACCATATACCAAATTGCAGAAATTTTCGATTCATAATATTAATTAATTATAAAAAAATTAACCAATTAAAAAAACAAAAATTAAAAAAATGCAAGTACTAATTTTTGAATTTTCTAAAAGTGCATTTTTTTATTTTTATTTTATTATTTCAAAGTTATAAAAATTGTCAGCTGTTCGTTACCTTTACTATCTTTCTACAATTTTCAATGACTTTCAGCTGTCATAACCGTATTCAATTTAAATTTTTTAATTAAACAAAAATTAAAACTTTAATGGAAAAAGGACAACGTAGTAGTAATTTCGTGGAGCTATAGAATAAGAAAACAAATTATTTGCAGATGTAATTAATTATAGGAATTAAACAAAATTTGACATGAAGATTTTACTGAAATTTATTAAACAAATTTCGATTAACTCCTAATCGATAATAACTGTAAGTAATTTTTTAAAATTTCTATATCCCAGCGAAATGACGACTACACGGAGAAAAATATTGGCTCAAAATCTACCGATTTTTATTATGCTGTCGACCGAACTTGAAATAGGAAGGGAAGCATCCAAAAAATTATTATGCTCATACGAAAAATTTGTATGCTGTATCACAACATTTACTACGCGCGAGAAACTTATCGATAAAAGCTTTAATAACAATTACTTTCATACAGTATAATAATTGTGATGCGGCATAATAATTTTTTATAAGAGCATAATAAATTTTTGGATGCTTCAATTCCTGTTTCAAGTTTAGTCGATAGCATAATAAAAATTGGTAGGTTTTGAGCTAACATTTTTCTCCGTGTATATTCAGATAGCCAAGCTTGCAGAGCAAATGTTTGCTCAGCAAGAGTTATCAACTTGACGACAAGCTGTTGCCAATTATGAGATATTCCTACTTTTGACTACAACATAAGTACAATTTGAATTACAAGTTGTTGTAAATCGACAATCAATTTTTGAAGTCAAGTTGACAGGAAGTGTTGACGAAAAGTTGTGGAATGAAACTGAAGAAAAAAAGTTATTTTGGATAGGCACTGATAGCCACTTTGATTACAAATGGACGGAAAACTACTACTGGAATTTGATGTAAATTGACTGTAAAAAGTTGTCGTTTAATAAGTTGACGTCAACTTTCCTATAACTTCCTGACAAATTGAGAATAACTGTGGTTTTCGGCCACTTCTTGGCAACTTTTAGGCTACTTTTCCTCTCAACTTACCTTCCGAAGATGGCAGTCGATAATTGTAGGAATATCTCATAGTTGGCAACAACTTGTCATCAAATTGAAGGAAACTCTCACTGATTTGAGATTGACGGATCTGTACGCATCAAAAAATTATTTGGAGCTTAAAGAAATATTTTTTTTTCAAAAATGTTTTTTTTTTACATCTCAGAAAAAGTTTTTTATCAAAAGAGTAGTTAAGTAAATGATTTTGCTCTACCAAAATATTTGAAATCGCCTCCAAAAACAGATTCTCTGTATAAAGTTGCGCCAAGTACACTTTCAATGCGCGTACATTGATCTCAGACTGCATTAAAAGTAATATTTTCACAAAAAAAGTCTGAAATCACAAGAACACCAAGAAACTTAGATTTTTTTTAATTAAAAAAAAATACTTGAACGTACTTGGTGTGCGTTATGCGAATAACTAATTATTCAGTATTGTCACATATTCCTTGAATGTCTCCAATTAAATAATATTTCAAATCGACTCTAACAACGCACACCAAGTAAGTTCAAGTATTTTTTTTTAATTTTTAAAAATCTAAGTTTCTTGGTGTTCTTGTGATTTCAGACTTTCTTGTGAAAATATTACTTTTAAGGGGTTAGGGGTAGTCAGAGACACGAAAAAATGAGAATTTTCAGTAATTTTTTTTTGCAATTAAATCATTTTATTTTACAAAAGTAATAATATGGCATTATTAAACAATGTTTTGACTTGAAGTCACGAAAATTTGAAAAAAAAAAAATTTATAATTTTCAAAGTTATAGCTGTCTGTGTTGACCTAGTTTAAAAAAAAGGTCCTTGCGGTGACTGTCATAAGTCCTTGGAGATTCATCTAAAATCAATCGGAT
The DNA here is from genome assembly GCA_964016945.1 of Microplitis deprimator. NCBI lineage: Eukaryota > Metazoa > Arthropoda > Insecta > Hymenoptera > Braconidae > Microplitis > Microplitis deprimator. Next base: position 22,204,918 of record OZ024706.1, on the reverse strand, counting down.
GAAAAAAATTAGTTTTATAAATAGATAATCCTGGGCCTGATCGAAGCTTTTTTTTTTTTCAAAAATTAACAAAATGGCGGCCTTAGGAAATTTTTTTCTAGATTTTCAGGAAAAAATCAACAGTTAATTGGTCTTAAAAAATCGAAATTTTTGAAAAAAAAAAAAAAATCCTTCGATCAGGCCTGAGTTTATTATGTATTCTAAAAGCTGTATAAATTTCATTAAAATCTACTGAGCGGTTATCGAGTTACAGTTGTCACCAGTTCAAAAAACATAGTTTTGAGAAAAACGCATTTAAAGTTTCACACTAGATTTACGTACAGAAATACGAATTATTTAATTACTTACACAGAGTCATCTATTCCTGGGCCATATAATAGATCTTCAGCCATTGTGGAAGTTTCCAAAACGTCAATTTGGTGTTGCCTACGAAGCATTCTGCCTTCCCGAGTGTTGTCGTTGGCGCGCTGATCTGCCACTTTCACACGTGCAGCATCCTTTTTTTCAGCATACCGATGGGAATTAGACCCACAATCGAGTCCTAGGGTATTCATAATCATTAATAATAAATGTATACCTTCATTAAATATACAAGTAGCTATGTATGCAGCAATTTGTATGATAGTATAACTAGTATTCACGGTTTTTGGGCATATTTTCCACACTAGTTGGTTGAAGCTCTCATTATTATTCTGATTGAATCCACCTACACATCTTGAAAGTAAATTATCATTACTGAGATCGTCGTAAATCGGTTTAATAGCTGTTAAAACATCAGGAGGTAAGGGAGAATAATCTTGAGTATAAGTATCAAGCTCTCCACGTGCTTCAGCGCGCTGATAAGAGCACCAAGAATCTTCGCCTTTTGGACACATATCATGATTCGGATTTTCATCAGTCGAACCGTAGTGGTAAAAAGTTGCCATAATAGTAGATTTCATATCTTCCATAGAATCGCAATGACGACGTATAGATAAACCATAGTACACAGTTAATTTGTTTATAACTTTTCCTGTAAGCTTACCTCTACCACCAAGACCTTTTTGTTTAGATTTCAGAGTACGCAGTCGAGTCCCCATCCGCTTTTGAACATGGCCTATACATTCCTTTTTATTTACGGTTGTATTTTTGTAAGAATCTGCTTTTATAATTCCAGAATAGGTTTTCGAATCACTATCGCCAATGTAGTTGATATATTTAACTCCATATTTTATTTCAGACTGCTGAAACATTTCAATCATCGCATCCACCTCCATTTTCCCAGAAGACCCCTTGTGATTAGCACTACACTCATTTTCATGCGAATCATACCATTCCTCGAACTCAACCGTATTTCTTTTATTTTTCCAATACTCACATAGCTCACAATAAGCACTTTTAATGTTTATATCAAGAATCTTTCCAGTAAAATAGCCAATTATAGAAGAAACTCCAAATGACGATGTAAATCCCCTTTTTTGCCAGGTTCCATCTCCCGATACAGTCAAATCATTCTTATTTTCATTTTCACTACTTGCTTCTTTTTCTTCATTCACAGCTTTTTTCATCTAGGCTTCTGCAACGGTTTTACCACAATCTAAAATGTACTTCAATAATATTGTATGCGTAGTTTTATCTAAAAAAGACGGCATGTCCATCAGGCCACAAAACTTGCACAAACCTTTGTATCCTATCCCTAGTATTCTCATCACAAAAATGAAGCGTCTATTTATTTCATAGGAATGCCCAATGAAAGAGCATGAAGGAATATATTCATTGTCACAGTTATTACAAGAAACTACAATTTTAAATCCCAGCCCACGTGTACTAGCTGTTTGAAATGCAATGTTTCCATCACATTTTTTACATTTCACAAGAGCAGAAATGGCAGTGAATACTGTAATAAAATTAATTATTCGAAATTCAGTGGTGCAACTTTCGGGTACATCGTTTTCAGTATTTTGTTTCAGTTTTTTAAACGATGTACTCCGAACACTTTCATCACGTTCCGCCGTTTTTGGGTTAAATACATTTTTTTGTTTCTTTGAATACGACTTACGGATACTTTCAGATCTCCGAACTTCTCTCGATACTTTTTTCGTATCACGTCCCATAATAAATAACTTAAAAAATAATTTATTTTAATAACGCACAACTATCGACTGCTCTCCGCAACTGCTACAGGCATACTAGTGACATGGCGAAAAACGAAAAATTTGTAGTACTTATACTACCTAGAAATTGTAAATATATATAGTAGGGTATTTATAAATTTAGGTACTACTACATACATCAAAATTTAGTTCATGGATGACAATAGAACCCGAGAAACCGGTTGCTTGCAGCTGCCGCTAGCTATCTGCTCCCGAGCGTTTTGGAGTGCCCGAGCACTCTTTGTTATTTGTCGAATAACTCGAAAAATAATTATCGGATCAACTTCAAATTTTCAGAGAATATTTTTAAGATATTACACTTAACGAAAATGCAAAAAAAAAAAAATCGATTTTTTGAAAATCCTGACTACCCCTAACCCCTTAATTCAGTCTGAGATCAATGTACGCGTATTGAACGTGTACTTGGTGCAACTTTATACAGAGAATCTGTTTTTGGAAGCGATTTTCCTTACCTTAGTCATTTTATCAGTTTTATCCAATTCGTTATTATTGTCAAAATATTAGGAGTACAAATAAGTTTCCGCCGTTTTATTGTAGATGGCGCGGCACGGAGTTTCGGTTAGCTTTCGCAGATGATAACCGGCTTAAAAAATAGTTTGGACATTCAAGAACAACATAACCTATTAATATCATTGATTTTATATTGGTAAAATATAATTTTTATAAGTTGAAAATGTCAAAATTTGAGTCAAGTAAGCGTCATTTGCGGGAAATATTAGTTTACTTCTTTAATTTAAAGAAATCTGCTGCTGAGGCGCATCAATTGCTCGTAGGAGCATATAGTGAGGGTGCTTTGAGTGAGAGAACGTGTCGAGAGTGGTTTCAAAAGTTTAAAAACGGTGATTTCGACGTAGAAGACAAAGATCGCAGTGGAAGGCCAAAAATTTACGAGGATGCAGAATTGGAGGAATTATTGGAGGAAGATTCATCTCAAACACAAAAAGAACTTGCTCTAACATTAGAAGTCACTCAGCAAGCAGTCTCACATCGTTTAAAATCATTAGGAATGATTCATAAACAAGGAAATTGGGTTCCGTACGAATTGAAGCCGAGAGATATTGAACGCCGATTATGCTTAAGTGAAATGCTGCTAGCTAGACATAAAAAAAAGGGTTTTTTACATCGTATCATAACTGGTAATGAGAAGTGGATACTTTATGACAATCCAAAAAGAAGAAAATCATGGGGATTACCTGGCCACGCGTCAACATCAACAGCAAAACCGAATATTCACGGAAAAAAACTTATGCTGTGTATTTGGTGGGATCAGCTAGGTGTAGTGTATTATGAGTTGCTTAATCCGAGCGAAACAATTACTGGAGCCCTCTATCGAACACAATTGATCAGATTGAGCCGAGCTCTGAAGGAAAAACGCCCTCAATACTATTCTAGACACGAAAAAATTATTCTTCTGCATGACAATGCTCGTCCACATGTTGCGGCTCCCGTGAAAAAGTACTTGGAAACACTTGATTGGGAAGTGTTACCCCACCCGCCGTATTCACCAGACATTGCACCGTCCGATTATCACCTGTTCCGGTCCATGGCACATGCTCTGACGGCGCAGCGGTTCACATCTTCTGAGGATACCAAAAATTGGGTTGATTCGTGGATAGCCTCAAAAGACAAGGAGTTCTTCAGACGCGGGATTCGAATGCTGCCTGAGAGATGGGAAAAAGTGGTTGCAAGTGATGGGCAATATTTTAAATAAATTTATATTACCGTTCTTCTATAATAAATATTTAATTTGTGTTAAAAAACGGCGGAAACTTATTTGTAACCCTAATATAAGCTACGTTTAATGTTTACGAATCTAGTTATCGTCATACACTGCTTTACAATGGGTAATACTAGAGTTGGATTTTTGGACCAATAAACAGAAATAGCTGGAAGTGTATGATATCCTGATAGTAATAATATACCTAAAAATCGTCTTAGCTCAACTTCACTCACTATAGTTTCAAAATTATGTTGTTGTGTATATTAAGTCGATTTGTCAACGATAAATTTCAATACTTCTGCATCAAAAAATTTTGCAAACAATTCAGGTGGTGAAAAATTTTTCAAATTTTGATAAAGTTCTCACGTACGTCGTCCAGAGGTTTAAAATTAGGAGCAAGATCATATTTAAATTGCTGTGCTTTATTCTTCTTCTTAGTCCACTTTGGTTTTCAAATTCATTTAGAGGAGTGTAAGTACGAGATTTTTGTTGCTGACTAGAACTTGATTGCTCTGGTACTCTTACAAGATTGCTTTTTTTCTTTCTAGTGCACTTAGTGTTTAACTTAATATTACATTTATCAACGTGAACACTATTATTATCATTAATATCATCAGAACTAATATTAAAATCAACAGAATTACTATCAACATGACTAACATCATCAGTGATGATTCATCACTGAGAGATTTATCATTATTACAAGTAGTAAATTCCAACGAACCCGCTAATTCTTGTAAAGCACTTATATCTTCATTCATGACTATGTCATCTTCATCTGAATTCTTTTCATCAGTCACATAATCAACATTGGTAGGTGGTTAAATCACGACAGTGTCAATTTCATCATTGTCATCGTCCGAATTGTCAATTATGTTGACCAATTTCTCCATCGTTAAAACTTCCCGTGCCATATTTTTCTGAAAACTAATCAATAATAATTTTATAAGCAGCAATGTTAGCATAACTTTTAAAAATAAATATATAAAAATATTTCATAAACTTACTGAGATTTTTTTTGAATTACATTAAAATCACAGAATACAATAATAAATATTATGTAATATACATGAAAAAACTAAACACATTTTTTCTTTAAAATTAAATATCACTATTTAATATCAATTAACTTATATTAATTAACTTATAACGAAAAATTCAAAGATATCTGAGCTAACCCATGTTTGTTCATATTATATTTCGAGGTTAGTCTCCCAGAGCGCGCGAGTAGATTCCCTCGCGGAATTGCCATAACGGTATTTCTACGGTATTTTACCGGTATTCTTTGGGTATAAGTATTTTTACGGTATACCCACGGTATGAATGCGGTATGTTTGTGAAATTTTATTACCGCATTAATACCGTAAATATATTGTGTTGATACCAAATTTATATAGGGACTATACCGTATTTATACTGTGGTTATACCGTATTTACGCTCTCGCTATACCGTATTTATACGATGATTATACTTCATTTGTATAGTTTTTATGCTGTACTTAAACGTCAGTTATACGTTATTTATACGGCTGCTATCCCTCATTTAAACAGTGGTTACACGGTATTCATACAATGTTCGCACCATATTTATACGGTGTTTATGCCGTATATATATAGTGATTATGCCGCATTTATACGGTGATTATGCCGTCTTACTCTTACAAGCTGAAAAATACTTTCCATATCTTTTAGTTTTATTAAAAAGCAATTTTCAGATTCTATAACAGATACAATATGTTTTACTACTACTTGAATTTTTAAATGACTCATCTCTTCACTATGTTCTGCTTTCAATTGTTCAATAAAAAAATACAGTTCATTTTCACTTTTAAAAAAAAATTTTTTTCAAAAAAATTTCTCTCATATTAAAAAATAAAAACTCTTGAAACTGGTAAAAATTTTTCAATTTAAACAAAAATATGCTGACTTGAGGAAAAAAAATTTTAATTCAAGATAAAAATTTCAAGATAATTATTTACTTGGTGCAAGAAGATTTTAGTTTTCTGAATCGTTAAAACAAAACTTCTTGAATCAGGAATTTTTTTCTTGATTCGAGTTAACTGTTTTTTCTATGTAGTAATAATTCGCAAGAACATCAGATAATTTCGAAATACATTTAGGATCAATATTAATAACTAGAATTATTTCATGATTAAAAATTATAAAAGTTCTTCAATTTAAAGATGTTTAAACACTGCAGTGTTTATATAGTATGGGTATTTTGACATAAAAGTTTTTTTTTAGCTCATAAAGTTCTTTATTTGCACGTTATGAAAACCTACACGCGTCTTTTGAATTTTAGTTTCTCTACACAGAAAATACAGTTAACGAACCAAGAAAAATATTCTTGATACAAAAAAATTTTTTTTAACGATTCGGAAAATAAACATTTTCTTACACCAAATAAATAATTATTTTGAAATTTTTATCTTGAATCAAAATTTTTTTCCCTCAAGTTAACATATTTTTATGCTTTAATCGAAGAACTTGTACTTGTTTTAAAAGTTTTTATTTCTTAATATAAGAGATATTTTATTGAAGAAAGCCGTGCCAGGTTATTGTAGCAATATCGCATTTTTTTGTTAAAAAAAAATAAAATTTCTTGAAATAATTACTATTTGTTTAGAAGATTTAAAAGATATCTATGGAGGAGAGGGAAGTCACTGGTGCTTAGGCAGCAGCAGCAAGAATAGTTCGGTGCTCGCCACTAGATAGCGCCTACGACTTGTAGTGTCCCTGGTAAGAAACTGATTTCAGAAGTTTTATATTCCAAACTTGTGACTATTCTGGCCCGGGTACTCCTCCGTTATTTGACAGAGTGATAAGTACCTTTTTTGATGGTAATATAGTACATCCTATATTACATAATGACAAAAATATTTATTATTAATGTTTCTATGAATAATTTATCTCTGAATTTGAACTGGAACTTTAAAAAAAAATATTTTAATCAAAAGTCTACAGTCTCTACTGTATGATTAAAAATATACGAGTGACATAATACATTGAAGAGCAATATATATATATATATATATATATATATATATATATATATATATATATATATATATATAGATATATATAGATATATATATATATAATTCCGTATAAACATCTTATTAAATCAGAACAATTGTTGTGTGAGCTCAGTAGAAAAATCGTATTATTACGGTAACAATGCCATATTATTACGGTAGAAATGCGGTATTATTACAGCACAGATGCCGTATTATTACGGTGAAAATTCGGTATTAATATCATATAAATAAAGTATTAATATTATAGAAATACCGTATTAATACAGTAGAAGTACCGTGTTATTACGGTAAGAATAAAGTATTTATACGGTAGAAATGCCGTATAAGCTCCGTATAAACGCAGTATAAGCTCTGTAGAAATACCGTAATTAAATTTCACAAATATACCTTATAAATACGGTAAAACTACTTGTTATCGACTACGTTTATATTCTTTTAATACAGTGTTCAAACCGTATCATGAAAACCGCGAGGGTTAATGAAAATAAAATGATGTGAAGTGACCAATGTTCGAAAAATCGAACATGTACTTTTACGTTTTCCTAGAAAATTAGAAATGTGTCGTAGATGAAAAGTAATTATTAATAATAAAACTTTACTCTTTTTAGAATAAATTTCAATTATGAATAAACATCAAAAAAAATTTTGATTATGATTAATAAATTTTTGTTAATACCTCTATAAAAGAGACTTGATAACAATTTATTTACCAATTAACATATAATTAATAAATAATTATACAAGTTATTTTCTAAAAGTATACACTTGAAATAATGAGACAATAACAATAATTAGCGTCCACAATTCTACACCGATCTCAATGAAACTTAGTATACTTATTCTATCGACGATTACCTTGGATGAGTACGAAGATGAGCCAATTCGGCCAATAAGTTTAGAAGTTATGGTTAATTGAAAATTTGTAAAATTTAAAAAAAAAAATTTTTTTACTGATTTAACTGGATGTAACTTTTAAACGGAAAGAGATAGCTTATTTTTGTTTGTTCTATCTGAAAGCTCGTTCGATTGCCGTCAATTTTCACTATGTAGCTCATTGATTTGACCACTTTCTCTAATAGATAAATGGCTTTAAAAATTTGCAAAATATTAGAAAAACTAATTTTATGCAGGTTGTCACTTTAATTCATACCACAGTTTTAAACCGATCGCTCTGAAATTTGGTATACGTATTTTCTGGGTGACTACCTTGATCAAGTTGAAAAATGGGCTCAATTGGTCGATTAGTTTAGATGTTATAGCATTCCAAAATTTTCCAAATGTCAAAAATTCATATTTTTACTTATTCTTCCTTCGATATTTTTTAAATGTTATAAATTATTGACTTTCTATAGAATTCATCTGAAAGCTCTTTAAGCAAGCTTTAATTTTCATGCCTGTATATGTGCCTAGACCAATGAAATTACTTATCTTACCACTCATTAAAGGAAATTTTTCTATTGCATTGGTTCTCCTACTCCCAATAGATTCAATAGAAATCTAACTACTGTATTTATTCTTAAAAATCTACACTGTATCCATTAATAAATTTATGAATCTGATTGAATGTTTATTATTACTCTGTAACACTCTCAAAATCCTAACATATTAATTTAAGCATGTATACTCAATTATGTTTTATTGACAGTTTATATTCACTATATGATATAGCAATAACATGAATAATATTAATTATGATATTAATACGATGGTAATAATAATATATCTGTTTCACATATAACAATAATTGAGTATACACGCCTCAATAGAAATAATCAAATAATAAGAAATCTACTTCCTTTTCGGCTGCCGAATGGCCTTTTTTTTAGTGAAAAAATACGTGGAGAGTCTGGTTTTTTCTTTTTAACCCTTCAGAACATACGTCTCCCATACCACAGTATTGCTATCGTGATGAGAGAAAATCTCACACCTCTTGCGCAAGCGCCAAGAGCGAAATTTAAAAAATATTTGAATAATTTTAGGTTATATAGCAAGTAAAATACAATATCAAATATTATTTATTTGAACCCGGGAAAAAATCATCAGGCCTGATCATGCATGATCATGCGTTAATCTCATGCATGATCATGGCTGGTCAAGCATGATTGTGCTCTTTTATGCATGATCACGCATGCTCATGGCTGGCTAATATTCAGGTATGATCAGGCCTGAGCAAGCACAATCCCTCAAATTATTAAAAAAAAAAAATAAAAATAATGATGTCAATTTGAAATTAACTTATTTTGTGAGTATTATTGTGTAGTTAATGTTTTCTGGTTGAAAAGTACTTTTGAAATTTTACCCGCGACGGGTCTCGAACCCACGACCGCCATGTTAGGAAGCACGTCCACTGTCCACTAGGCTGAACTATCTTATTCAATCTACGACGATTTTTAACATCTTTTGAAACCTTAGGGTAATTAAAAAATAAAATATTATTTGAACTCGATCTTGATTTGTTTATTAAATCTTTTTTGAATAATGAATGAAAATAATTGTAGTTATCAATTACAAGCAAATTTGACAATTACATTAATCTTAATTATTAATTAAAAAAAAAAGCAATTATATCGAGTGTCATTATTAATTTGGCAAAAATTTATTATTTCAATTCTTTAATTAATTCAAAAAAACAATTTTTAATTAAATTCAGTTAAATTATTTTTCGGAAAAAAAAGATTGGTTTTCGTTATTAATTGAACCAAAAATTATAAAATTAAATATATTTTGATTATCGATTTAAAAAATGATAATTTTATCTACTATCGTCAAAATAAAAATGAATGTTTAATTATTTGAAGTTTTTCATAAAAAATATATGATTATCCTTAATTAAAAACCTCAATCTAATCCAATTGGAGCTCGACCAGATTTTAATCGAATTCAATCAGTTCAATCGGAGATTTTAATCATAGATTTTAATTAAATTATTTGTAATGTTTGACCGTGCATGATTCATGCATGATCCATGTTTGAACATGCTTACCCTTGCCTGAATCATGCATGATCATGCTTGATCATGCATGCTGATTTGTTCCCAGACAATTAATCTAATTTAAATAAATAATAAAATAAAAAGGAAACAATAATTATAATTAATCTAACAGTTTTTATTAACGACTAACTTTCATCTATGAATATGAACAAGTACGCTTAGTCGTGTATGATCAAGCCTAAATATTCATAAATATTTTTCACTATTTGCATATAACCGTGAAAGGTTAAGGTTGACCATGCATAGCCTTGTACGATCATGTCTGCGCCATGCATTATCATGGATAATAGAGCATGCTCAATCATGACTTTTCTCGAGGGATTACATCTCTGAATACGATTATTTCTAACGTAAGTCATGAGCAAGCCTGATTTCTAATGAGTCATGCATGATCATGCTTGATCACGAATGAGTTATATATGATCAAGTATGAACCATGTATGGTCATGCATAACAGAGCATGCTCATCCATGGCCTTTCTCGAGGGATTACAACCCTGGATACAATTATTTCTAACGTAAGTAATGAGCAAGTCTGATTCAGAATGAGCCATGCATGATCATGCTTGATCACGAATGAGTCATGTCTGGCCATGAATGAGTTATGCATGATCATGCTTGATCACGAATGAGTCATGTCTGGCCATGAATGAGTTATGCATGATCAAGTATGAACCATGCATGGCCATGTATAATAGAGCATGCTTAGGCATGACCTTTTCTGATGGATCATATCTCTGGATACAATTATTTCAAACTTAATGCTGTTACGATGTGGGATCGTGCGCTGCCGCTTAGATTCGGGTAGTGGATGTCACGTGCTTCAATATGGCGTTGCCACCTATATAAGCACGTGCAGCCAGGACTCCAGTGCTTTTTACCTGCGGCTTAGTACTTGCGTTTTACTTGCTTGTTCGCTACCAGATCAGAGTCAGCGTTAATGAACGTTATAGTTGATTACAGTTTGTTAATCAGGTTAATTGACCAGTATAATTATTACAGTTAGTTAATAATTATAATAACCAGTTAGTGTTATACGCGTATCGGTAGATAATATGATAGATTGGAGTTATTGTATTATCGGGTAAAGCCCTGTACAGTTATTGTATTATCGGGTAAAGCCCTGTACAGTTAGTTACAGTAACATTGATATCACACACAGTTAGTTGTATGATATCAGACTTTGTATTCAGTGTGTGTGCGTTGTGGCAGATTGATAATTATTAAATCAATAAATAATTATACAATCATAAGAACTGAACCAGTGTTTGAGTGAATTCACCTGATCCAGTCCACCTCCTTACAATAAAGAGTAAGAGAAGCAGCATCTGGGTGCAGAGTCAAGGTCCAAGAGGGGTATCCTGGAGGACCGACAATCAGCCAAGTTCAAGGACATCTAGAACATCGTGACCGAACTCCATATTAGGCTAAGTACTAGTATTAGTCACAATTTGTAAGGCCAGTTCGGGTAATTTATTTAATAGACGAGTCTTGTCGCTGAGCTAGTAGGAAAAGTCTCACGAGAAGCTGCATGACTACACCTAAAGTGCGGGTGAACGATCCTTAACGTTTCAATGCATGCGCAAGCTTGATCTAGAATGAGTCATGCATGATCATGCTTGATCACGAATGAGTCATGCCTGGCCATGAATGAGTCATGCAGGATCAAGCATGGTGATTTTTTCCCGGGAATACTAAGAATTAAATAATAATTCTTTATAAATTATTTTTTATAAATAATTATTTGTAAATTATTACATTTTTTATATTAATTAAAACACTGGTATACAGATACACTCGTAAATAACTTTCAGAATACTGTTTATTTGTATATCTATATACATTTGAAAGGTTGGCTAGAAACCACGGAGACAGCCGAAATGAAACGAAGTCATACGAACAGCAATTTTTATTGTGCTTGACTTAACACACGCGATGAGAAACTCTCACAGTTAATAAACAAATGATTTTTTTTCTTTATTTTTCAAGTTTAAAAAATTTTGTTTTTTTACTATCATTTAGAGCATTAAATTTTAGTAACGTAAAAAAAAATTTCAGGGGGTCATTCCATTTGAATTTAGAAAGAAAAAAAAGTTGTAAAAAAAGTGTGAGAGAATCTCTCTATACGATGGTTCCGAAGGGTTAAGTAAAGAGAACACGTGCCGCAGAACGATCAAAGTTAATTTTTCGATACAATCGCGGTTTTTTTCAAATATCTCATAAAATATGCAGATTAAAAGAAAAAATCATGGGAACAATTTTGTAGGAAATCAAATTCTTAACAAAAAAGATTATATTCATTTTTTTTATCAAATGTATATTTATGAAGATATTTAGAATAAAACTTTTTTAGATGTTATCAATTAAGCATTTTAAGGATTACGAATGTTAAAAATAACGTTTTTTCTTAAATCTAGACAAGTTCGTAACTCGTCACATATCAATCACTAATACTTGTTGTAGTTTCTATATAATTAGAAAAATGATATTTCCAAAATTTGTAATCCTTAAAACGCTAAATTCATCAGGTGTAAAAAAAGTTTTTTTAAAATATCTTCATAAATACACATTTTGTAAAAGAAATAAATATGACCTTTTTTGTTAAGAACTCCATTTTCTACTAAATTCTTCCTATGATTTTACCCTTTAATTTACATATTTCATGAGATATTTAAAAAAAAACCACGATTGTATCGAATAATGAACTTTGATCGTCCTGCGGCACGTGTTTTTTTTATTTAAAAAAAAAAACCAAATTCCCCACGTATTTTTTCATTAAAAAGAAACTTTTTATGGGGCGCCTCAGAAAATTTAGTTTTTAACGACCACCCTAATATATATATATATATATATATATATATATATATATATATATATATATATATATATATATTAGGACGACAAATTTTGACTGACTAGTGTATGTTTGTGAGGCTCGGATAAAAATGAGCGAAAAGTCTCTGTCAATGGACGAGACCAGTAAATGAGACCAGAAATTAAGAAATGCGGAAAAAATTTTTTTTTTTTTCATATTTCAAAAACGACTTGATTAATCGATGTTCAAATTGTAACAGATCACGAACATGATAAAGCCCGTCGATAAGCGCGTTGAACATTATAATCTGTCAATTCGTTCGAGAGAAAACAATGCCAAACAATTACAAAAATAATAATTTACCTTATCTTTTCTCAAAAATTGAGATTTTAATATACCAAAGTTTCAAAAATTATACCAGATCTTCGTTTTTACAGTCTCTTTTAATCACTGCATAATTGACTGTAATCCGTTCAGAACATATCGTTAACGAAGCATCCAAAAATTTATTATTCTCTGAATTTTTTTCTCAAATACTCTACATCTCGACGTCATGATCTAATTCAAAACCCCATTCACTGTTTATCTTAACTAGCTATACTTCTTTTTGTTTGAATATATGCATTTTATCAGAAAGAATCATACACAAAAATTCATGAACTGCGTGATTTTTAATTATTGTCGATTTTTTTGATTTTGGTGGTACAAGGGAAGGCATAAATCAAAGAGCTAACAAAACAAATGTACTAAAGCGTATTTTTGAACTCTGTGAACTCATTGTATTCACACTAATGTTTTCGAGCTCCAGGAGCTCGAGAATAGCGAGGAATTTAGGGGCTGGCCCGCAGGGTTATCTCTTTCCCATGTTTTATTTTATTAATTTTGTTTTATAAGCATTTTATACTTTAGGCTCTGTACTCTATAACCTTTTTTATATCAACTCATTGCATTACTTTAGGTCTTTTTGTGAGATAATTTAACTCCGTACATGCAATCGATTCTGAAAATATAAATGAAAATGCTGTCATTATTATATTTACAAGCAATGAAAGAAAAAATTTTTTCAATACTTATTCAATAAAAAACGAAATTCCGCAATGTATCAGTTAAATTTTTGAGAGATTGACCTGAATTACACAACGCAGCAAAGCAATTTATACAAACTAGAATCGAAGCAGCTTTGAAAAAATTCCCAAGTGAATCTACCCTGGCAGTTTAGAATCACGGTGGAACACAGTAGGTTTGTTCCATTTTACCACTGTGATTACGCGGTGTATCCACTGTGATTCCACGGTGGCTTTACCACCGTGTATACACGGTGTTTCCACGCTGTTCACACTTCCACGGTGTTTCCACCGTGATTCAAATCTGCGAGGGTATTGAAACAAAACAGGCTACCCTGGCGGTTTTAAATCACGGTAAAAACACCGTGGTTACACGATGGGTTTGTGCCATTTTAGCACCGTTTATATACGGTGTTCCCACCGAGATTACACAGTGTTCCCATCGTAGTTTCACGGTGTACCCACGATAGTCCCATGATGTATCCACAAATTTTATTACGGAAAAAAAAATCTCGCTGACTTGTAGGCTCGATCCCAAGACTTTTGAATTTAAAGTCTGATCTGTTACCCACTGTGCCAAATGACACACTTGACAGTTCAAGTTAATCGTATATATTTGGATAAAATTGAGCTTAAGAAAATTAAAGACATTACAGAAATGATTGTTCTCTTATCAGTGTTACATTTAATTATATTATTGTTTATATGGTTACGAGACCAATAGTGGTATATCAACCAATAATAAGACAATGAATACTTGTTTTGGTCAATTATATAAATTAGAAGTTGAAATTTTTCAAACTTAAATAAAAATTTTGTGAGTTAACATCTCGGTTTTTTATAACTAAATTCATTATTGAAACTTCAAAATTCCGTTAACTGTCCCACTAATGGTCTTGTTAGCCTATTTCCAGAAATCTTTAAAAAATTTTTATACCTTATAGCATTTAGGAATGCGGTAAATTAAAAAATTTCATTGACTTGGTAAGATTTATGAATCATATTATAAAATCAGTTTTTTCGAATAATGTTACGTTATATGGGCGTATCTTAATTATTTTACAACACTTTATGACCCGTACACCTGCACAGCATGATATTCACTCAGAAATTGCTATGAGATAGAATTTGCTAGAACTCAATTATTAAAAATTTTATATGTTCATACAAAATTTTATATAAATTTATAAAACTATATCAAAAATTAAAAAATTATATTAAAGTATTTTGAATGAATAGATAAATATGTAACATTATACATAAAATAATGTTATTCTATAAATTTATATGAAATTGAACTATAAAGATTTATATTATTATATATAAATATCAGTCGGTACACCGTGTAATCACGGTGGTTACACGGTGGGACCATAGTATTTACACCGTGTAATCAGGGTGGATACACCGTGGAACCACGGTGGTAAAATGGAACAAAGCAACCGTGTAAGCACCGTGTAATCACGGTGGATACACCGCGTACTCACCGTGGATACACCGTGAAACCGCGGTAGATACACCGTGTAATCTCGGTTGGCACACCGTGTATACACGGTGGCAAAATGGCACAAAGCCACCGTGGATCCACGGTGTTTTCACCATGATTCAAATCCGCCAGGGTACTAGACCGTTTTAGGTTCATGTTATTGGGCACTTTTCAATTTTTAGATAAACAAAAGAAAATTTTTCCTTCAAGTTATCACTTGAAAATTATTGGACTAACTGACGGATCTGAATTAAAGTAAAGTTATTGTGTATTTACCATTAATGAATGATATCGTCATAAAAAAAAAAAAAAACATATTTGCTGTATATTACGGCAAAGTTTATTGCTATATGAACCGAACACCTTACATGTATCGCAAAATGTTATGAGCACATGAGTTGAACAATTAAATAATGAACGGAATTTTTTCAAATCTAGTAGTCAAAGTTAGTAATTAGACAAACAATATGGCACCGAAGTCAATTTTTTAAAATAAAAAATTCAATGTTTTAAAAACAAAAAATAATGAAATCTGTAAACGAAACCTTAGAAATTTGGAATAATTGGATTTGATGCTAGATTATATAACATGTATATTTACGGAGAAAAAAAGAATTAAAAAAACATTTTTGTTTACAAAAAATTGTATTTCGAGATACAGAATTTACTTTGGTGCCTAAATGTTTGATTTATCCCTATATGTAAGTATTTCAAATTCCCAAACATTCTATACATTTTTCAGTAATCTAAGTTAATAAATTTGTACAAAAGTTTAATAATTAATAAGTAACCTTCTACTGGTCAGAATAACTTCGATAAAAAGAGAAAATGTGTGTGTGTGTGTGTGTGTGTGTGTGTGTGTGTGTGTGTGTGTGTGTGTGTGTGTGTGTGTGTGTGTATGTGTTAAAATTCTAGTTATCATAATCATCATCAGCTATTGAACCTTTAATGCCTATTAAAAGTCGTGAATAAATGACTATAATAGACAGGTAATTCGTGAGAAAACTAAAATAAAATATCAAATGTTTACCTTCTTCTTATACTATCTTCTTCTAACTTGTACGCTAGAAACTCATCATCTAAGTTCCTTAAAAATTGTGGTTTTACCAGTAACGATCCCACAACTTCAAACAGTTTGACAAACCCCAACGGCGTGCACACTTAAACAAAAATAACTTGTCATTTTCAGTCTCTTATAGGTACACATTAAATTGTAGTGTTACTAGTTTTTTACTTTGATTTCTATCCGAACAAATTTACCTAGTAATATTAGGACTCCAACAAAAGATACGCACGAATACATAAAGAGTACATAATATCTCCATAAATCTGTAAATGAGTTTGAATTAGATGAGAGATATGAAATATTAATTGTTTTGCTTATAAATTAATAATTTGATTAATAAAATTGGCACACACTTTCGAATTCTACTATCATAAAATTTAGAATACGAAAAATTATTATAATCCCTCTGATTTCTAACGGCTTTGAGAACGGGCTCTTAGCCGTAAATTTGACATGATTTTAACTAGCTTGTTAAAAACTAATAAAGGGTTGAATAACCAGTACCCAGCTCCTACACAGTAGCCAGCCCCTTCATCATGTATTATTAAATAAATATGTGAATGTTGCACTCTAATGAAAAAAAATTACTTTATAATTAACTCTTATATTCATAGTATTTATAATAAGTATTAACATGCCGTTCATAAGGTACCCTCAGCACTTTCGCGCTTGAGGTGTGCACCACAGCTTAAATATCGTTAATGAAAATGAATCATTAATATGATTACATTTCGTCATACTTGACAACAGATGTCATTTTTATAATTTTTTCTTACTGTTTGTTTTTGTTATGAGGTCGTACTCTCAGCTTTCGAATTACCGTTAGGAATTTAATCAAATTTGACATGCTCGTAGGTAGTAATAAGAAAAATTTCCAACTTAATTTTTGAATAGCTACAGAGAAAAAATAAAATCGATAAAAAATATGATTTTTCGTGTGGCTCACTATTAAATGCATGAAAATCCAAGATTGATTAGTATTCTGCATCACTTTACAAATTTAATTTGATTATTCTCTTGATATTATCTACCATTATGTTAAATGTTATCAAATTCTGAACGATCATTATAAAATTGAAGGTATTACCTTTTAAAGTTATTTGGAAATATTCAACGAAAGAAACATTACAATGGTGAATTGAATTTCAACTAAAATACTTCAACTTAATTATTTCTACTATGGTTTTTGATATTTAACAAAAAATCATTTAGAAAATCATAGGGTTGAGAATGAGATTATGTTTTATGTCATTAGCCAGTTCTTAACTGGAGGGGGGGGGGGGTGAGTACTGGGTATGTGATTTTGTTGACTTGAATCAACATTCAATTTCTCGAAAGATATCGACTTTAAATAATTATTAGTTCCCGAGTCGAAATTTGAATCGTCAATCAGATATAATAATCGTTGGAATCCTCAGTCGGACGTAAGGAACGTTGGAATCGTCAGACGGACGTATTGGACGTTCCCTATCCAAAAATTCCCATAGAATCCACTCAACTGCGACAAAAACCGCATAGAAACCAATACAGTCTATGGGATTCTATGCGGTTTTTGTCACAGTTTAGTGGATTCTATGGGAATCTCTGGATAGGGTTGAAATCGTCATCTAGATATTCAATGTTAAAAAAGATAGACGAAATCAATTTCCTTCGGCTTTCTCATAGGGGATTTTAGTGAGTTGAATAATAAGAATACATATTCGACGTACAAACCTGAACTTTGGCACAAATATTTTCAACAATCTTAGAAATTCCCGACAATCGTTATTTTATTCGAAAACTAACTCCGAGGGGAGTTTTACTGGGGTGAAAGATTAAAATACTTGCGTTTTGACATAATGAAACTTACAGGCGATAACTTTAGCATTAATGTTCCCAACAATCTTAGAAATCCCCCACCATTTGTATTTTTTTGAAAAACCAACTTTTTCTCATTATTTGAATCAGTTTTAGATATAGTCATCGATGGTAAGAAATTCGTAAGATTGTTGAAAATATTTACGGTAAAGTTCAAGTCTGTAAGCCAAATAATAAAAAAACGCGAGTATTTCAATCGTTGACTCCACTGAAACGCCCCTCGAAGTTAGTTTTCAAAAAAAAATACCGATGGCCGGAGATTTCTAAAATTGTTGAGAAAATTTGTGCCAAAGCTCGAGTCTGTAAGCCGGATACTGCAAAATCGGGAGTATTTTCATCGATAAACCCCCTAAAGCCCTCCACGGGAAAGCCGAAAGAAATTGATTTTGTCCATTTTTTTTAACATTGAATATCAAGATGACGATTTCAACGTCCAATACGTCCGACTGACAATTCCAACGTTCATTACGTCCAACTGACGATTTAAATTTCGACTCGAGTCATTATTTTTGTCTAATTAATTAATTCACATTGTTGGATAATTGGTAAAGAATGCAAACATGGGTCGTAATAAAAGGAAAATCTGGAGAGCGGTTGATCCTGCGGGCCAGCCCCAAAACTTCCCAGTTTTTTCGAGCTCCGTGAGCTCAAAAACATTATTATGAATACCTTTTCGAGCTTTTGAAGCTGGAAAATTCTCTTGAGTATATAAGTTTGGTAATTGTTTACAATCACGGCTCCACCTATTTGTGGCCATAAAAAATCAAAAAATTATGCAATCATCAAATGTTTTTTTTTTTTTTTTAAATATTCTACTTCTCAATTTTTATTCCAAATTTATGAAATATTCAAAAAATCATAAAAAATAGAAAAATCAATATTTTAATAATTTTTTTTTAAGAAAGGGGGTAAGGTATTAAATTTTTTTTTTTTTCGTTTTTCTTTTATTTTTTAAACTGAATGCATGATATCTCAAGAATATTGTGTCAAAATTTCAAGTCGATTGGAGCAAAATTTACGAAGTTGTCAGTATTTTTATACCTATCGGCTTTTATACCTACCCGATCCGACCGCTTGTTAATTGGCAGATGTTTCGCTCGCTATACAATACCTAATGCAACCTCCCAGTTTTACTCATAAAAATTTCAACGTAAGTAGTAGTATAGGGCATAACTGGGGAGACATGTCTAGCCCCCACCCTGCGGCCCCTGGCGCCGGACCTAGGGGGTTTCCCCGAGGGGGAGGGGTGAGGGGGGAAGGGGCCTCGTGACGTCAGAGGGAATTCCCTTTGTCGGTGAGGGGGCCCAAATGACTTGTCAAAAAATTTGACGAGATGGGCGTGGCTGATTGAGTGTAATGGATTGTAGGTGTCAGAATTAATGATATGGGTATAGAAAGTTGTATTTGACTGCAGGTGTGCATGATTGAGGTGAGATGATGGGAAATCAGGGTTCAATGGACCAATGGTATAAAATTTATTTGAGAAGATGGGTGTGGCAGATAGTGGATTGTGTGTGTGTCTAAAATTAATGAGATGGGTATAGAAAATTTTATTTGACAGTAGGTGAGATGATTGTAGGATTCAGGGTTCAATGAACCGATGGTATAAGAATTTGGTGGCATAGATAATTTTAATTGATTACAGGTGAAATGATTGAGGTGAGATGATGGGAAATCAGGGTTCAATGGACCATTGGGTTAAAATTTATTTGAGAAGATGGGTGTGGCAGATAGTGGATTGTGTGTGTGTCTAAAATTAATGAGATGGATATAGAAAATTTTATTTGACAGTAGGTGAGATGATTGTAGGATTCAGGGTACAATGAACCGATGGTATAAGAATTTGGTGGCATGGATAATTTTAATTGAATACAGGTGAAATGATTGATGGATTTAATGGAATGTTTAGATTGAAAACTAATGTAGGAGGGTAAATTTGAATAAGAACAGGTTTTTATTTCGTTTTTTTTTTTATTTAAAATTTTCTTCACACGCACACGCATACTTATAAAAACATAGATTTTATTCAAGTCGTATAATTTAATAGTACATTTCTTATTATATTTATTCAATGGTGATATTATCATCCATGGAGTAGTCGACGTGGTAGTAGTTCACATTTGAGCGACGAGTTTGTTGTAAGTCGATTTCTTTGATGATGAGTTGAGCCAAATCGTCATGGAAATAAATTAGTTCCCAGAAGAATGAAAATCCATGGTCGGAAATATTTGCTTCAATTGAAGTAAATCTTTCATTAAATTTAAACATTTCATCAAAATGTTTTTCTAGATAATTTATGACTGTAGGAGTGTTTGGAACGTCTCTGGTATTTACGATCAGATTTTTCAAAATATATTTTGATATGTTATGGATAGTAGAATCAACATAATATTTTATAGGTAATCCTTGTAGATGGTTTAACCAGTGGTTGACTCTCGTACAGTATAATTTGAGGAAGTTAGCAGTAGCCGCAAGGAAAAAAATTCGATTATTCTGAAGTTGTAGTATAACACAGCGTTCATTTTTAAATTCAGAAAACTGTATTTTAAAGTCCCCGTGTTCGATTTGACAGAACTTGCGATAAAAAGTGGGGTTTTCTTCATCGTAAAAATAATTATTGATGGTTTCCATGGAATTACTTAATTTTTGCCACTCATTTAGATTTAATTGTATTTCACATTTTGGATGTACACTAATGATTTGTACGACGGGTTTAAAGTCATTGTCGTAATATTTTAAGCCGCAACGTAACTGCTTGGTATTCGATTTATTTAATGAAACTACTTGAGCTTGGTACACAAAGTTTTGGGATGCCATGGCTTAGAAGTGATTGTTGTGCAGTCACAATTTATACTGATTTATATTTTTTATTAAAACTTACACACTCAATAGGAATGAGAGTGAAAGGGGTGATAGACCAGAGGTCTGATTTTCTGGAGGGGGTAAACTAATGGAGGGGGAAATAAACAATTTAGAATTTGAGTACTTTAATTTATAGTTATATTCCATTTGACAGTAGTAGTTTTACTGAAAAATGTATAATTTAGACCTATCGCTCGGGCAGCAGTATATAAATTTAAAAAAGTTTTTTCAGGAACGAAAACGCCTCGAAATTAGAAAACAAAAAATTTCAAAAGTGTTTTATAAAAGTGTTATCGAAGAAATACTTGATTTTAAAAATGTTAATGCAAATAGTGAAAAACAATGTAAATTATGTGATGATTATTTAAAGAAACCTCATGTGAATCTGTGGAAATTTTCAGCTTTCGTAAGCGAAGATTTAGACTTTTTCAAATTGTGTATTGCGATACCTAGGGTATGTATACCTGAGCGTATGACACAAGAATATTATGAGCACAGTTCCTGGGAAATTAAGTATCACCCACCATCACTTAGAAGCATAGCAAGCACTAGTATCCTTACGAATGCGGATACATTATCTCAAAGTATCGACTTAGAATATCTTATTCACTTATTGAAGTTCAACCCGACCACAAAAGTGTTAGCTTTAAACCCCCCATTGAATCTTGACTATGAAATCGAAGAAAAACCAATTGAAGAGATGCAGTTATGTGAATTACAGTGTTGGGGAAGTGGTCGACATTACATTCCTTTTTATTCAGCGACTTTATATTGTTGTGGAAGAGAGATAGATTCGGTCAAATGAACAATGTATACCATTAAAAGTTAGAAAACTGGAAATTGTAAAGTCATTGGTGGGGGGGGGGGTACAGAGATAGATTTTCTATAAAGAGCAGGAGGATTCAAAACCTAACAGTCAGTGGTTGTATTTGGAAGTGAGAACTACAGTGTAAAGTTATCAAATATTAACGATGTCAAGTGAATTTGGAGCAATGCATCCTCTATTAAATGATGGTTTAGATGAAGAACTCTTAGCTATTTGTGAAGAGGTTGAGAAGCAGCAACAGCCTGCTATGGAGATAAATGGAGCTAATGTATCTCCAGATTTATTTGAAGTCTCGGAGGAGGATATGTTTCCTGCATCTCAGGAAAAATATATGAAAATGAACGGTTTACGTGGAAATTTATCTCAATTCAGTGAGCAGGGTTCGCTAGCCCATGACTGCACGAAGTTTTGGCGATCTTCATGTACAGGTAATTACATCAATTAAATTCATATAGTTCTTCATCATATAATTATGTATTAATATTGAGTTTATTTTATTGTTGAAAACAGAGAATATGTGCAGCACGCACCGTAGTACTGAGGGAAAAACGTTAGCACAAAAACCTGATGTTTACGACATCTAAAAAAAAATTACTTCAGAGACAGTACAAAGAATTAATAGTGAGTTAGAAGCTCACATGAATATTAATCTTGATTCTGTCTATCAAATGTGGGAGTATAAACGCTCAGGTAATTATAACAAGTTAAAATTTTAAATCTAATTTCACATCATTTTTATTTTTCATTCTATTTTTTAGATGAAGTTTGTAGGAGAGAACTTCTAGAAGATATAAAGAATGAAGTTGTTTTTGATTTTTTAAAGTCATTTTTTTTAGATGGAAAAGGTATATACAAGCACTAAATTCATGATTATTATTATTGAAATATTTTTAAAATTTAGATCTAATTATTTTTTATCTGATTTTAGAATATCCCTCTTCATCAACTCCGATCACTCAAAGCCAAGAACCAGCTCTAGTAGGCGTAGCTGAAAAAATTGATGACTCTCAACATGAAGATTTGACGTTGAGGAAAAGAAAAAAAAAAACCACAAAAGTTGAAAATTCGACAGGTCAAAAAAATTGATAAAAAAATAAAAATTTTAAAGAACACAACAATAAAAAAAAAAAAAAAAAAAAAAAAACTACGTTAATGTTTGAGTAAAATTGTATGATATTTATCCAACAATAATAATTTGTAACTCGAATTGTATTTAAATTTTAAATATATATTAAATAAAAAAAATAATGGAAAAAACTACGTTAATGTTTGAGTAAAATTGTATGATATTCATAAAACAATAATAATTTGTAACTTGAATTGTATTTAAATTTTAAATATATATTAAATAAAAAAAAATAATGAAAAATATTTCTTGCTAATTAAAATTTCTTCCACACCCTATTCCAGTCATTAATTTATTTTACTTTAAGTTAACTATAAATATTCTAAGTAGGATAAGTAGAAAAATAGTAGTTCGAAATAACGATAAAAATTATTTATATTTTTTTTTCATTTTTTTATTAAAAAATCTTAGCCTAAAGAATACATGTTTTATCGTCTGCAACTTTGATTATAAATTAACCCTCTTCCAGATAAATTTGTAAATGGTTTACTTAATTTATTTTTATTTCGCTTTTTTCTATATTTAACAATTTTATTAAACATTCTTAATAAAAGTCGATCGTTCTGTTTTGTGTCTTTATTAAACAGTTTATAAAATGATGATAGGGAGTTGTTATTAGAAAGCCAATGAAGTACAACAATACAATATTGACCACAAAAATTAGAAGCAATATCTTGTAGTTGATGTTTATTCCATCTGTAGCTCCTGCAGTTTCTTCCAAGGCGTTGAGTAAATCGAGGGTCATTGGGTGGTCGTCCGAAGCTGTCGAAGTAGATTCCGTATCCATTCTTGTTGACAAAGAATGCAACCCAATGTACTCCTGGTTTTGTGTGGTCATCGGTGTTTGCAATGATTCCACAGGGGCGGGGCCATATCCAAGGGATTTTGTCAGCTGGATAGACTCCTCCAGTACAGGCATCGGTGTATGGTAACAGTTTTAATAACTGACGAGTATCCATAAAACTAACCGTACAGTGTGCTATCTTGCTAAATACTAAATTTTATCTACTACTTCTCTATCTCATATACTTTTTTATTAATCAATTATAATCTACAATAACTTGTCTTGAAGAATCTATTTCTAAAATATTATCGAATTCCAAGTATACTACGCAGTTCACATTAACCTCAAGAGCACTAGCAAAACGTGCTTCTATTCTCAAACTTCCAGTTTTTACCAAATTCCAATGAGAAGCTAGATTTGCTGATAGATCAGGTGTTAAATCAAAAGCGTAGAGAGTGTATCCGTGAGTATACTCAATACGTGAGATACAGTTCCCCGTATTTCCAAAATGAACTCCAGTACCACTAAATAATGTATTAAAAGCTTCCACCTCTAAGTAATTGTCCCCGTAATTCGGCTGTAACGCTCGACCCAATAACTGTTTCCCGTCAATGTATAAGGAGAGATAGTTTAACGAAAATGTTTGGAAATTGAATGGGTTATGAATTTTTGAGCCATTATATGCTCGATTATCCACAAAACCAATTATTATTCTTTTAGGTAACTGACCCAATACAACATTATCAATGGTATTACCGAGTATACCCTGGGATAAAACAAATGATTTTACTTCAACTCTAGTTAGTGGATACTTTGCTGTTGTTTGACCCAAAGTTCTTGCATGAGCAATCAAAATACTTGGGCTGATTTTCACTCTTCTGACAACTAACATTGCTTCCGAAATCTTGACAATGTAAGTATTTTCACTTCCATCCATAAGACAAAATGCGTTTTTTGAGCGGATTAATCGAATTCTCATTTCAACTCCATTAACCAAAAATTTATCTTGATTAAAAACATTACAATGTAAATGACCCATCATTTCAAACTCTTTTCCTTTAGAAGAATAAGCGATTCGTTCATCTAGACCGGTATTTTTTTTTGCTACTATAGCATCCATTTCATTCCGGGTATCCATAGACCATAAAGACATTTTTAGATGACTTTTCTTTGCGTCAACTCCATAATTTAAAAGTGTTTCCATGTAAGCCCTATAGGCGTAGGCATTATTGGGCGGGGAAATCATTTTTTGATTGAAAAACACATCTACTTGATTAAACATTGAATGCAAAAAATCATTCACTGGACCCACATAATCTTTTTCGTCTACTTTGCCATTAGATTGTATAATTTTTGCTTTAACTTTTATCATAGTATGAGATAAATCAATGTATTCCTCGCCATGTCCAGGTACGACAAATTCTATCGGAGCGTCGCCCGACAAAGATGACATTGGATTGTAATATGTCCATTGAGATTGTTCAATACTTGTTTGTGTAGGCGGTAATGTGAATAAATCTAGTTCTGATTTCGCGCACTCAGCCAAATGTGAATGTAAAAACGACATTTTTAATTAAATATATCGTACACGTCACGTTTCTTTCGAGAATTTTTTACTTTACGCACTTTTTTATTCGATTTTTTCTTCTTTTTAGTGGGTTTCCTTTTTCTTTTTGCTGTTGTTTTTTTATTACTGTTCCGCTTCTTCACCCTACCAGTTCTGGTAGTCTTATGAGTAATTTTGCGTATGCGCTTTCTTTTATATCCAGAGCCCCGCATGATCTCTTCTAATTTTTCTGATGCCTTTCTTTTAAGACGTAATCCCGATTCTGTAAGCCTATGTTCCAATGACTGTTTTAAAGGAATTTGTCCTGTTGAGAAATCACTCAACACATTAGCACCTGCATGAAGTGCCTCTTTTCCTATAGCGCGGGCTGCTTTACCAAGAAACGGGACTACTCTGCGAAAGAGTCCTCCGAGAAAGGCCCCTATTCCATGTCCATGCTGATAAGACCCAGCATAAACTTTACCGAATCTATTATATTTTTCAACGTGACCTCCTCCCGCCTGATTATTGTAATACTCGATATAATGAGACATTTTTAATCAACTCTTTTAAAGTGTAGTGTAACGTTCAATGGTCCGTAGTCAAATGGTACGGGATCTCCGCCATTATCTCTTATATCTATTTCAATTGTTCTAAATGTATTTGATAAAACCGGAATATAGTTAGGAGAACCATAGGTGTTGGTAATCATCATACCATAGGTATATGAACTTACATCTATAGGTATTATACGTAGCAGTGCAGAGTTCACATCCCCAGTTACATAGGGGGAGCATATATCTGAATATATGAAGAGACTGTTGGGTAAACCTCGTATTAAACTCAGAGGTCTTTTACTTATACTTGTAAATTCATAACTCCTACCCTTTCTATTACCAATTATAAATTTTTGTTGTTGATTTCTATCGGTATAACGCTCAAAGCCTAAAATATCTAATAAAGTATTTGACAGCTCAAGACGATGACTAGTGTCTTTACAAAAAGGAGGTTCACAAATTCGCTTTATTTTAGTATATCCTGCATCATTTATTTCAAAATGAAAATGTTTCATCGTAGGAAGAAAATAAGTCAAATTATGTGTCAAGCGGTTTGGATCATTATAAAGTCCAGGCGGAAAATAAAAATCATCACAAATATCATTTTCTCCTTCAGCTCTGATTAAACATATTTTACTTTCTTTTTTCGATTGTATATGAAGAAAACTTGCCGGAAACTGTATTTCTTTCAAGCCAACAACCCATTGACCTTCTAATTTAACATGTTCAGGTAGCATTGTTGTATAATTAGTCGCTGTGTTGTTAGGGTAGAAGTTCATGCTACTATCACTAGGTAAAACCATATGAAACTCAGTTTTATTCATTCTGATATTGTTGATGCGAGAACCCAAGAATTAAATTTATCTGGATATCCTTGCCACTTGACAAAATATTGTTTATTTTTTCCTTTTCCCTTTGATTTAATTATCTTCTCGATCGTAAATTCGTCTTTTTCAAAATCTTTATTGACGCGCACTAATTCTTGTTCATAAAAGAAACCATCAATTTCTTCACCATTTAATTCTTTTAATTCATAAATAGGAATGTTTTGGCGAAGTTTTGCTTTTGTTATTTAAAAAATTTCTTCAGTATAACCAGCCTCATATCCTTTCTCGAACACTGACTTATATTTACTGATCCGTACATAGTCGTTCACCTTATATTTAAAGACTCTTTTTCGCGTTGTTGATGTTAGAAACTGTTTTTTAATATTGTTCCATGCGACTTTAGCATTGTATATAGTTACAGACGATGGTTCCATTCTAATTGAACTATGCTTTGTATTATTGTATGCATCAACTAATTGTTGTAAGATATCTAAATAACGATAAGTTTTATGATGATTAAAATATCGCCACATACGTTCTTTCAGGGTTCGATTTACTCGTTCTACCACTGCACATTTAACATCAGGATTACGAGCTGTTCTAAAGTTTATATTTTTTGATTTGAAAAAGTCCTGAACAGTAGTAGCCACAAATTCTTTTCCTTTATCTGTTTGTAGCATCATAGGAGCCCGGTTATTGCTGCGATTAAAAATATTTTTAAAGCCTTGAAGTACAGCTGATGCAGACTTATCTTTTAACGGCTCAACCCATAAATATTTACTAAGTATATCTATTACTACTAAAAGAAATGAAACACCATCGTTATATGTTTTTAAAGATTTTAATTCAACTAAATCTGCTTCCCATACATCATCAATATTTGAAACAGTATAATGTAACCGTGGAAATTTACGTTTCACAGGTCTATGTCTAGTATAACTATCTTGAGCTGCTAACCACTCATTTATTTTTCCTTCAGGTATCTTATTTTTAAATTTTTCCAATAAATTTCGAGCTCCAGAATAAGAAACAGGGTTAGATGGATCATAATACTCTTTTTTGAGTATTTCTTCTTCTTCTACAGTCGCTGCCATTTGAATGAATTCTTATAATACTGCTTTTTGTTTCCTCCTTCTTGTAGAGTAGAGTTTGTCTGGCTAAATGATCGAAAACTTTGTGAGTCTTCTGAGGAATTATTTTTATTTGTTCGTGTTGGGGTAGAGGTGCCAATAGGTAATTTATTTAATCCCACTAAACTTTTATTCCAAAAACTACTATTTCCTACAAATTCACGAGGAGTGTTAATCTCTTTCAAGTAGGTAGCGAAAAAATTTCTACCAGTAGCTTTGGTATTTTTTCGATGACGTACGGCATCATTGATGAGATCTACAATATTACTATTAGGAATCTTATAGCCATCTAATGTAACACTACCTTTTTCATCCCACGATAATCTTTTATCGGTATCAATGGAATCAATATGACGCAAAATGTTTGCTGCTAATGATTTATAAGTTTTTGGAACACCCTTTATTATGTCGTGAAACTCATATGATCTTATTCCCTCACTTCTAGTAGTAGTTTCTAAAATACTGAGAGGTTCTTGAGTGTCAATATTTTCTAAAATACTACTAATGTCGTTTTCCTTAGAAGGGGTGGATGACTGTGCAGAATTCGTGATTTCACTGTTTTCAATTTGATCACTATTCACATCCCTCGTATGTTCTTTCTTTTTTAAAAATAAATATCGTCTGAGTATTTCTGAATATTGTTTCACTTTATCATTATTATTTGTAGAATTTTCGTTCAAAATTTTAGATAATTCAGCATCAAGCCGAGAAATAGGATTTTCAGGTGTCTGTGACGTGGGCAGATACTGACTCGATAGTGAAGATAATAACTGTTCAAAATTTTTTTTTTCCGTAGAATTTACAGAATTAAGTTTTTCTATACTTTCTTGTGGTACTAAAACCATTTTTCTTGCATACTCCATATTTTAAAAAATATTTGATAATAATGCACCTATTATCGGACCCAGTAACATAGGTAAAAATGCACCACCTTTTTGATTAATAATTTTTTTCTTTGCTGACCAATTTTTATTTTTTTCCGAAAGTTTTCGTAAAATTTTCTTATGTTTGGCTAGTAATTTTTTTTCAGAATCTTTTATTGGTATATTACCACGTAAAATGTTTAAACAGCATTCACAAATAACACGAATGAAATCTTTTTTTGCGTGACGTAGTATAGCGCGACGTTGACCAGATGATGCAAATTTCTTGGATTTCTCGTAAAAATCGTTTAACAAAAAAAGTTTTTCCACATCCTGTTGGACCACAAATCATGGAAGTGAATGGATGTTTCCATCTCGGATCCATGATTCTTTCTGAAATATAATTTAAATTGCAGGGAAATATATAGGAAATGAAAAATTTAATATTGTATTAAAATTTTTTTATTGAATAATTATTACATTCAAAATTTGATACATTAAAAATACACTCACACTTTCAAGCTTTACATATTTCACAAAAAATTCACATAGTTCACAAAAAAATTTACATACTTTACAAAAAAATTCACATACTTCACAAAAAAATTCACATACTTCAAAAAAAAATTTACATACTTCACAAAAAATTCACATACTACACAAAAAAATTTACATACTTCACAAAAAAATTTACGTACTTCACAAAAAAATTTACATACTTCACAAAAATTTTTTTTTTCCTTTAAAAATTTGTAAAGAATTTTCATCACGAAAAATTTTTATACATCCTCATACTTTACAAAAAATTTATAAAAATGTTATCTATTTATTCTGTTTTAACTCTTTTGTATCCATAGGGGAGGCTATCTGATTCTTCTACTCTTCGCCTTTTAGGGCCCGTCGGTCGGATAACTTTTGACTCTTTTTTTGTTAAGACCTGATGATATTGATCCCTGCGTATACCTGAGTAGTGTATATCAAAAGGTTCCAAATTATCAACTACAAGAGAACGTACAGTATTATAATTAACTAGCTCGGATGTTTCAGCATTTAATCTTACCCCTTTCAATTTACAACACTCGACAGTAGTTCCGTCGGGCTTTTGTACAACGTACGCATAAAATTTGGGACCACCAGATACAAATGATGAAATGTAACTACCCTCTCCGTATCCTTCTAACTCGTCAGTCAGATCACCAAGAAAATCGCCAGTTGGCAAATCTCGTGAACCATCACTAACGTAAATTACAGAGTCTGTATCATAATATAAAACCTGTCTATCTAAGTATTCTAAATAACTATACAATTTGAGTCTAGCCTGGGCGGTTGTAAAAGCAGCAATAACTACATTTGCCCTGTCAGAGGGAGTAAAACTATCTAAATTATTTGCCCAATTAATAAAAATCGTATCTTGATTAATCGGTACAAATTCAGATATTTCTATTTCAGGATTGAAAACTAAATCACAAAATTCTTCATACGAATTCACAATTGATTTTTTTTTCATATTTTCCCGCTGACCAAATTTACCCCAAAACGAATTTAAAAATAGTTTAGCTAAAGATCTCAAACCAGGATTTTTTTCAATTTTTGCAGGATCTAATTTTATACCCTCTCTATTCTCGTACCTTGTTAGATATTCATGCTTAGAAATTTCATCATTGCATTGGCTTGGCCAGCCAGAGGCCTCCTGCTTAATCTTTAAAAAAGTATTTATATATTCTACAAACAGTCCCGTAGTATTTTTTTCTTTTGGGTTATACTGTACTATCTGATAGTCCCAAACCTCGTCAATATTTTGAATGACGTAACCCTTTTCTACCGCCTTACGCAGCTCACATGTCACCCAGGTACCGTATAGCTCTCTATCCCTTTCATTTTCATGCGGACATTCAGTTTGAATTTGATTTTGGCAACAGTTCATACATAGAGGGAAAAATAATTTGCCATGCGCTCTAACAGGTAAAACTGGATGGTATAGACTTCTTGGAGGTAATACTCTGCATTTTATCAGCCCTTGTATGTTATCAATATTATTATTTGGCGCTATATTTTCACAATCCCCATTTACGTAAACTTTGGGGTGTCCAACCGGAAAAAAACCAGTTTTTAAAACCCAAGGATATAATGAACATACATCTACATAGCGGATCTTTTCAATATCTCTCGCGGAAGAATTTTTCCTAACATCATAATATGTTTTTACGTTACCTGTACGTCCTCCGAAAAACGCATCACGTGGATTTAATGGTTTAACTGACATAGCTTTTGAGCTATCAAGAAATATCTGTAACTCTACATTATTTTTTTTTTCGAGATTAAACTCACATTCCCACATCTCTGTGAGTTCATATCCACATTCTCTAATTTTTGAGGATTGCAATTGCGTACTTTCATACCGTGAATTGGGAGTTGATGATTTCTTGTTTTTATCTTTATTTTTGAATACTGAGCGATCGCGATTATTCTTAAAACATTTTGGACACCCATGCCAGAAACAACCATGGAATTGATACGCATATTTTATACCATTTTCATCCAGTCTATAGCCATCTAATTTTACTCCGTTAGGCGTTTTAATTTCGCGATCACGTAAAGCATGCGTTATTGTGATATTATTTTTGTGCTCAAGCCAAGTAAGCCATTCGATAGCGACTCGTGATTGTTTATCCCCTAAACGATACCCCATACGCGGTACAATACCAATCTGCTGATCTTTTAAAAAGTTTCTTCTGAAGAATAGCATACAGGTTGATGCAATAGTTGTACACTCTGCAAACGGACAAACGTTACCACACTTTAAAATTAAATTACGGAATTTACTACATGCTAAGCGTAAAATGCTGACATCCAAGCGGCAATAAAATATAATTTCTTTCTTAAAATTAAATAAATTATTTTCATTCACTCTCTTTTCATACCATTGTAAAAAAACTTTTTTCTCTATCACACTCATTGAGTCTGGACTATAATACTTTTTGTCAGGCATAGGCCCAACATAATTTTGATTTTTTGTGGAATTAAATAAATGAAGGAAGTATCCTTTAGTCATTTTATCTGCAAAACCGAAAGCTTTAGGAAGCCCCGATAATGCCATTGGTATATAATTTAAACTATCAATGAATTTAATTTTTTTCTTATTCAATTCCATTAATGTAATACTCGTACCATTTATGATGGTATCTATATCATCATACTGCTTTGTAATTATTTCAGTAAGAATAAACTGTGCATCAAACCCTTTCGCATTGTGGGCTATACACACTACTTTTTTACAATTTTTTAATTTACTTAATTCAAAAATATAATCTACAAATTTGTTAACACAATCTTCGCCATAAAAAATAGTTTCACTCATTCCACAATTAATACAATTAACTGAGTTAGGATCAAGATTAACTTCTTCAGTATCACAACATAAGTCACAAACAGCTTGAGCGATGCATAACGTAGGTATATGAATATTTACAGATGTATTATCTTGAAGCTTATCGTCCTGGCGCGTTTCAAAGTCGTAGTAAATGAATTTTGTATATTTTTTACACTCAACTACAGGTTTGGCCACAGGTATAAAACATAAATGCCCCACCACACATAACTTATTGCAGGTATCGCACATTGCCTTACCGCACTCATGCTTTGAAGTTTTCGGATAAATAATAATTTTACATGTTGAACAAAACTGTACATTTTCACAAACTGATTGATTACCTTGATATGACCCCTGTTGCCGATGATAATTAAAACACTTAGTACTGTAAAATAGACGATTACAAATATCACACATTTTTTTTTTAGACGTTGTGAGCGCGCACGGAGGCTTTGCATAGCATTTACTACATGCAAGAGGACAATGCCTATGATCGTACGGATTTTTATAGATCACACGACATGGTTCACAGTAATGTCTGGTCGCTTGAAAACTTAAAATCGTTTGAATATATTCAAAATGATTCTCATCTGGGTAGTATACTAGTCTTAATGTATGTATCACACTTTTATTTTGTGAAGTTATTGTAGCTGTGCCATCAAAAATAACTTCATGCTGCTTTTCACAAGGATTGACTTTTAACTTGTAAATAATTATAGCTATTTGATGAGGAGTAAAATATTCTTAAAATTTTTTAACTTCCTTTAATCCGCATCCATTTTCAGGAATTTCCGTACCTGACAGTGCAACAAGTTCTAATGCCTTGTGATGCTGATACGAGTTTTTATATTTCTAGAGCTGCGTATACGATTCCATTCTTCCTGTAATGTCCCTGCTGATGCTTTTGCTGCCAATTTTTTCTGACCTACGAGTGATGTTACAAGAGCTCTCGGTAAACATAGATTATCACTGTTGCTCATTTTCAACACACCGGGTGGACGTTTTTTATCACACTCCTCATTATACTTTTGACCTGCAATTGCTTCAACTACATGTAATTTAATTTGAAAAGTATCAGGTACATTAAATCCTCCTGCACTCTGTGAAATTTTATTTACTAAATTCCACAGCTGATCAAATTCGTATCCTGCTATTGGTCTCATACTTTGATAAGCATCATTACCCTGCATTCCGTCAAATCGAAAACTCAAGCAGAATCGATTATTTCCAGCTCCTCCAGCCTCTATTATTTTAGTATACAGCTCCTGGAAGGCTTTTATGGTCCACTGTACTGTATTAGATCCAATTGGTACAGGAGCTATTCGAAACTTCATAGTATGACTATTTACTCTATACCTGTTGAGGCGTTCGACTCCGTTGAAAATTTCAATTAGTGGTTGATTAAGATTATTATCTTCAACGTCTACATTTTGAGCATTTGCGATTTCCTCTTCATTCGCAACAATATTTTTGCCTAATGCAGCATGAAGCTCTTGAACATCATCTCGATCTGCGATGATATTATTGTGGACTATACCTGCGCCAACTTGTGGGAAACCTTTACAAAATAATATTACATGAAAATATATTACAATAATAAAAAATAAAAAATGAAAGAAATCTACTACTTACCATCAAATAAACTTTCATCAAAATCTTCAAGTAAAAATAATTGATTTGGAGAAGCCCTGATTCCAAATTCCCTAAGAATTTCATCACCATCATTATTAACGCGATTGGGAGACTGTATATACAAATTTAATTCGCCACTATTCAATTGCACTAAATTTTCCGGTAAGGCGTTTGACTCGAGAAACGCTTGCAAAAATTCGTCATCAATTTCCTGAGTATCAAATAGATCCATGTTGTAGGTGTGCTCGTAAGAGACTAATACATAAACTCATTTCTTCAATATAGGAAATCAAAGAAAGTTTGGAAAAACTTGAATCTTCCCCCCTCTACTCAGTTATAATCCTGCTTACCATTTATATTATACCTTGAGTTTGGTAGTAATCAAAATTGTTTCGTCGCGACAGGTTATAGTATACTATAACTATAGAGAAATAGTGTATGTTTTTGTATAATGGAAATAATATTTGTGTTTGTATTATCGATGGCACCAATACTGTCTTTTTCTGCAGCATATTTTTCGACTTACCGTGATCATAGTTACTTTCTTACGGATTTTACAGGGACACGAAAGATAAATACGCTTGCATTGATTGGTACTCATAATTCTGCCACAAATAAAACTTTCATATTGGCAGCTCAAACACAACAATTGAACATAACTGAACAATTAAAAGCAGGTGTACGAGTATTTGACCTTCGAGTACGCAGCATTGAGAATGTTTTTGCAATGCATCATGATCTCGTATATTTAGGAATGATGTTTGGTGATATAGTGAACCAAGTGATAGAATATTTGAGAGAATATCCATTAGAATTTGTAATAATGTTCATGCAAAAGGAGTACGTTAGTGAAGCGAACACAATGACAGAGTGTGAAATTCTAGAAAACAAATACATTAAACCACTTGGTAATCTGTTTGTACAATTTTGGTCAGTCGACGACATTATTGAAAAACATCGGGGTAAAATTTTATTGGCAAGTGGTAATAACGGTTTTGGGAAATGTGTGGCGACTTTGGCTTGCGAGCAGCAAAATGAATGGAAAATATCGACTAGTTTTACTCGTGATGACAAATGGAATGCTATAGCCTCTTTTCAAGATAAAATTTTCAATACTTATTTCAGAAAGCCATGTTATATCAATTATTTATCGGCCCATGGTGGCATAATCGGTCCTTATACTATAGCTAATGAATTTTTAAGAGAACCTGCATATTTTCTACCCGATAAATATCGTCCCGGAATGAATTATAGAATGACTAAATACTTTCGTAATCCAAAGAATACTTTGTATATAGTTATGACTGATCATCCACTTCCTCAACTATTAGACAAGATTGTTAGCAGTAATTATGACTAAAAGTACACATAACAGCTAAATATTACTGCTACAGGATAAATATATAATAAGAAATGTACTATTAAATTATACGACTTGAATAAAATCTATGTTTTTATAAGTATGCGTGTGCGTGTGAAGAAAATTTTAAATAAAAAAAAAAACGAAATAAAAACCTGTTCTTATTCAAATTTACCCTCCTACATTAGTTTTCAATCTAAACATTCCATTAAATCCATCAATCATTTCACCTGTATTCAATTAAAATTATCCATGCCACCAAATTCTTATACCATCGGTTCATTGTACCCTGAATCCTACAATCATCTCACCTACTGTCAAATAAAATTTTCTATATCCATCTCATTAATTTTAGACACACACACAATCCACTATCTGCCACACCCATCTTCTCAAATAAATTTTAACCCAATGGTCCATTGAACCCTGATTTCCCATCATCTCACCTCAATCATTTCACCTGTAATCAATTAAAATTATCTATGCCACCAAATTCTTATACCATCGGTTCATTGAACCCTGAATCCTACAATCATCTCACCTACTGTCAAATAAAATTTTCTATACCCATCTCATTAATTTTAGACACACACACAATCCACTATCTGCCACACCCATCTTCTCAAATAAATTTTATACCATTGGTCCATTGAACCCTGATTTCCCATCATCTCACCTCAATCATGCACACCTGCAGTCAAATACAACTTTCTATACCCATATCATTAATTCTGACACCTACAATCCATTACACTCAATCAGCCACGCCCATCTCGTCAAATTTTTTGACAAGTCATTTGGGCCCCCTCACCGACAAAGGGAATTCCCTCTGACGTCACGAGGCCCCTTCCCCCCTCACCCCTCCCCCTCGGGGAAACCCCCTAGGTCCGGCGCCAGGGGCCGCAGGGTGGGGGCTAGACATGTCTCCCCAGTTATGCCCTATACTACTAACGTAAATGCAAACATGTTTATACCTGTACTGCAAATTTCGTCAGTGTGAGGTAAGCCGATAAAATTCGCTTATGAACGATTTATACCAGATTTTTTAGTGTTCAAAACTTTAAAGCGTTCTCCTGAACACTAACGTTTTCAAAGTCCGGTGGCCATCATAACTTAAAAATTACTGCATCGATCCTTTTGAAATTTTGAACACTATTTCTGTTCATAATTTACGAGGTAACGCTGGAGAGCTTTTTAAAAATTTATTAATAATTCGTATTTATTAATAACAAAGTAAGTCAATTTTTTCGCTAAAAAATCGTGTTTTTCCCCTTAAGTGTTCCAAAAAAGTGAAAAATTCAAATTTTGAAAAACCCTCCCAGCGTTACCTGGGGAAAACTATTATCTAATGAAAAAACTTCGAATCCACGATTTCAGATAATCCAGCACCAAGATATGATGGCCACTACAACTCTACATTTTTCCGAGACACATCCGAATAATTGCTGCCCTTGCCGTATTTTTCAATATTTCTTCATGAAAATTTCACGAAATATTCTTCGAACACCATACTTTAATGTACCACTGTTTCGAATAGAGCGATTCTAACTGTGTCGTTACAAAAAATTATCAAAAAGATGTCTTTTTTTGTACGAATTAACCTTACCCCCCTCCCCTTCAATTGTTTGTTTTTAAATGAATTTTACGAAGAAAAATGAATGATAACTGAAAAAAAATTTATTTTACAAAATTCCCAACAAAACCATCAAAAATATGCACTTTTGCTTTTTATAAATTGAATTTACTAATAGAAAACCAAATTTTCACGAATTAATGAATTCATATCCTTAAATGTATCGAAAAGTAGGATATTTTCAACAACAAAAAAAAGTTTAAAGATATGTATTTTTCGATTTTTTATGGCCAAAAATAGGTGGAGCCGTGATTGTAAACAATTACCATAAGTTTTTTTAGTTGTTCGAGCTCAAAAAAACTAATGTTCTGCCTTGAACTATGAAAATTCAAAAAATTAAAAATAAATAAAAAAACTTTGAATTTTTTCGTACGATTGACTTTAAAGAAACACATATATTTATCTAGAACCAAATATAAGTAATTGAAATAGACTGAAAAGA
The DNA here is from genome assembly GCA_964016945.1 of Microplitis deprimator. Taxonomy (NCBI): domain Eukaryota; kingdom Metazoa; phylum Arthropoda; class Insecta; order Hymenoptera; family Braconidae; genus Microplitis; species Microplitis deprimator. Next base: position 22,167,770 of record OZ024706.1, on the reverse strand, counting down.
GTTTTGAATTCGATCATAACCTCGAAATATGAAATATTCGACGAAAATTCAGAGCACAGTACTTTTTAAATATTTTGTTGACAATAATTTCTAAGCTAACGAACCGATTACAATAAATTAGGCGGTGATTAGAAAAAAAAATGCCATCTGGCAGCCAGAATGGAAGGTAGATTTTTCGGAAATTTTCAGTACCTTCCTGCTCTGATTAAAGAAAACGATTCACTCAATGATGAATGTATATCTATATAGCAGTAAAATTGAATCGTTTCTCATCATTTTCAATCGTGTCTTTTAATCAGGGTGATTTTTTGCTAGCTCACGCTTAGTTTAAAACGAAGGCAGCCCTTGTTTATTTTTACTAAAGTTGAAGCTAATTTTTTAAGATTAGTTTTTCAATCCGAGATTCTTAATCCGCGATTTAAATAGGTTAAAGTGGCATATGACACTGGTATAGAGACACGGTTGACTTGCGCCGCCACGTTCACATATTTATATATATATATATATATATATATATATATATATATATATATTATATATATATATATATATATATATGAGCATTCCACGCCAAATCGACCACTTTTGACCCCGACCCGTTTAGATTTGGCTGAAAATTTTTTCTCTTTTTCTACCCGATCAAAAACGTTTCTCATAATTTTTTCGAATTTTTTCACCCAACCAAAAAAAAAAGTAATGAATTTTTGAGAAAAAATGGCTTTTTTTATTTAAAATAGCCATAACTTTTTCAAAATTCAACTGATTGGGACGTTTTTTTTTTCAAAATTTTTGTTTTTAAATTTACTTTTTGAAAAAAAAAAAAATACAAAAAAATTATTGCAATCTATCTTCATTGTTTTTTTGTAGATATTTTGAAAAAATCAAAAGTTTTTCGATGTTTACCATTTTTAATTTTTAAGTTTTTTTTTTTTATATAAAACTGACATTTTCTGCAAATTCTCAAAATTTTTCAGAGTGGTGTTTTTTCGATTTATATTTTTTTTTCCAATTGAAAAAAAAAAATTTTTATAACTAGCCTTATTTCTCCACAACACCGTGCTTAAAATTTTTTAGAGTGCTCAGAGAACTTTAAAATTGGCAAAAAAAAATAAAAATAATAAATTTAAATGGTAATCATCGAAATAATTTGAATTTTGTTCGAAAAATCAAGTTAAAAAATAGAAGGATCTTCTGAATAATTTTTTTGTATTTTTTTCTGAACACTACATTAAAAAACGAAGAAAATTAAAAAAAGAAGTTTTCATTTGGTCCATTTTTGGATAGATGTTGGCAATTCAAGAATATTCCTTCTACACTTATTGTTTTATGGTTAAAAGAATTTTTTCTTGAATTGCCAGCATCTGTCCAAAAATGGACCAAACGAAAACTTTTTTTTTTCATTTTCTTTGTTTTTTAATGTAGTGTTCTGTTCGGATCTTCCGCGCTTGCGTTTCTCATCGCTACTCTGAGGCCAGTGAAATGGAGCTGCGTCGGCGCGTTATCTTGCGCAGACGGCTCTACCGGTCCCATTCTCATCTCAAGCTCCGCCCTCTCATCCAAGTGGGAATGAAGAAGAAGACGAAGCCATTATTATTATAAACATCTCACCGACGCTATCAGCCACGTGTTTTTTTGTAAAAATTCAAATCCTTTGCAATCACTTCGATTTTCGATATATTTCATCTCAAGTTAATTCTCACCTCGTAATATAGATTATTTAATATTAAATTTGGTGATTATTTAATTAATCTTTAATTTAAATAATTATCAAAAAATACTATTCATCTCACCGCGTGGTTTGGTTGCCGCGAACCGCCATTTTTTTTTGCAATTATATTACCGCGTGTTACCGGGTAATAAATTCTACATCTCAAAATTAAAACTAAAAACAACGTGCAGTGTAAATAGTGTAAAATAATAAAATAAATATTTAAATTATTAAAATAAAAAATAAAATAAATGTTAAAATATATTTATTTTAATATTAAACATCATCTCATCCACGTTCCCGCCAATTAAGCGTCCCAGCATCTCACTTTCCTAGACTTAAATTTAAATTTAATTTTAATTAAATATTCAAGTGACTTTTTTCAGTTTAGAAAAAAATACAAATAAATTATTCAGAAGATCCTTCTATTTTTTAACTTGATTTTTCGAACAAAATTCAAATTATTTCGATGATTACCATTTAAATTTATTATTTTTATTATATTTTTCCAAATTTTAAAGTCCTCTGAGCACTCAAAAATTTTAAGCACGGTGTTGTGAGAAGTAAGGCTAGTTATAAAAATTTTTTTTTTCAATCGGAAAAAAAAAATATAAATCGAAAAAACACCACTCTGAAAAAATTTGAGAATTTGCAGAAAATGTCAAAGTTCTATATAAAAAAAAAAAATTAAAAATTAAAAATGGTAAACATCGAAAAACTTTTGATTTTTTCAAAATATCTACAAAAAAACAATAAAGATAGATTGCAATAATTTTTTTGTATTTTTTTTCAAAAAGTAAATTTAAAAACAAAAATTTTGAAAAAAAACGTCCTAATCAGTTGAATTTTGAAAAAGTTATAGCTGTTTTTAATAAAAAAAGCAATTTTTTTCCAAAAATTCATTAGTTTGTTTTGGTTGGGTGAAAAAATTCGAAAAAATTATGAGAAACGTTTTTGATCGGGTAGAAAAAGAGAAAAAATTTTCAGCCAAATCTAAACGGGTCGGGGTCAAAAGTGGTCGATTTGGCGTGGAATGCCCCATATATATTAGACTGGGCCAAAAAAATCGACTATTTTTGTTTTTTAACGATACTGTGAAAATATTATATGGGACGACAAACAAAAATTATTGTGAAAATTTGAGCCCTTAATATTAATATCAAGAGGTGTATCATCCCAATTTTTGAGTTTTTTTGAATGAGCGCGTTTTTGTTTCATAACTCTCAAACCATCGAGATAAACGAAATTGATTTAGATACATTTCTTAAAGGAAATTTGATGCTGTACAAAAAAAGTTTGATTAAAATTTTTTGTCAGATGAACCGTTTCCTCATAATCATCTTTTGAACAATGGTATGATTTTTAAATTTGATTGTTCAACTTTGGAATTTTGTAATTCATGTAAAAATAAGTTTCCGGAAAAAGCCAATGAATATTCTTGAAGGAAATTAAATGTTCTACAAAAAAAGTCTCTTAACAATTTTTGATAAATTCACTCCTTCAAAAGTTATTCAAGATTATTGACGTCATTTTACTTAACTTCAACCTTGAATAACTTTTGAAGGAGTGAATTTATCAAAAATTGTCACGAAACTTTTGTTGTAGAGCATTCAATTTCCTTCAAGAATATTCATTGGCTTTTTCCGGAAACTTATTTTTACATGAATTACAAAATTCCAAAGTTAAACGATCAAATTTTAAAATCATACTATTGTTCAAAGCATGATTATAAAGAAACGGTTCATCTGAAAAAAATTTCAATCAGACCTTTTTTATAGAGCATTTAATTTTCTACAAGAAATGTATGAAAGCCTATTTTGTTTATCTCGATGGTTTGAGAGTTATGAGACAAAAACCTGCTCATTCAAAAAAAATCAAAAATTGGGATGATACATCTCTTAATATTAATATTAAGGGCTCAAATTTTTACAATAATTTTTTTTTATCATCCCAAATAATATTTTCACAGTATTATTAAAAAAAAAAAAAAATAGTCGATTTTTTTAACCCAGTCTAATATATATATGACTTTGAACACATACAATATTTGTAAAGTATACAAATTATTTCGTTCACAACGAAATATACCTGACGGAATCAAATTATAACGGAAAATATATGAGTTATCCGAAATTAAAACCACATTTTCTAATTTTCTTGATAATGTCCGAATTTTCGAGGCTATCAAATTATTGGAAGAAATAGTCAAAATATAAAGTTCGAGGTAAAAAATTAAATCTAATTAAACAATTTTTGAAAAACTTTTTACAGAAATCGTCTATCAATTTTAGTTCTAAAGTTATATGAACTCTAATATTAAATAAAAACTGATTTTTTCAAAAAATTGTAAAAATTTCAAACAGCCATAACTTCCAATTAATTGACCAATTCAGCCCATCTTCGAACTTGATCAAGATAATCACCTAGAGAAAAAATTTAGAGAATTTCATTAGGATCTGATGAGAATTGTAGGTACTATCGTGATGAGAAGACCAGTTGTAAATATAAGACGTAGAGGTATGTTTGAAACATTAGAATTTATGAACGGCATACTTTGAAAATATCAAACAGTTGTAAAAATTATAGATTATTTATTCTCAAGAAAATAAAACTGACGTAATTAGATTACAATGGAAAATAAATAAGTTATCCAGAATGAAAATGATTTTTTCTAAATTTTTTGATTCTATCCAAACTTTCAAGAGTATCAAATTATTGGAAGAAATAGTCGAAACATAAAGTTTAAGGTCCAAAATTGAAGCTTATTAAACAAGCTTTAAGCTAGTTTTTACAGAAATTGTTTAAAACTTTTGGTTTGAAAGTTATATGAACTTTAAAAGTGAAAAACTAATTTTTCGAAAAATCGTGAAAATTTCAAACAGCTATAACTTCTGAACTAATTGACCGATTTAGCCCATCTTCGAACTTGATCAAGATAATCGCTCATAGAATAAGTATGGGCATTTTCATTACGATCCGATAAGAATTGTGACGCTATTGTGATGACAAGGCTGGATATATTACATGTGTATATATATTAGGGTTACAAATAAGTTTCCGCCGTTTTTTAACACAAATTAAATATTTATTATAGAAGAACGGTAATATAAATTTATTTAAAATATTGCCCATCACTTGCAACCACTTTTTCCCATCTCTCAGGCAGCATTCGAATCCCGCGTCTGAAGAACTCCTTGTCTTTTGAGGCTATCCACGAATCAACCCAATTTTTGGTATCCTCAGAAGATGTGAACCGCTGCGCCGTCAGAGCATGTGCCATGGACCGGAACAGGTGATAATCGGACGGTGCAATGTCTGGTGAATACGGCGGGTGGGGTAACACTTCCCAATCAAGTGTTTCCAAGTACTTTTTCACGGGAGCCGCAACATGTGGACGAGCATTGTCATGCAGAAGAATAATTTTTTCGTGTCTAGAATAGTATTGAGGGCGTTTTTCCTTCAGAGCTCGGCTCAATCTGATCAATTGTGTTCGATAGAGGGCTCCAGTAATTGTTTCGCTCGGATTAAGCAACTCATAATACACTACACCTAGCTGATCCCACCAAATACACAGCATAAGTTTTTTTCCGTGAATATTCGGTTTTGCTGTTGATGTTGACGCGTGGCCAGGTAATTCCCATGATTTTCTTCTTTTTGGATTGTCATAAAGTATCCACTTCTCATTACCAGTTATGATACGATGTAAAAAACCCTTTTTTTTATGTCTAGCTAGCAGCATTTCACTTAAGCATAATCGGCGTTCAATATCTCTCGGCTTTAATTCGTACGGAACCCAATTTCCTTGTTTATGAATCATTCCTAATGATTTTAAACGATGTGAGACTGCTTGCTGAGTGACTTCTAATGTTAGAGCAAGTTCTTTTTGTGTTTGAGATGAATCTTCCTCCAATAATTCCTCCAATTCTGCATCCTCGTAAATTTTTGGCCTTCCACTGCGATCTTTGTCTTCTACGTCGAAATCACCGTTTTTAAACTTTTGAAACCACTCTCGACACGTTCTCTCACTCAAAGCACCCTCACTATATGCTCCTGCGAGCAATTGATGCGCCTCAGCAGCAGATTTCTTTAAATTAAAGAAGTAAACTAATATTTCCCGCAAATGACGCTTACTTGACTCAAATTTTGACATTTTCAACTTATAAAAATTATATTTTACCAATATAAAATCAATGATATTAATAGGTTATGTTGTTCTTGAATGTCCAAACTATTTTTTAAGCCGGTTATCATCTGCGAAAGCTAACCGAAACTCCGTGCCGCGCCATCTACAATAAAACGGCGGAAACTTATTTGTACTCCTAATATTTTGACAATAATAACGAATTGGATAAAACTGATAAAATGACTGAGGTAAGGAAAATCGCTTCCAAAAACAGATTCTCTGTATAAAGTTGCGCCAAGTACACGTTCAATGCGCGTACATTGATCTCAGACTGAATTAAGGGGTTAGGGGTAGTCAGGATTTTCAAAAAATCGATTTTTTTTTTTTTGCATTTTCGTTAAGTGTAATATCTTAAAAATATTCTCTGAAAATTTGAAGTTGATCCGATAATTATTTTTCGAGTTATTCGACAAATAACAAAGAGTGCTCGGGCACTCCAAAACGCTCGGGAGCAGATAGCTAGCGGCAGCTGCAAGCAACCGGTTTCTCGGGTTCTATTGTCATCCATGAACTAAATTTTGATGTATGTAGTAGTACCTAAATTTATAAATACCCTACTATATATATTTACAATTTCTAGGTAGTATAAGTACTACAAATTTTTCGTTTTTCGCCATGTCACTAGTATGCCTGTAGCAGTTGCGGAGAGCAGTCGATAGTTGTGCGTTATTAAAATAAATTATTTTTTAAGTTATTTATTATGGGACGTGATACGAAAAAAGTATCGAGAGAAGTTCGGAGATCTGAAAGTATCCGTAAGTCGTATTCAAAGAAACAAAAAAATGTATTTAACCCAAAAACGGCGGAACGTGATGAAAGTGTTCGGAGTACATCGTTTAAAAAACTGAAACAAAATACTGAAAACGATGTACCCGAAAGTTGCACCACTGAATTTCGAATAATTAATTTTATTACAGTATTGTAATATATTTTATTACGATGACTAGAAAATGGCGTCAACGAGCACTCCAGTGGTTGTACAGGTTTCCTTTTCATTTATTTAGGTAATTATAATTTTTTCTTCTTAGTTAACTAAATAAATGAAAAGGAAACCATAGGTATTTGGCCGGCCCCAGCCGGCCCTGCACAACCACTGTAGTGCTCGTTGACGCCATTTTCTAGTCATTGTTGTTTTTAATATCATTATCATTATTATTGTATTTTTGTTGGAATTTAATGGTAGCGCCACGCGATTGCTGGTGGTAAGATACAAAATAATTCATAAAACAGTTTTTTTTTTTCGAGTAGAGAAATGTTGAAACTGACTTAGGTCAACATAGAAAAATTTTAAAATAGAAAAATTTTTTTATAAAATTGTTGTCATAGAGATATGCAGAATAGAGAAATATTAAGGAGAGTTGTATAGTTATGGAGAAATCCCATAATATAAATATGTTAACACCTAATTCTATCATATCATAGTAAATTTTGTAGAGACTTAATTTTCATAGAGATATATAATATAGAGATATTTTGGACATGAATTATTTTAGCATATATTTATATTTAATAGAATAAGTTTACATAGAGATAATTTTACATAGAATTATTTTGCAACATAAATATATTTAATATTGATATTTTCGCATAGAAATCTATTTAAGAGAGTTGTATGTTAGTAGAGTACTAAAAGTAGAAAAGTAAAAGGTACGCTTGTAACAAGGTACGGTATGAATATATGGCGCTGATTGTACATAGCAGCCAGTCATGTGTCGGATAGCAATGGTTACTTTTAAACATATTACCCACTGCTATCTGCAGGTAGCGCCTGCGTCTATGTTTACATATTACTGGTTACTGTGTATCGTAGTAACCAGCAATATGTAAAATAGTAGTGAGTACTATCTGAGATATTTTTTCCCGTAACGACTTGAAAAAATTTTTTAGGAATGGCGCTAGTATTAATTATTGACAACGAACAAATACAATTATTATCATAACTAAATTAATTATGAATAATTCGACTACATTTACGTATTTAAATATATAATTATATCATATGAGTTAATTAATTAATAAACACCTAAATTTTATATTTTATTTTATAAAACAAATTTTTTTCATTTATGATAATAAATTTATTATAATAATGACTGTTATTATTAAATTAATTATAATAATTGTAATATAATAATAATAATAATAATAATAATAATAATAATAATAATAATAATAATAATAATAATAATAATAATAATAATGCCCACGGTGCATGTTGTGCGGCCGGCGGGGGTTTCATTTACCCCGTGGCGCATCGTGGGCAATGTAGGCTGGCCTCCCACCTGCTGGCCTACTAATCGCACAACAACCTTTGCATTAGGCTAACTCCCCAATGTAAAGTATACTGAGTTCAAGACAATCCTGAACACAGAAGTGCTCCCCACAACCGGCTCTTCTCGGATGAGGGCTACCCACTAGCTGGGCGGAGCACCGATATCCCGAACGATGACGACCTTGGCGAACAACGGACTGCATTTAGGTGGACAGAGGAATTACGAGCCAATCTCCTGATGTGCTACAATAACAGTGAACCGGAGCGGAGAGGCTACATGGCTAGGATGCATGCTCTCTGGAGCGATATGCACCCTAACCATAGCCATTTTTCACAACAACATCTTCGTGATTATGCGTCTCATCTCCGGCGAACACGGAGATCACTGTTAACTAACAGACGGTTATCTCATCGTCTGTCTTTTCCAGCACAGCTACATCAAGAGAGACGCCGTTCTTTCGAAGACGCCGACAATGATTTTGACACACGGCAAGTATGTATCTCTATGAAGATACATTACCCAAAACATCTAATTGACACGGAAAACCACGAACTATCTGCTCGGATTCAGGAAGACTCTACTTTGCTCACAATCAATCGAGCTGTCTATGATGGTGCCTCCTCACTCTTACCTCCAGCGAGAAGGAATACTTCGCCTGAGGCTAAGATGAGAGGGCGCATTGGGCAGCTAACACTGAAGATTGATGATCTCCGGAAACATGTCTCCCGCATTCAGTGTGTGATTGAGTATGTAAATGCTCGAAAAGCATTTACATCTAAAGTCCGCCGCATTGCGGCTGGACTACGATACCAGCATCACACACTGAATAAGGAGAATCTTCTGAACATCAAAGAACGTTCCCTTAACAGGTTGCGGGTTCTGGTGACTGCTAAAAAATCACTAGAGAAAAAGCTGCAGCGGCTTACCGATAACTCTTTGTTTCGGTTAAGTCCTTCACGCTTTCTGACACCTAAGACATCTGTTTCTGGCGATCCCCCATCGATCGAGCGAGTAAAAGCTTTCTGGTCCGAGTTGTATGGTGATCAACCGAACGTGAATCGTGACACTCCAGCTCTCAACGACTTCGAAGCATTCTGTCGACAACACCGTAACGACAATGCTGATGAAGAGAGCCCTGAAGTCAGCGTAGAAGAAGTTCGATTAGCTCTGAATAATGGTAAGAACTGGGCTGCTCCGGGTCCAGATGGCATTAACTTATTTTGGTGGAAGAAACTAACTTCTACCAATAGCCATCTGGCCCGGATTTTTACAGCGTTTATCAGAGGCGACGAACCTATTCCATGTTTGCTTGTAGAAGGGCGAACCGTGCTTATCCCTAAGAAAGGTGACTTGTCTGACCCAAAGAACTATCGGCCTATCACTTGTTTGAAACAATCGCATTCTGGAGGTGATAGATCCTGTATGGCAGCAGATATATGAACAACGTGGCAGTAAAAGAGGCCTGTCAGGTTGCAAAGAGAATCTGTTAGTAGATCGTTGTGTCATTCAAGACGCGAACCATTATCAGCGCAACCTGTCAATGGCCTGGATTGACTACCGCAAGGCGTTTGACTCAACATCTCATGAGCTTATTCTCTTTTTTCTCAAATGCCTTGGAGTCAATCGCGATACAGTGGGATGCATTCAGCGTACGATGCAACTTTGGCGAACACGGTTCCACATTTAATGTGGCAACGACAAACGTGTGACCGAAGTTGTACAGTACAAAAGAGGAGTCTTTCAGGGAGATTCTCTGAGCCCTCTGCTGTTTTGCATCTCACTGCTGCCAATATCTGTTGCGCTACGCCGTACTCGTGGATACTCGGTGGGCCCACTTACTCTACATGGATGATCTGAAGGTATATGCACCTGATGAGGAACACCTTCAGACAGCCTTGAACATCGTAGGGGAGTATACACGGGATGTCGGCATGGCATTTGGGTTGGACAAGTGCGCGGTCGTTAATCTGGTGAACGGTAAGTGCTCTGATGTGCGTGAAGATATCGAGTTGGTAGATGGGAGCGTCATTGACCATCTTGACGCCGGAGAGTCGTACAAATATCTAGTTATTGAGAAAAGTCCTATGCAGGATCTTCCTAAAATCAAAACGACTCTCTGCAGCGAGTATGTGCGGAGACTCCGGAAAATCTGGTCATCAGAACTTTCCGGAAAGAACAAAGTCTCTGCAACAAACATGCTTGCTGTCCCGGTACTTCTTTACTCTTTTGGTGTCCTCAAATGGGCCCGGAAAGAGCTTAAAGACCTCGATATCAAGACACGCAAAGTCATGAATATGAATCGGAGCATGCACCCTAAGTCTTCAGTCACCAGATTATACCTTTCCCGGCACATCGGAGGGAGAGGTCTACAGAGCTTGGAGTGTCTAAACGATCGTTTGGTTTTGGGTTTAACATATGAAGTTGTCAATTTCACAGCAGATGAAGACGACTTTCTTATGCAAATTGTTCATCAGCATGAGAATGCGCATAAGGGAGCGTTCTTATACAAGGCAGCAACGTACGCAGCAAAATCCCTTGGTCTCGGAAGAGTAAACCCTCTTATTGAACTCCCTAAGGAGGAATTCAAGAGGGTCATCAGCAACACTGAGCAACAAAAACTGCTCAGTACACACATGGACAAGTCAATGCACAGCGTATTCTTTAAACACGTGCGTGAACATGGCTTGCCCGAACAGCTGACGTTTTCCTTCCTTAAGTCAGCTGGCCTGATGTCCGAGACTGAAGGGTATATTTTTGCCTGCCAAGATAGTGTAATTAACACTCTCGAATACCGTGCAAAAGTGCTCCAGATGCAGCTACCCGACACACTGTGTAGGGTGTGTAAGCAACATCCTGAAACGCTGATGCATCTCTTGTCAGCATGTCCTGTGCTGGCAAGAAGCGCATACGTTCAGCGTCACAATGCTGCTCTGCGAGTACTTTATTATCACCTTAGACACACGCACGGCATCGATAAAACACCAGTGCTGCCTTATTTGCCAGGAGACATTCCGCAAGTTGTTGAGAATGACCGTTGCCGTATTTATTGGAACGTGCCATTCGCAACAACGCGGAAAATAGATCACAATAAACCTGATATTGTGCTCTTCGATAAAACCGCTCGTAACATTTATGTTATTGAGTTTTCAGCTCCAGCTGAATATAACATCACGGTTAAAGAAGAGCACAAACACGAAATATATCAGGATCTCCTGTTTGAAATTGGCAAACTTTACCCAGGCTACCGTGTCAAGCTTGTCGTACTCATTGTTGGCGTCCTAGGAGGGATGAAACAGAATTTTGTATCTGCATTGGCTAAAATCCCAACTTGCTCATCGCAAGTTGAGTTTTTGGCATCGAGGATGCAAGAGGCTGTAATTCTCGGATCCCTCCGTCTCCTAAGACAACGAAACTTGGCCTGCTGCGCATGCTGATCATCTTGTTGATGAAGCATCGCAGCAGTAACGATTTGGCGCTCAGGTGAGGCCCTCGGTAGAGTCGGACTACCGGGGATAACCCCCTGAGCATTTAACTTGAAAAGAAATAATAATAATAATAATAATAATAATAATAATAATAATAATAATAATAATAATAATAATAATAATAATAATAATAATAATAATCATAATAATAATAATAGCAATAGCAATAGCAATAGCAATAGCAATAGCAATAGCAATAGCAATAGCAATAGCAATAGCAATAGCAATAGCAATAGCAATAGTAATAGTAATAGTAATAGTAATAGTAATAGTAATAGTAATAGTAATAGTAATAGTAATAGTAATAGTAATAGTAATAGTAATAGTAATAGTAATAGTAATAGTAATAGTAATAGTAATAGTAATAGTAATAGTAATAGTAATAGTAATAGTAATAGTAATAGTAATAGTAATAGTAATAGTAATAGTAATAGTAATAGTAATAGTAATAGTAATAGTAATAGTAATAGTAATAGTAATAGTAATAGTAATAGTAATAGTAATAGTAATAGTAATAGTAATAGTAATAGTAATAGTAATAGTAATAGTAATAGTAATAGTAATAGTAATAGTAATAGTAATAGTAATAGTAATAGTAATAGTAATAGTAATAGTAATAGTAATAGTAATAGTAATAGTAATAGTAATAGTAATAGTAATAGTAATAGTAATAGTAATAGTAATAGTAATAGTAATAGTAATAGTAATAGTAATAGTAATAGTAATAGTGATAGTGATAGTGATAGTGATAGTGATAGTGATAGTGATAGTGATAGTGATAGTGATAGTGATAGTGATAGTGATAGTGATAGTGATAGTGATAGTGATAGTGATAGTGATAGTGATAGTGATAGTGATAGTGATAGTGATAGTGATAGTGATAGTGATAGTGATAGTGATAGTGATAGTGATAGTGATAGTGATAGTGATAGTGATAGTGATAGTGATAGTGATAGTGATAGTGATAGTGATAGTGATAGTGATAGTAATAGTAATAGTAATAGTAATAGTAATAGTAATAGTAATAGTAATAGTAATGGTAATAGTAATAGTAATAGTAATAGTAATAGTAATAATAATGAATATGAATCGGAGCATACACCCTACGTCCTCAGTCACCAGACTATACCTTTCTCGGCACATCGGAGGTAGAGGTCTACAGAGCTTGGAGTGTCTACACGATCGTTTGGTTTTGGGTTTAACATACGAAGTTGTCAATTTTATCGTCATGAAAATCGTCGTAAGGGAGCGTTCTTATATAAGGCAGCGGTATACGCGGCAAAATCCCTTGGTCTCGGAAGAGTAAACCTTCCTATTGACTTCCCTAAGGAGGAATTTAAGAGGGTCATCAGGAACGCTGAGCAGCAAAAACTGCTTAGTACACACATGGATAAGTCCATACACAGCGTGTTCTTTAAACACGTGCGTGATCATGACTTGTCCAACCAGCTGACGCTTTCCTTCTATAAGTCAGCTGGCCTGATGTCCGAGACTGAGGGATATATTTTTGCCTGCCAAGATAGTGTAATAAACACTCTCGAATACTGTACTAAAGTGCTCCAGAAGCAGCTACCTGACACTATGTGTAGGGTATGTAAGCAACATCCTGAGACACTTATGCATCTCTTATCAGCATGTCCTGTATTGGCACGAAATGCATACATTCAGCGTCACAATGCTGCTCTGCGAGTACTTTATTACCACCTTAGACATATGCACGGTATCGATAAAATACCAGTGCTGCCTCATCTGCCAGGAGATATTCCGCAAGTTGTTGAGAATGACCGTTGCCGTATTTATTGGAACGTGCCATTTGTAACAACGCGGAAAATCGATCACAGTAAACCCGATGTTGTGCTTTTCGATAAAACCGCTCGTGACATTAATGTCATTGAGTTTTCGGCACGTGCTGAGTATAACATCACGGTAAAAGAAAAGCACAAACACCAGATATATTAGGATCTCCTGTTCGAAATTGACAAACTTCACCCAGGCTTCCGTGTCAAACTTGTCGTACTCATTGTTGGCGTCCTAGGAGGGATGAAGCAGACTTTTGTGTCTGCACTGACCAGAATACCAACTTGTTCAGGCAACGAAACTTGGCCTGCTGCGCATGCTAATCATCTTGTTGATGAAGATTTGGCATTCAGTTGAGGCCCTCGGTAGAGTCGGACTACCGGAGATAACCCCCTGAGCATTTAACAAAGGTCAGGACGAGTTCTTTAACAGGTTTCAGGCTCTAGTTGCTGCTTATAAAATACTAGAGGAAAAGCTGATGTGGCTTACCGATAACTATTTGTTTCGGTTAAGTCCTTCGCGCTTCCTTTTACCTTAGGCATCTGTTTCCAGCGATCCCGGCTCTATCGAGCGAGCAGAAGCTTTCTGGTCTGAGTTGTATAGTGATCAACTGAACGTGAATCGTGACACTCCAGCTCTCAACGACTTCGACGCATTCTGTCGACAACACCGCAACGACAATGCTGATGAAGAGAGCTCTGCAGTCAGCGTGGAAGAAGTTCGTTCAGCTCTGAATAATGGTAAGAACTGGGCTGCTCCAAGTCCGGATGGCATTAACTTATTTTGATGAAAGAAATTATCTTCTACCCATCGTCATTTGGCCCGAATGTTAACAGCGTTCATCAGAGTCGACGAACCTATTCCTTATTGGCTTGTAGAAGGGCAAACCGTGATTATCCCCGAAATAGGTGACTTGTCCGACCCGAAAAACTACGGGCCTCTTACCTGCCTGAATGCAGCTTATAAGATTTTTACTATTAACTTACACTTGTATTTTCGTGGTGATAGATCCTGTGTGGCAGCAGATATACGAACATCGTGGCGGAAAAAGAAGTGTCAGGTTGCAAAGAGAATCTGTTAGTTGATCGTTGTGTTATTCAAGTCGCAATCATCTATCAGTGTAACCTATCAATGACCTGGGTTTACTACCGTAAGGTATTTGAGTCAACACCTCATGAGCTTATTTTTTTTTTTGCTCAAATGCATTGGGGTCAATCCTAACTCAGTGGGATGCATTTAGCGTAAGATGCAGTTTTGGCGAACACGATTACACATCTCCTGTGGCAACGAGAAATGTGTGACCAAAGTTGTGTAGTATAAAAGAGGAATCTTTCAGGAAAATTCCCTGAACCCTCTGCTTGAGTAAGATCCCAGAGCGATAAGACACAACTTATTTTTTAAAGCATAGAACTTTCAGTTCTAAGTTGTCTCTCGTGTACTTTTTAATACCTGTACGTTTGTGGAGCTGGCTCGGTGACACCTGCGCAGGTACCAGGTGAGAAAGGTAATTAAAAATCAGAGTTACTTAACTTAAATTTTAATGACTGATTTTTATATATATTTTGTAGAATATTACTCTGAAGTAATATCAAAAAAGTCAGACGCTTTCCATGGGCCAGAACTTCTGTCAGACGCTTTAAAGCTCTAAAAAAAATAAATGAACTTAATTTATTTCTAAATGTCTGATTTTTATATATGTTATTAAGATAAATATTACAAAGTTATATTTAATCAGTCAGACAAATTGTAATGACCAAACATCCCCTAAACACAAAAATTACTCAACTATGAGTATGAGCGCGAAAGCACTATGCGCATGCGCTTCAGAGTAAACTATCTCAATATTCGAAAAATACTTACTGCTTTCAATTTCATATTTTTGCATATCTATTTAAATAAGTTGAAATTTTTAATTAAGATAATAATCATTTTGAAAGTAATTATATATATTACAGATATATAGGGAAAAATGATTTTTTCTGAGCAATTGTCTTTCAAAAAGAATCATTTTTATTCTATTTTAAAAAAGATATCAATTGTAATAATTTTAGTAAAAAAAATAATAAATTACGATGAATTAATAAAATAATTTGATTGTCTCTTAATCATCTTCATCATCGTCATAATGCTTCCGAGGATTCTTCCATATTTTCTTTTGAAAATAACTTGATATCACTCACAAATCACACGATATAATAACTGATAAAAACATGTGGTCTCATAAACCCGAATATAGAACTGTACTGTATACTATACAGTAGGGTGGGCCAAAAAAAATAACTAATTTTTTTTCTTTAGTTATCGCGAAAATATCGTTAAAGATGATGGAAAAAAAAATTCTGGTAAAGTTTAAGCTCTTAATATTAATAGTAAGTAAAAATATTAATATTAAGCAAAAATTAAAAGTAAGAGGCTCCGCTTTGTTATTGTTAATTTCCCATTTAAATAACATGGAAAAAAAATTTTTAAGTTTAGAATTTTATATCTTGGCAATGGCTCATTTTACAGATTTGTTCGAGACATATTCGTAGGGAATTAAATGCTCTTCAAAAAAAGTCTCTTATCATTTTTCGATAAATCCCCCTGTTCAAGAGTTATCAGAGCTCAAAGTCAAGTTATAGTAAATTTCGAGATCTTGTTACTTTTCCGGTGAAATTATTTGACTAATTACAAAATGTCACTCGATATTTTTTGTAGCCAATTTTATTCCCTACAACGTACTACGAGTAAAGTTTTTATGAATTCTGCATTGTTTTCTAGTTATTTTCATATTAATGTCAAGCTCTTAAAAAAGCAGTCTTCTGCTAAATCTCAAGAGCTCCACATTGAAATTAAAACAACTGGAAAACAATGCGGAATATGAAAAAACGTTACTGAAAATAATTTGTAGGGAATAAAATTGTCTACAAAAAAGACTAAGTGATATTTCGTGATAAGTCAAATAGTTTCGCCAGAAAAGTAAAAAGATCTCGAAACTCACTATAACTTGACTTTGAGCTCAGATAACTCTTGAACAGGTGGATTTATCGAGAAATGATAAGAAACTTTTTTTGTAGAGCATTTAATTTCCTACAAAATATGTCTCGAACATGTCTGTAAAATAAGCCATTGCCGAGATATAAAATTCCAAACTTACAAATTTTTTTTTTCCATGTTATTTAAATGGGAAATTAAAAATCACAAAGCGGAGCCTCTTATTATTAATATTACGAGCTCAAACTTTACCAGAATTTTTCTTTCATCATCTTCAATGATATTTTCACGGTAACTAAAGAAAAAAAAATTAGTTCTTTTTTTGGCCCACCATACTATACAGTGTGTGCACCTGGCATATACACATACACAAACAGTAGACTGAAACAGATTGTGAGTTTAAGAAGGGGAACCGAGTTACCATGGATGTCTCACTCGCTCTGAAACGCATGTATAGTGCTTTCGCGCTCATACTCATAGTTGAGTAATTTTTGTATTTAGGGCATGTTTGGTCATTACAATTTGTCTGACTGATTAAATATAACTTTGTAATATTTATTTTGATAACATATATAAAAATCAGACATTGAGAAATAAATTAAGTTCATTTATTTTTTGTAGAGCTTTAAAGCGTCTGACAAAAGTTCTGGCCCATGGAAAGTGTCTGACTTTTTTGATATTACTTCAGAGTAATATTCTACAAAATATATATAAAAATCAGTCATTAAAATTTGAGTTAAGTAACTCTGATTTTTAATTACCTTTCTCACCTGGTACCTGCGCAGGTGTCACCGAGCCAACTCTACAAACGTACAGGTATTAAAAAGTACACGAGAGACTACTTAGAACCGAAAGTTCTATGCTTTAGAAAATAAGTTGTGTCTTATCGCTCTGGGATCTTGGACCATGCTGTTTTGCATCTCACTGCTGCAGATATCTATTACTCTTCGCCGAACACGTGGATTCTCAGTGGGTCCTCCAACTAATTGAAAGTATTCGATGATCCACTTGCTCTACATGGATGATCTGAAACTAAATGCCTCTGTTGAGGAACACCTTCAGACATCCTAGAATATCGTAGGAGCGTATGCACGGGATGTCGGCATTTTTTTAGGTTGGGCTAGTGTGCGATCGTTAATCCGGTTTGAAATAGGCAAACTTCACCCAGGCTACCGTGTCAAGCTTGTCGTACTCATTATTGGCGTCCTAGGAGGGATTAAACCGTCCGTTGTGTCTGCATTAGCTGGAACACCAGCTTGTTCGTCGCAAGTTGAGTTCCTAGCATCGCGAATGCAGAAAGCTGTTATCCTCGGATCCCTCCGTCTACTAAGGCTTCATCATCTTGTTGATGAAGCATCGCAGCAGTAACGATTAGTCGCTTAGGTGAGGCTCTCGGTAGAGTTGGGCTACCGGGGATAATCCTCTGAGCATATAACTAACAAAGAAGAAATAATAATATTAAATGTGTTACTTAGATATAAGATTAATTTGAAATAAAACCTTAGTATAACATATTATAAATATAAGCTAAAGAACCTTCACTTCTCCCGCGTGTACTCACTTACTGATACAAGAAGTGATTTCTTTCCAGTATTCACAGAAATACTTGCATATACTAATCTCAAATGTAACACTCAAATTAATTTAAGTGATCGTGGCTTTTAGAGAAATTTAGCCTATTTAGTTCATGTACGGTATGACCATACTTATATGACAATGAAAATATCATTTCCACTCTATCTTCCCCATATCATACAATGTAAAGCTAATAACAAAAATCAAAAAATATTTAGCAATTGAGCTCGGAAAAACAAGATTCGTTAAGAGTAATTTTTATATATCAAACGTTATTGATGCTTCTAACACTCGGAAACATACGTTTAATAATAATTTTGACTTCTAAAAACTATTCATAAAAAGTATTAATTTAAAACTGGCTCACAACGCTAATTTATTTTGAACACTTATTTATTGCATTGACAAAATCCCACACGAGCCATGCTCTCCAAATATCTAAATTTTTTATGAAAATAACATCATAAGACGTTTAAATATACCGAGTAGCGATTTAAGTATGTCAAATCCCCTTTGTATAGCAAAACAATTTTGAATATCAAAAAACTCAACAATGCTTTTCAATTATGTAGGCTTCACAGTCCTGAGTCGAGAGATGATGTACATACTCAATCAATTTCAATGCTGCCATCCATTTATGAAACGTTATTTAATGACGAAGAGCAGTGTATAAACAGAACTTCGACTCCGACTTTTTTTGAAACCGGAATACTTAAACAGAACCTGGTCGAAAGGTTGATTAAAATTCAATTCCAACTACAAGTTTTAGACCAACAAAGAAAAACCTGGTGGGTAAGAAGAACTTTATTGTATCCTTTCGCAATATTAGCTCTGTTTTTTTTGTCTACAACGACTGCATTACTGGCTTTCCAAAATACATTGGAATTATTAATTGGAATTAAAGCACTGCCATTAATTACACGGGTTAGCTTTATTTACTTTCATTATTATTAACGATCATTGAAATTTAATTTTAAAGTTATAAAATTTCATTCCAGCAATTCACCCTTGGGATTAGTTCATTATCAAAATTGGGACCAATAGGTGCAGTAGTAGAAGTAATTGTTATTCTTTACGTAGCGATTACGAGTACTGTTGGACTATACGGATTACCAGGTGTGAATAAAATAATGCCACAACCACGAGGCACTCCGCTTACACATCTTATCGCGAACTGTGTGCTTCTTCTTATACACAGTTCAGCATTACCACTTCTTTCACGAATATTAGGTTTGTGCTATTACGTATAAAATATTAAAAACATTTTCGAACCAATTATGGTGAAGTCATTAAGGATCAAATTCTACATTTCTATATTAGCTTCAGCAAGAAGTTTCAACCTGAGTTAGAATTAAAAAATCTCAGAAAATCTTAAGAAAAGTTTCTCTGAATTCGCGATGCGACAACTCAGAGTATCGATGAAATAAAAGTCTGGGAAATGGTTGACCTGTGGGCCAGCCGCACCCTTTCAGGAGTTTTGATCCCTCAACAAAATATCCCCATAACAAAATTTTCCCAACGATAATTTTTTTTGATATTGATTTTATGTTATTCTTCAATTTCAAATATAGTTAATTGAGTTTTGTATTTGATTATAATATGATTTTATCATATTTTGTGATTTGAATTTCGATGCCCGGAAAAAATAATGTCGCCTAATTATACAACATAATGTACTATTCTATATGAAGGTGTACATGATTGTATATGAATTTATTTAAAAAAAAAAAAAAATAATATAACAGCATCAAAGTTCTCCACCGTTTGAACAGAAAGGAATCCTTACCCTTTTGAGTGTACATGCGCTGCGTAGCCCCTACCTCCTCTCAAGACGACACTCTCAATCGAAAAATATAATCAATTGACTAAGGATGCTAACCGGAGGTATGATGAAAAATCCTCACTGTTCGTAGTATCTAACTACAGACTCCACGAGTCCATACCTCTGTGTGTTGGACACTCCGGACATCTCAGGAAATAAAGAGACTCAGGCTGAAGAGAGCTGAGAGGCTCCCTGTGGCACTAGTTCCCTGTACTGGTGAACAGGTTATTTCGAGATAAAAGGGTCAAATGCAACCTCGCCTCAACACCCTAGAATAGGTCCCCTCCACTTATAATGACCTAGATTTCGGACATACCACGGATACAAGCTTTCCCTCACTCATGACTAGGTGATTTTCTAATCTTCGAGCTTATTAGGAACCTCGATCTTGTGAAACAGATCAAAGTTAGTCAGTACCTGCCATAAATTGATCAATTAATTGATTAATGTAACGAGACCGCAGTTTACCTCCTTTTTAAAGAAGACCGTTTTCTTACCTTTTTAGGTAAACACGCGCTTTGTAATCCCTATCGTCTACCATAATATGATTACAGCGAAATATCGAGCATAGGCTCCTTATTGGCGTGATCCTACGATCAATAATCAGATTAAAGATCCTTTAGAGTGTGCGTGCCGCACCAGCCGCCCCTATGAGTTCAGGCCCATTGAATTCAATGTGGTTTCCCTTTCCCTCTGCTGGCTTGGAAAGGAATCGCCCATAGAACCCATTCCATGCATTAATCGATATACCACTTGGCCAAGAGGAGACGTGGTTTCTTCATCTGCCTTTCTGAGAAAACGCATAGTTTTGTACACATTCATTTATCCATTTAGCTTATTGCCACATAAGTGACAACGGGCAGGAAGTAGCCCTTGCAGATAGTGGACATTGCCGGAAAGCGTAGTCTCCAGTTTGTGTGAGACGGCATGAATGACCGAATCTTTTATCTAATTTCACGCGCTTTGCCTTTATGCGTGTTGTGAGTTTGAGATCCTGGTCGGAGTGTACCCCTAGATATCTAACGCTCTTTTTGAATGCTATCTTTGTTTTTTCTATTACGATTTTCGGTGGCTTCGATACATACTTAGACTTTCTCTGTCTCTTTACTTCGTAGGGATATGAACCTTTGTCCTTGCGTGAACCGTGTCGAGTGTACTCTCATCTAAAAAATATTGCTTCGGTGTTGGACTCCGACGGCGTTAGTTTCACGGAACTGCACCCTTCCAGTATCAAATCTACAATTACTTGAGCTTTTTTCTCAATATCAGCACGAGAGGTGCCTTCTATGATGACGAGAGGTTGCTACCATAGGCTACAAATTTGCTTCCGTGTTCTTTTTTTTCTAATTCTTTTAATAAGTCTTCGAACATTATGTTCCAAAATAGTGGTTCAAGCGCTGAACCCGGTGAACAACCCCTTGTCGGCTTTTTACTTTTCTTTTTGAATCCCCATGATAATGATACCGTCGTATCTTCGAAGTAACTCTATACCACACTATAGATATTCTTTGGACAATTCCTTTTTTTTAACCCCTTGAGAACTTGCTTCCACTACATGTTGTCAAAGTCGGTGGAAATATCAAAGAAAAGTCTAACTACCAGATTCTTTGTTGTGGAATCGAGCTGTCACCGCATCTCAGCTATTGCATCCTCAGTCAATCTTTGAGCCATGAAGCCTAATATTATCTCCAGCAAGGACTGTGGTAGTGAGTTTTGACTTTATAAATTTCTCAAAAACCTACACGACTACCGAAAGTAAACATATGGTGTCACTAATAACATCAGAGTACAAAACACTGTAAAGATTGACTGCAGTTTTGAATGAGGTATACATAATCCATAATTGGTAGAATTCTCCCGATTAAAATAAAATTTAAAATTAATTTTATTCCGGTCACTCGATTAAATTATACAAACGTTCATTTATCATACGGGATTTATTAATTCATGACATTTATTACAAAGTACGATGATTCACAAAATAACTTAGTACTACACTATTACCACGTCAAGACACATTGACCAATCCTTGCCAGAAATTTGACTTGTTCAATTATTAAAAAAAAAAACTTGGATGTTCATTAGGGTGGTCGTTAAAAACTAAATTTTCTCAGGCGCCCCATACAAAGCTTTTTTTTAGTGAAAAACTACGTGGGGAATTGATTTTTTTTATTTTAAGTAAAAAGAACGCGGGCCGCAGGACGATCAAAGTTCATTTTTCGATACAATCGCGGGTTTTTTTAAATATCTCATGAAATATGCAGATTAAAGGGAAAAATCATAGAAAAAATTTTGTAGGAAATTAAATTCTTAACAAAAAAAGGTCATATTCATTTTTTTTATAAAATGTGTATTTATGAAATGTGTATTTTTTTAGATCTGATGAATTAGCGTTTTAAGGATTGCGAATTTTGATATTGACATTTTTCTAATTATATAGAAACTACAACAAGCATTAGTGATTGATATGTTACGAGTTGAGAAGTTGTCAATATTTACGAAAAAACGTTATTTTCAACATTCGTAATCCTTTAAATGCTCAATTGATAAGATCTAAAAAAGTTTTTTCAAAATATCTTCATAGATACACATTTTATAAAAATAATGAATCGGACCTTTTTTGTCAAGAATTTAATTTCCCACAAAATTGTTTCCATAATTTTTTCCTTTAATCTGCATATTTCATGAGATATTTAAAAAAAACCGCGATTGTATCGAACAATGGACTTTGGTCTTCTGAAACTTTATCTCAGCTTGAAGGCGATTTTGAGAAAAATCAATTTCAAAAAGAGTAATATGTTTTAAATCGATTCAGATTATATATAAGGATACAAAAATATTAATTTATTTAATGCCGTAAGATGGACGGTGGAGTTTTCGGTCCATCAAGGTCATGGGAATACCGGGATACTGTTCCCGTGGTCTTCTGAAACTTTATCTCAGCTTGAAGGCGATTTTGAGAAAAATCAATTTCAAAAAGAGTGATATGTTTTAAATCGATTCAGATTATATTTAAGTATACAAAAATATTAATTTTTTTTTTTTTTTTTTTTTTTTTTTTACAATTCGTCCTGCGGCACGTGTTCTTTTTACTTAAAAAAAAAAAAACCAAATTTCCCACGTATTTTTTCACTAAAAAGAAGCTTTTTATGGGGCGCTTGAGAAAATTTAGTTTTTAACGACCATCCTAATGTTCATTCACGCGTAATTACTCAAATTTTGACATTTTCAACTTATAAACATTATATTTTACCAATATAAAATCAATGATATTAATTAATTAATGTAACGGGACCTAAGTCCACCTCCGCCGACCGGAAGCCGTTTCCTCGCCCTTTTGGGCATACACGCGTTGCGAGCGGTCCCTATTATACTTCTACCATAATATTATAAAAGCGAAATGTGAGCATAAGCACACATTAGCTTACCCATTAGGCATGCAGTACATGTGGGTGCCTTACCATCAGCCACCACGAGTCCAACCTCTTCTTGGGCCAAACACTGCTTCCATCTCAGGAAATAGAGAGACTCTGGTCACAGAGGGCTTGGAAAGTGGCCCCCCGTGGTACCAGACTTCGGCTCTGGTCAACCGGTTGCGTAGGTTTAGTGGTGGGACGCAACTTCTTCCCATACCCATAAGGGCTTCCTCCACTTGCACTTATACTTACTCGGATGTATGACAGCAGCTATAAAAGATTGCCCTCTGTTGTCCTCCGAGTGATTATCACTATATGCTAGTGATAAGTCTTGTTTACGGGCTATTATCACTTTCAGGCGTTTGACACCTGAAAAGGGGTTCACGCCCGCGCAGCGGTACCTATTGGCTTCCTGCAACCACGGAGTTGCCGCATGTTACAAGGTGCAAAACATGCGGGCACCGCTAACGGTTGGAGTACTGGTCCCAGAACCCACGGAGAGGGTGGTACGTACTTGGTCTGGCGCCCCCTAGAGGGCGCCAAAACCCCTTCTGGGAAATCAATGATATTAATAGGTTATGTTGTTCTTGAACGTCAAAACTATTTTTTAAGCCGGTTATCATCTGCGAAAGCTAACCGAAACTTCGTGCCGCGCCATCTACAATAAAACGGCGGAAACTTATTTGTACTCCTTATATATATATATATATATATATATATATATTTAGTGGTTGAGGTAATATTATAAACAATTAAAACCAACTAATATTTATGTTAGATAAATGTTTTATTTATTTAACGAGATTCAACGAAATTAACACAGTAATAGAAAGTATACAGAAGAGTGCTTGGATGCGTGTGTGCAGTCCAGCGGTATATCACTTATTGTTATGTCTCTACAAATGAGGTAGAGACGGAATATGGAAAAATCGATGTTCGGCGTAGATTGACGAAAATCATCAATCGCATATCAGTGTAGCTACGCTACATATATATATGTATATATATAATATTGGCCATTAGATTTTATCGGGTAGTATAGCTTCGAGAAAAAAAAAATCTCTGAAAATCAAAATATGTATAACTAGTTTTTTTACTAAATGTAAAATTATATGTATATTAATTGAATGTTAAATTATAAATATGTATTGTAAAATAAGTCACTAAGAAAAATATGGTCAGTATTTAAAAATTTGTAAATAATTTTTGTGTGTACTTGAAAATATCTATAATTAAAAAGAACTAAATCAAAAAGTTAATAAAAAGTAATTTCTATTAATAAAGATATACCTCCATATAAATTACTGTATAAAATTAATTAAAATAAAATTAAATGCAATAAATAAATACATAAAAAATTAAAAATAACTAATTATAAAGGTATAAAATTATTTGAATATATTAAAAATATTTTCTTTAATTAAATAAATGAATTAACGAAAGTATGTAATTTTAAAGAGAACTAAAAAAAATTACTATAAAAAAATAAATTCTAAAAACAAACATTCGCATAACTAAACATGTATATAAGAAAATTAAGTAAAAATGAACATCTCGGTAAATTAAATATCTATAAAAAATTAATTATTTTTGGACATCTCTATAAAATATAATATCAAATCAAATTTGATTATAGATATCATATTTTATAGATATGTTCCAAAACAATTATTTTTTTATAGATATTTTATATATAGAGATGTTCATTTTTCATAATTTTTTTAAATACATGTTTAGTTATGTAAATGTTTGTTTTTAAAATTTTTTTTTGTTCTTCTTAAAATTACATACTTTCATTTATTCATTTATTCAATTAAAGAAAATATTTTAAATATATTTAAATGATTTTATACTTTTATAATTACAGTTATTTTTAATTTTTTATGTTTTCATTTATTGCAATTAAATTTTATACAGTAATTTATATGAAGGTGTATCTTTATTTATAGAAATTGCTTTTTATTAACTTTTTAATTTAGATCTTTTTTATTATAGATATTTTCAAGTACACACAAAAATTATTTACAAATTTTTAGATGGTAACCATGTTTTTTTTTTAGTGGTTTGCTAATCTAGAGATTTTTTTTATTGGGGCTTTTTTTATTCCGTCATTTTACAATTCATATTTATAATTCTACATTTAATTAACAAGAATAGATTTTAAAATATTGAATTTTCTTCTTACAATTTATTGCTTTTAAAATTTTTACATTTTGTAGAAAACTAGTTATACATAGTTTTATTTTCAGAGATTTCTTTTTTCCCGATGCTATACTATCCGATAAGATCTAATGGCCTATATTATATATATTTAGACCGACTTAATTGTTAAAAAAGCTTCACTTCTATTGTGACCTTATGTCTGTGAGGCTCACTCGTTTTTTTTTTTTTTTTTTTTTTTCCTTATAGACGAGGTTTACATTTACGTATGCCAGGACTTGGTGTTGATGCCAGGACAAGGTGTTCGCCTGGGTATTTCGGACTCAGAAATCAATATTATTTTGCAACAATACCGACTAAACATCCTCCTCTCTCTTTTCCTCATAGATGTTACGGGAAAGACTGGATCGGAACCGCGTTAGCATTACTTCAATCCAGTCCATGTTGCGCCTCACGACGACTACTTTTGGTTACTGGTCTCTTTCTGTGATTTCTTCTTTCAGAAGGCCCTGCGCGTAGGCTGCGACAGCTGACCAGTTTTCTTCTTTTTTGAGCATGCAAGTTACCAAGCTCTCAGGGGAGAGCGTGGTGCTAATAGTTTCTTCGGTGCTGCTTTTGTAGTACTTCCACCGGTCACACTCGAAGAACGTGTGCTCGGCGTTGTCAATTTTGTCTGGGCAGTATTTGCACCTTGGTGTGCTGTGCAAACCCATCTTGAAAAGATAGGCATTGAACTGCCCATGTCCCGGCAATAGCTGCGTCAGGAAGAAGTCCGTTTCTCCGTGCTTCCGAGAAAACCAGACGTTTATGTCCGAAATCAGGCGTGACGTCCATCTGCCTGTTTCCCTGGTTGTCCATCGGTCCTGCTACTCACGTAGCGTTTCCGTCTTTATATCTACTTTTGCCTCCTTAGAGTTATCACCATTTGTTTTGGCGTTGTAGATATTCGCCCTCTCAAATGCTAGTAAGTCGATTGGCGCGGCACCTGCTATGACCAATACGGCTACTTCTGAAACTGTGCGGTAGGCACAAGTGACCCTGAGCGCTCCTCGTCGTTGCACTGCCGCTATCTTTCGCCGGTACGTCTTCTGTTTGAGGATATCTGCCCATATCTCTGCTCCGTAGAGTAATATAGAGTGGACTACTTCTACAAGCACCCTCCTTTTTCTGGTTCGTGGTCCCACTGTGTTTACCATGATTCTCGACAGGTTGGGTACTGTCTTGTTTGCTTTCGTGCAAGCGTTTTCGAGGTGTTCTCGGAAAGACAGCTTCTCGTCGATCATAACTCCTAGGTAACGCAGTGCCCTTGTCGATGTCAATGTTGTCCCGCCCATGTCGACGACGAAAGGTTTTGGGAACCACTTTTGTCGAGTCAAGACGACGATCTCGGTTTTTTCCTTGGCGAGTTTCAGGTGATGTTTCTCGAGCCAATTTTCGACGGCGTTAATGGTTTCCCGAACAAGTAGTTCTGCCTCCTCGGCACTGTCTACTACTATCGTAGTCGCGACGTCGTCCGCGAAGCCCGTGAGTTCCACTTGTTTTGGCAACGGGATTTCTAGGAGTTCGTCATAGTCCGCGTTCCATAGGTCGGGTCCCATGATTGAATCTTGCGGCACGCCAGACGTTATGTCATATTCTTGTGGGCCTTCCTTCGTTTCCGATATCAGCGTTCTTTCGTCAAGGTAGTCATCGACTATTGCCAAATTTTCCGGCTTCGCGTCAAATTTGTGCTCCAAGGCATCTAGAATGTCACCCCAATTCGCGCTGTTGAAGGCGTTTTTGATGTCTAGTGTGAGGATGAGACACACCTTGCGGGCTTTGAGGCTACCAGACCATGCTTCTCTCACTGTTCCTACGACTTTCTGGATCGTGCCGGCTGTCGATCGTTCTTTTCGCAAGCCATGTTTGCGGTTGCTGTTTTTATCGCAGCCGTAAAAGCTGCAGTGTCTTCAGTCTTTCGACCTATTTCTAGGAGAACACCCCTGCGCTCCGTTTGTTTAATAGACTTTATGTCTACTCCAGTCTCTGACGGGTTAACCTTGGCCTTGATTTCCTTGAGGAGATCGGCGTACGTTCGCCCTTCAGCTGGTTGGCCAAGTACAGCCTTAGTTCTTATCTTCTTCCTCCTAGTTTTCTTATAGCCACCCTTACTTGGCTGGTTTTGGGCTTCAGTAGATTCAGCCGCTGGCTCCTGTTCTGTTTCCTTCTTCTTTTTTTGCCGAGTCACTTTGGTCCAGGCGTCCTCTCGGGCAGTCTTTTTCTGTGCTGGCTTGTCGACTCCTGAGGAAGAGCTGGGCGTGGAAAGCTGCCTCTTCTTGTTGTTGTCCTTTCCCCATTGTGCTGGTTTTTCGGGAGTGGCCAAAGGTAGCTGCGGTTTTTTGGTTAGACCAGGAGTTTTTTGGGTCGCTGACGCCGACATGCCTGGTGACTTGTTGGCCAGCCTATATGCTGTAGCAATGGACGTAACCGACTTTCTAATCTTGTGGTGGAGATTTCTTTTGTCCTTAATAAAATCGGCTAACTCTTCGATTTTGCTATCGAGCCGCTCCATTGGCGATTTTTGGCTGGTGACGGTCGGTAGAGAGTTGATCCTTTCTCGGTAAGGATGAGTAGTGGCGGGAGCAATGGGTCTTCCACTTTTTGGAGTAACGTTTGTTGCCTGTCCGTCTACTTCCATTGCCCATTGCCTCCATTGTGTTTGATAATCGCTACATAAATAATTGCAATTGGCTCGTTAGTTCAAACACTATCATCACCGAAAGTTTTGAAAAATCACTGATTCTGCTTTTTTTTTCCGTATGTTTTATACATAAACTTGCTGGTTTATTTTAAAGTTCATGTAACTTTTCATCTTGATCATTTCTATCGATTTCTGTTTAAAATATAGAATTTTTTAACCATAATCGTAAACAAATCTTTAAAAAACGATAATTATTGGTTATTTTTGTTTTCTCAATTTCGCGGAGATTACAACGAAGCCTAAAAATTTTCAAGCTCGAAGAGCTTGAGAACACAAATGCCTTTAAAGGTGTTGACGAGCTCAAAGAGCTCTAAAATGTACTGATAACAATGTTTTTAAGCTCCTCGAGCTCGAAAACAGTGGGATATTTAGTGGCT
Organism: Microplitis deprimator; assembly: GCA_964016945.1. NCBI lineage: Eukaryota > Metazoa > Arthropoda > Insecta > Hymenoptera > Braconidae > Microplitis > Microplitis deprimator. The sequence continues at coordinate 22,139,261 of OZ024706.1, read as the reverse complement.
GGCCCACAGCGTCAACCGTTTTTCAGATTTTTTTGAGTGTAAAGACTTTAAAAAACATATGCTCGTTAAATTGTTTCTGAGCTTAAAAAGCTAAAAACCGTATTTACAATATTGTGTTTAAGCTCACGAAGTTTGAAAACTGTGGAAAGTTCCGGGGCTGGCCCGCAGGGTCAACCGTTCTTCTGATTTTTTTTTTTTTATTTTTTCAAATTTCTCAGAACCGACTTTACAAATTGATTTTAAAATTTCATCAGCTCTAGAATCCAATAACACGCTTAGGGCATTACTCAGCTTTAGTATATGAAAAAACGTGATAATTGCCGTAAGAACCGAATGAATTGATTGATTTGTTCAAAAGATATCGTTAGACAATCAAATAGTAAAAAAACCTTTTTTAGGAAATTTCTCAGAATGGTCGTGAATCGATTTCAGAATCTATTCAGCTTTGGAGCTAGATACATTGCGCCGATTACTGCAAGAACTTTCTCAAGTGGATAATTTATTCAAGAGATATCATTAATGAAATAATTTGAACAATAATAATTTACCTCATTCTCCTGAATAGCACATAATATAACTGACCAATTATTCTATTATTTCCACTAAATTTCCGTTGTTAACGGTCTCTTGCGATCAACGCGAAGTTCGTTGCAATCTAAACATTAAAAATATGATCGTTTTTTGAATGCTCTCAGCTATTTCCTATTTTGACCTTATAATTTAACTCAAAACGTCTTTGTCTCTTCATTTCAATTACTTCTATTCACTTCTGCCCAAATCTATGTATCTCGTTATAAATGATTGTAAACAAAAATTTTAGAGTAACTTGTTTCTTTTCATTATTTTTGAATTTCGGAATTGTTGTAGTGAAAGGCAAGACAAAACTTTTTTTAAGCTCGTCGAGATGAGAAACAGTGGGAAGTTTTGGGGCTAGTTTGCAGGGTCAACCGTTTTCTAGATTTTTTATTAATCGAATATTAATATCGTCAACTGCAGACTTTGGTTTTACAACACTTTTGCGTTGTAAAAATTTACGAAAAGTGAAGAAATTCATAATGTATTTGTTACATACTGAAAATTCTTCTGTTTTAATTAAAATATTTATAATCATTATTATTGTTTATAATGTCTAGGTTCAGCCTCATCATGTTGTCGATAGACCTCCCGTGGGTCCTGGTCGTGGAGTATTTTATAAATAAATAATTTATTCGATTTTCGCGATTAAAAACTATTTTCGAATTTGATAACTGCCTTTATCCTCTATCTTATTATTTTATAAATAAGGATGATGGTTTTAAAGGATGGCTAGGCAGCCAGTGACAGCACTTAATCTATAGGATGAATATTTTAGGTGGCCGGTAGCAGCGCCCAAAAATATAGGAAATATACAGGTGAAATATTAGGGGGCCAAATGACGACCCAAAATAAAGGGTTAATTAATTAAAAATTAATTGTTGATATCATTTTATAATTAATGGAGTGTAAAAAGGCAGATCAACAGATCGGATTATGCAGAGTACCCGTCTCTGTTGAGTCCTTAGACTGACTGCTTTTCTTCTAACACTGCATAATTATATATCAAAAAATTTGTACAATGTAGCATCTCAGGTTCTTTATGGGAACATCGAGGCAATCCAATTTTTAAATGCATATCAGCGATATTTCCGTTAAAACGGATTAAAAATTATAAATTAATAAGAAAAATTAATTAAATTATATCTATTTAATTAAGTAAATTTTACGGGAACGTTACAGTGTTAATTACCAAATTTCAATCTTACATAAAATTGTCGAGTCGGTCTTTATTCCATATAATTATACCAGGGGATTATATATGGCCATACATGCATTCTTTTTTGTCTATACTTTCTATTAATAGATTGAATTTTTACTATTGATATTCGATTGTATTCTAAAAATAAATGAAATCTACTATGTTATTTAACAAGTGTATTTAAAACCACTTTTATAATATTTTTTCAGGTATGACCAACTTCGATCTGTTAGGGGATTTTGGACATATTGAATGGCTTGGTAATTTCCGTTTACTATTATTGTACAACTTTATATTTGTGATCTCTGTAATTTCTTGTTTAACTTCTAAATTCACGACATCTGTAAGAAACGAATTGTACAATAAACTACGCAGCAGCTTTAGAGGAGTATTCGGACGACAGTACAAAGAGAGTATTCAAATGTCATTATCTGCTAAAAATAAGTAAGATAAATTCGTTGTAATCATGACGAACTTTTATGACTATTGTAATTATAAGAGAAAAATACATTTACTTTCTTTATTCATGTGTTTATTTTCTACTGCAGTTTATCTATGTATATTTTTGTGCATATTCAGTTAATCATTAGAAAAGTGCTACTTATAATCTAAAACTATTATTTATAATTGAGAAGCTCTATGGATTAAAATACAAAGATTTTTTTCAATTCTTACCAATTTGTACTCTTTCTTTTCTCCCCTTCATAATTACATTTCTCCTCATAACTATTTGATTGTTTTTTTTTTTACTTTTGTTATGTCTACCTTACATTTTCTTGAAGTTATGATTATTATTATTATTAATTACCAAATTTCATAAAAAAATATAACGGTCGACATGAAGCTGAAGCTAGCAGCCGTAATAAGTAGCGGTCAGAAACTTTTTGTGTGGCCGCTACTTATTACGGCCGCTAGCTTCAGCTTAATACGGTCGACACGTCTTTTGTAAAGTTGCGAAAACGTATCATATGGACGCACCTACATTTGCCTATACGCGTTGACCGAGAAATCGCAAATTCACGGAGTAATGACTAGACGACAAGAGAAATCGAATGTCATTTTCCACCAATGATATTAGTTAATTATTTTCTATCCAAAATTTTATTATATACAGATATAAAAATACCTGAACATCATAGCTTTGGGTCTGGGTCGTTGAGCAGAGTCGTTAACTCTGTATCCGTTGACTCGCGTGAATCGGTCGTCAGGTTCATGTGCCGTTTCCATATATCCGTGTTAGCACGTAAGGCAAAGGATAGAGTGTACCATGATAGCTGTACGAGGCAAGTAATCTGTACCTCTGGGTCACTTTACGTTAAAGTGGTATTTATCTATTGTATTACAATTCGTAGTTTTAGTAACTTTTAGTATTCAAGATAATACTTCACAGTAAGTGTTAAGCCGACCAATTTACCTAGTCGGGTCGTTTATAGTCGTGAAGCGGTATTTTGCTGACTTGTGATATCTTAAATGAGCTTTATATTAAATTATTTTCTTATATTTACTATATTCTATGCTTAGGCGTTCTTCAGATCAATTAAAGACACATATAACTTTTCTGAACCAACAAATTTCCATTTATCAAATCATAAATGTATAAAAATTAGTAAATGAATAACGTAGTATATATAACCCTTGATCGGGTAAAGGGATTTAACTGACTAACCAGCAAGTTCTTCACTCAAAAATAGTATAAGTTTCCATCTAACCTTTACTCTAAGCCAAATTCGTTAAGAAGCAGAGAGGCCCGCATGGGAAAAAAGTTTGGTAAATCCAAAAGTGCACGACTCTTAATGCTCATTTGCAAAAAAAAAAAAAATAAAATAAAAAAATGGACGATAAAAGTTTCAAGGACATTTTTTTTTTCTTATCTATTACACTAGAAATTCAAATTTCCCTCCGAAAAATAGTCAGCTGTATTTCTTCGCGCATGCGCGGCTGGTGTGACGAAAGTATATGAGAAAATCATATATAGATATACAAAAAATTAGTTAAGTTTTTTTTATTAATTATAATTAAACGAGGCCGAATTTGATGGCCATTTATGACACACTCCTTCGGCCCTAAAATAATTAAAAAAAAAAAAGTGATTCAAATAATGGCTTTTTTCTCGAGTTTTTGTGTTTACGGGTTACGGACACATTTTCTACTGCTTGACGGGAAAATTTTATTCTACATTCTGATGTTTTTTTAGTTATTTAATACATCAAATTAGTCTTTATAAGTAGTAAAATTAATCCTTATTAAATTCTCTATCCGATGATGTGTAACTTGGTTGAGTTCCGTGGACTAGCAAGAGTAAAACAGGATAAACAGTCGCGAAAAAGAGGCAAGCTGAATTTTTCGATCGTAAAGCACACTCAAATACTTCGCATTAAGAGTTGTGCAATATACATGTGAAAATTATACGCAACTTATATATCACATATTTGATATATATGTGCGCAAAAAAAAAATATTTCAACTAAATTTTCAGATAACTGTATGTATAGATAAAAACAAAATGCTTACATAAAATAAAAAATATATAATACATATATTATAAATAAATGCTATATAAATGGACATATATATGTGGCCATGTAAGTAAACATCTATGCAGACATATATGTAGACATATGTGTAGACATATGTGCACATCTATGCAGACGTATATGTCTACATATATGTCTGCATATATGTCGATATATATGAAAATATATAGGTCAACGTATATATAAACCTATATGTTAATATATAAGCAAATATATACATCGATGTATAGTGGCAATTTCTTTTATGTTACCTCGATATTCGAAAATCGAGTTTTCATTACTTTCGTTACTTTATATTACCTAAAAAAATCCTCACTAAATTACAGCCAAATATCTTTAAGATTGAGCTATCACAAACGGTGGTCCCCTTTTCCATTTAAAATACACGAGAAAATTTTTCATATTAGTTTTTCGTTATTAAGACTATGAAAAAAAATTTTTTTTAAATTCCGCCTGGTACACGTAGAGAAATTAATTATTCTATTTACAATACAAAATTTGTAATTTTAACGATTTAAGATGGGAATAAATATTTTCACCGATAAAATAATTAGTTTTACCATTGAAAATGATAACAGTTACAATTGATGATGGTTACAATTGATGATGTCTGCGTGTGTACATAACCATCAGGTTATTAAAAATCACGATGTTTATAATAGTAGTAATTATTTAAAATAATAAAAGTTATAATTTCTAATTATCATAAATAATTGTAAATTTAATCATATAGTTTGTAGATAGTACCATTCAGATTGTTTATTTAATAATTTAAACGATATTTTCTATTATAAAAATCAGTTTAAAAATTTTACTATAACTTGATGATAACTTTTACCATGAAATTCTCTCCGTATATAACTTCGTAGGAAATTAAATTTTCTACAAAAAAGTACTGATGCATTATGTACGTCAAACAAACTGGGAAAAAGTTACGGGGCTTCAAAGACAAAAATTTAGTTTCCTCAGTGTTAAATTATTTTTTTTTTCCATTTTTATTCTATCAAAAAAATTTTTTTTTTCAAATTTTCACAAGCACGTTCTTGTAGGAAATTTAATTTCCTACAAAAAGTATTTGATATCATATATACGTCAAATGAATGAGAAAAAAGTTACAGAGCTTTAAATGTCAACGAAAAGTGAACTTGATTTTTCCTTGACATTTAAAGCCCTGTAACTTTTTTTTCATTCATTTGACATATATATGATATCAAATACTTTTTGTAGGAAATTAAATTTCCTACAAGAACGTGCTTGTGAAAATTTAAAAAAAAAATTTTTTTTGATAGAATAAAAATGAAAAATAACAAAAAATAATTTAACACCGAGGAAACTAACCCGACCGGCATGAATGTCAGAAAGTTGTCTTTTTGATATCAGAAAGATAACATAATTTATTAAGGGGTTACATGGTTTTCGGGGGTTCAAAAAATCGATTTTTTTTTTTTTGGCTCATTAATTTCTACAACATCTCAAGAATATTGTCCTAAATTTTCAAGTCGATCCGAATAATAGTTTTGGAGATACAACCTTTGGAAGGTGTGCGCTCCAAGTCAGGTATAGAAGGGTCAGCACGCCTCAGGTATAGTGAGCAGCTGCTCGTCTATTGTTTGTCTGTCATTGTTGTATATTACTTTCACTTCCTAAGGAAAACTAGTTTGAAATATTTTATTTGGTGATTACTTCTTGAAGGACGAGGTTCATTTGAGGTTATCTCAAGTTTCTATCATATAATTTATTAAAAACGTGGTATTATTCGTGGTTATCTAGTGTCATTTGTGAAGTTGATAAACAATGCATAAAATTTCAAGAAAGCTGCTGAAGAAGAAAAACAATTTACAAATATTGAAAACGATTTACAAGATACGACAGATGTGAGTGTTTCCGGTGACGGTACCTGGAAGAATATTGCGGCATTGGTCGCTGCTTGTATCTTCAATGAAAGAACATCAGCTTTATTATTGATTATGCACGGTATGGATTTAAAATTAGGCCGAAACTCCCACGAATATGCCCGAATTTCGGATAAAAACCGTGTGTGCGCAGCCGAAAAAAAATCTGCGAGCGAGACTCGCGAAGCCAGAATCCGTCATCGACAGGAGCAAAAGGATGCCCTGGACATTGCAACTGCTGCAGGATCTTTACTTTATGGCCCAGGAATCAACGATTCACTGTAAGTTACAAAAAACATTTTTCTTTCCACTTTTATTGTTACTCAAAACTTTAAACGCGTTTTTCTCGGAACCGTGTTTTCAAAGTCGGTTGTCAAATGTTCTCGGAAACTACTCAACCGATCTTGATGAAATTTTACACAGGTGTTCGAGATAAAATTTACTCGTGCTTGGACGAAGGATTTTTTTTTTTTTTCAATTACAACTATTTTAAAAAAAACAAAATGTCAAGCAAATTTGACCGAAATTTTCATTTTTTTGGAAAAATGTCTGCCAAAATTCCAATTTTTACTTTTTTTTTCTTTCCTTCGTTCAAGCACGAGTTTATGGTCTTAACTAAAACACTTATCTTTGTTTTTTCATTTTAGATGATTTTGTCAGGAGTTATGCTGACAACGCGGACGCACCTTTTTTCCGAGGGGTCACCGGAAATGACGTCACAATGGAGGAGTTTTAATTTTTTTTTTTTGAAAATTTCAGAAATTATTCTTTAAATATGTATTTATAAGACAGAAAAAAGTTTGAATTAAATAAATAATTTTTTACATAGAAAAAAAAATATTGAAAATAGGCCTTTTTTTACCCGACGAAACCCATGTAACCCCTTAAGATAACTTTGTGATATCAAAAAGATATCTTTCTGACATTCATGCCGGTCGGGTAAATTTATGTCGATCTTCGAAGCCCCGTAACTTTTTCCCAGTTTATTTGACGTACATAATGCATTAGGACTTTTTTGTAGAGAATTTAATTTCCTTCAAAATTATACCAGGCGGAATTGAAAAAAAAATTTTTTCCATAGTCTTAATAACGAAAAACTAAAATGAAAAATTTTCGCGTTTATTTTAGATTGGAAAGAGGACCTCCATTTGTGATAGCTCAATTTTAAAGATATCTGGCTGGAATGTATCGAAGATTTTTTTTAAAATATAAAGTACCTTTTGACTTATAAGAGGTTAAAAAAAAAAATATTTGTTTTTTTTGGGACACCCTAATATATATGTATGTAGCAGAGGGAAGTCACCAGTGCTATAAGCAGCAGTGGAAGTAGTTCGGTGCCCGCCACGAGATCGCGCCCACCACTTGTAGTATCCCTGGTAAGAAACTTATTTCAGAACTGTTAAATTCTAAACTTGAGACTATTCTGGCCCGGATACTCCTCCGTTATTTGACAGAGTGATAAGTACCTTTTTTGATGGTAATATAGTACATTCTATATTACATAATGACAAAAATATTTATGATCAATGTTTCCATAAATAATTTTTCTTAGAAATTAAACTTGGACTCTAAAAAAAAAATGAGTTAAATAAAAATCATAGAGTCTCTATTGTACAACAATTCACAATTTATTTAATTGATTGCTTAGGAATTTAATTATGTATAGTTATATATAATTATATATAATTATATATAATTATACAGGGCCATTTTTCATTTAAAATCATACATAATTATATATAATTTTATTTACCCGGGATAGTAAAATTATTTTCATATTTTTTAGTAAAATTTACTACATTTTTTTTCTCCGTGTATATTCACTGTGAATTTACTGTAAGTTTACTGTAAATTGACTGTGAATTTACTGTGAATTCACTATCGAATCACTGTGAGATAACCATAAAATTACAGTGACCGAATGGCACAAAATCATGGTGATTTCACCGTAATTTCATCATGGTCTCACAATGTTTTTACTACAATCTCACTGTGATTTCACTGTGATTTTACAGTGATTCCAGGTCCGCGAGGGGTAGCTCAACTGCAGAGTACTCGCGTGAGAACAAATTGGTCTGGGATCGATTCCAAGTTCGGGCGAAGCAAATTATTCTTCTTTACTTATTAATAAGCCCTACAGTGAGTAATCCTTTCCTGATTATTTCCAAAGCCTTTCCTATACCAATTTCCATAAACAAAAGAAAAAGTCTGATTCCTGTCGACTAAAAAATTAATTTTGAAAATAATTATTGTATGTATATAATTATGGGTGCATATATGCATTCCTATATGTATGTACACATACAATCACATATGTAGACTTATATGTGTGCGTATGTGTGCTTTATATTTTTATATAAATGACTAGATATACTTATGCATATACGTAAGTATATATTTTACATTTATCAAAATATATTTTTAACTTCCTGCTGAGAAAATCGAAGATTTTCAAAAATTTCGGGAAGTTATTGTTTTCACCTCGATTTGCGAAAATCGAAATTCCAACAGATGTCGACGTTTTGAGGTTCTAGGAAGCTATTCTGACTAAATTCAAGATGTTGCCCGAGTGTATGTATGTATGTATGTACACTAAGAGAAAAAATCGGTTTTCTGAACTAAGAAATCGTAGTTCACAGACGACTCAGCTATTGAAGTCTAGTTTCAGTAACTATTACACCATAGTAAAGTGATCTACGACTACATAGTCATTCTTAGGGGAGAGGTGCTGCAGTTGTAACAAAAAATTTTATTTTTTCGATTCCATTCGTTTTTTTTAAGATAGTAAACGATTGTAAGTAGATTCCGTTTCGAACTTTCATCACTTAAACTTCTCTCACAACCAATAAAAAATGTCTGGACGCGGAAAAGGAGGAAAAGCTAAGGGCAAGTCAAAGACACGTAGTAACCGGGCTGGGCTTCAGTTCCCCGTTGTCGTATCCATCGTCTTCTACGTAAAGGAAATTATGCTGAACGTGTTGGAGCTGGTGCACCAGTTTATTTAGCTGCCGTCATGGAGTATTTAGCTGCTGAAGTACTCGAGTTGGCTGGTAACGCCGCACGAGACAACAAAAAAACCAGGATAATTCCAAGACATTAACAGTTGGCAATTCGTAACGACGAAGAATTGAACAAATTATTATCTGGTGTTACCATCGCTCAAGGAGGAGTTTTACCCAACATCCAGGCTGTACTTTTACCTAAAAAGACTTCAACCGGTGGTGGATCTAGTAGTAAAGGCGACAAGGCCTCGCAAGAATATTAAGTAAATCAATTATGATTAATGCTGTTGATTAAGGAGCTGCTCAGCTCATTCATTTTAATTCTGTCCTGTTTGATTTATGTTTCTGTCTTGTTTTTTTTAAAACGTGTAGATCATTTATTTAATCATATATATTTTTTTACTTTGAATAGTCGATGCTATGTATTTTTTTAATGATTAATTTTTTCTTTGTATCATTTCCATATGGTGTATTTAAGACTGTACAATAACTATTTAAACACAATGTAAAACTTTCAATATCATGTTTTAAATAATAAAACTAATTACATTTAGAAAAAAAAAAAAATCTCGTTTAAATCAAAAATCGAACTTTTTGAGAATGTACTAATTTGACTTATTGTAACTAAACATTCATAGTTACCATTTCCATGATTTAGTATTGCAAGAAACAAAATTATTTAGCGATCTGTACTGCAGATTTTGGTTTATTGTTACTGAATTCATTTTTTTTTTACTAGCCAATATTTACGTGATAAATTCAGAAAATTTTTTTTCTATTCCATTGAATGTACTTAATGTTTTTTTGTTATTACAAAATTTATTTAAGCAAACATTAATGCTAAACATTAATGTCATAATGTAATTTAGTACATACTATATTACAATCAAAAATGATACTTGTCACGCTGTCGAATAACAGAGACGTACTCATGCCAGAATTGTTCTCAAGCTTGGAATATAATACTTCTGAAATGAGTTTCTTACTAGGAACACTATACAAAAGGTGGGCGCGATCTAGTAGCGAGCACCAAACTACTCCCACTGCTGTTGCCTTGCTCTGGTGACTTTTATCTCGTAACTAAGCAACTTTTCTGTTTTGGTTGGAACATTAAAAATTCTTGTGTTAAATAATAGTACTTATTTTGAGAAAATATAAGATTTGAGTTTTTTGTTTTTTTCGAAGAGCTCGAAAATACTTTTCAATGCCTTTGTTTTTGAAAAATAACGTTTTTTACCATTTTTTCTCCAACGATATCTCTTGAACGAATTCATCGACTGCAACGGTTGAGGAGACAATCGACGCGTTTTATTGAGTTCTAGAGCTGATCAAATTTTAAAATTGATTTATCGAGTCGTTTTTGAGAAATTTCAAAAGAACTAAAAAAAAAATTTTTTTTTAATTCTTTCGTTCACGGTTTCTCTTGAACGAATGAACCGATTTTGATGGTTGATGTGTCATTCGACGCGGCTTATAGAGTTTTAGAGCTGATTAGATTTTGGAATCAATCCATCGAGCGAATTAAAAGTTATTAAAAAAGAAAATTTTTAAAAAAATTTTATTTTTGAAATATCTCCGAACGTACCATACCGATTAAGCTCAAATTTTCAGTGCTTATAGTAATTAACAAGTCGCGTCGAATGATAACTGGACGATCAAAATCGGTTCATCCGTTCAAAAGTTACAGAATATTTACATACGTACATACGTACATACACTCGGACATCATCTGAAATTTAGTCAAAATAGCTTCCTAGAACCTCAAAACGTCGATATCTGTTGGAATTTCGATTTTTGCAAATCGGGGTGAAAACAATGATATAACAGGGATTTAAAAAAAAAAAAAAATTAATTAATTTTATTTGTAACTTAATATTTAAAATTGAATTTGATTCGACTGCGCTCTCGGCCCACGCATTTCCGTTGCCCCCACGCCGACGACGATCGATAATATGGGACTCTATTAATTTATTGGTACGATTGGCCGTGCGACGAATGGGTACTCTACGGGGGCCCCGAGTCCCGCCGTTTCTAGAAATTTAAATTTGGAAAAATTTTGGATGGTACAACCCTGGCATGGGATTGAGAGTGGGGAGCTGCGGGCTTCGCGGCGCACAGAGAGGCACTCGAACGGCACTTACTGCCTAGACCTGCACACGATCACTCGCATCAAAAATTTCATCTAAAAAGTTTTCAAAAAAAAACTGATATAAATTCAATAAATCCATGGTGAGTCGTGAGACCCCAGCCGATTAAATCAACATTGTTAAAGTGAGTTTTAAATAGCGAGAATTTTAATTATCAAGAGATCTACGGCGAGTCGTGAAGACCCCGCACTCTTTGATACCTCAAAAAAAAAATACGGTGAGTCTAAGTCTGACCCCGGACGCCATTTTAAAAGTCACGTTGTGGCTTTTGTAAAATTTTATCAAAGAAAATTAAAAAAAAAATTGCGCTGAGTTTCACAACCGCGTAATTACAAAGAAAAAATTTTTTTTACAAATTGGCAGCAGGAGAAGGAACGTGAAAGTTATCCAGCGTCAGCAAGCTCGGGCGGCGTCCCTCCTCCCACCTAATGGCGTCGACAACAACATCATCGACAACTTCGGTAAATTTATGAAGACCATCTTAAAAGATTTAAACCTTTTTATTTTTTTAAAAATTAATATTTATTTATATTGAATTTGATAAAATATCATAAATACGTAAAATAAAAAGTTGTCGGTTTTTCACGGCGTGGGTTCGAGAGCGTTCGGTCGCCATTTTGTGTAAGTGTCTGGATTTGTCTTGATTAGGTAGCGTCATATTAAAAATTTTTCAGTTGAGTCTAACGACCACTGATTAGTTATTTAATAATTAAAATCGTAATATTTAAATTTAATTTAACTTAGTAGGTATTCTTCTAGAGATACTGAGTCCCACAGACCGTTCTCTAGAAGGTGCTAGAACTTTAGTCCTTGAAAGTGACCTTGGTGCTGAGTCTCACCGACCGCATCACTGGGAACTTTATTAAGGAAAATTTATTAAAATAAAATTTGAATAAAATAAAATTTAGGCAAGAAAGACAATCCAGAACCTCAGGCGTTATTCAAGATTTTATAATTGCGGACAGTTAGTGTGTGAGAGTATTGGAATTTATCTATTACCTCGCCAGAAAAATTTGTTATATATAAAGGAGAAAATAATTGTTATACTAGTTGAAGGAACTTTATATTTTAAATTAAGTCAAATTTTAAAACACGTAAATATTGTCGGGAAAATTGAAACCTTATTATTGTTAAAGCATTTAATAGTAAATTAGAGAACATACCTGTTGCCACATAAATAGTATGAATAAATTTGGATATATTTTATTAAATTATAATTACTGAAATAATTATTTCTCAATTGACTAATGACGCTGAGTCTAACCGACCGCTCATTAAGTGATTGAATTTGTTATATTTAAAACCTAACTCTGCAGCTGTGTGGTCCAGCCACGGTAAGGAAATTTTCGAACTCGTCCTTGAGATTTCATTTCTCTCTGCTTTGTTTTTGCCTTGCACACGATACTGAGAGATCGCGCAATTTACTCTCAGTGGCGCCCTTAGAACTTTTGAGTTCAAAAGGTGTCCAAATTGTGACCTCGTAAGCCTCGTCGTCAAGACCATAGAAGTCGAGGGGTACTCGGTTATAATGACTTCCCGAAATTTTTGAAAATCTTCGATTTTCTTAGCGGGTAGTTAAAAGTTCATTGGGAAAAAAGATATATATTATCTTGATTGATTTTCACTTTAATAAATAATCCCAAATTGATAAGCAAAAAAAAAAAGTTTGATACGCTTCTTTGGCTCAGCAGAACCAATAAGGTGTATATTTTGCAATACGCACTTTTGGCATTAGGAACGCAATTTATAGCCAGGGAAACTAAATATTGATGGTACTTATAACTATATTCTCTTTTGAATTATTTTTTACATTTGATTATTAGTCAGCAGAAATATTCGATAATTATTAAATTAACTAGAAATCGATTGTTTAGAGAACTAAGATGAAATAGTACGGTTGATACTTTGGTCAGTAGTAAAAGGAACTAAATAAATGGAATTGTATGAGACAACTATACTCTTGGTTGAGTCAACTATTAAAATTATTTTTACCAACTATCACACATTCACTAAGCTCACATAGTTACTGTATCTATTTTATGTTAATCGAGACAATGATAAAGGTTATATAGTGTTCACTACTAAGCCTTGTTTAAAAAGATTAAAGTTTTGCAGTGACCATAATAAGGCAAAAATAGTTTCTTGAGTTTAGTTAACGTAACTATTTTTTGGTGTTGATTCACACTAGTACATAGTTCCAGTAACAATAAAAATTGGTTAGGGAGACTATATTCTTATATCTGTCGCTGCATAGTTTAGGTTACTAAGCACTTTTCTCTCAGTGTACGTACGTGCGTACGTATGTCAATATTCTGTAACTTTTAAACGAATGAACCGATTCTGGTCGTCAAGGTGTCATTCGACGCGGCTTGTTAATTACTATAAGCACTGAAAATTTGAGCTTAATCGGTAGGGTACGTTCGGAGATATTTCAAAAATAAAATTTTTTTAAAAATGTTCTTTTTTAATAACTTTTAATTCGCTCAATGGATTAATTTCAAAATCTAATCAGCTCTTAAACTTTATTAGCCGCGTCGAATGCCACCTCAGCAATCAAAATCGGTTCATTCGTTCAAGAGAAACCGTGAACGAAAGAATTAAAAAAAATTTTTTTTTTTAAGTTCTTTTGAAATTTCTCAAAAACGACTCGATAAATCAATTTTAAAATTTGATCAGCTCTAGAACTCAATAAAACGCGTCGATTGTCACCTCAACCGTTGCAGTCGATGAATTCGTTCAAGAGATATCGTTGGAGAAAAAATGGTAAAAAACGTTATTTTTCAAAAACAAAGGCATAAAAAGTATTTTCGAGCTTGAAGAGTTCGAAAATGTATTCACAACAATGTTTTCGAGCTCAAGGAGCTCGAAAACTGCGGGAAGTTTTGGGGCTGGCCCGCAGGGTCAACTGACAGACTGATTTTTTCCAGATAAATCATAATATTATGTACTAAAATGTGTCTGAAATCATACAAACTTATCCTTTCTATGGTCTCTTTTGATCGTTATATAATGTCATCTAACTCGTTATTTAGTTTAAATCATATTATTAACGAAACAATTAAAAAAATACAGTTTTTAATATTTTTCTCGGATATTTTACATATCATTGCTCTGACAATAGTCAAAACTTATTTAAATCTTGATTTTGATCACTGACAGTGATTTCTGCCTCAATACGTTTATTTTATTGAACATAATCGGGAATTAAAATTTAAAAACCGTTCTTCATTAATGATTTCCGATTCTTAAATTTTCAAACTTAAGCATAGAACGTAACTTGTTAGAGCTTGAAAAGCTCATAAAAAGATAATTGCATTCAATAGGACTCTCGAGCTCGAAGAGCTCGAAAATATATTCACACTAATATTTTCGAGCTCCTTGAGCTCGAAAATAGCGGGAAGTTTTAGGGCTGGCCCGCAGTGCCAACCGATGCCCAGATTTTTATTATATAACTTAAATATATTTTGGTGTAAAAAAAATATGTTGGAATATATATTTCATATAAGTAACATATATTTTTATAAATGTGACATATATAACTCATATATTTTCCGCATATATACATTTCCATGCGGGAGACACCGAAGAGAGTATCGATCCTCTAAACGAGGGATATTGACTAAAAGTAAGGGAGTGATAGACCATCTTATCTAAACGAATCCTTAATAAAAAGTATTAGTCTCTTTAAAGGCTTGTGAAACACCTCTTCAAAACAAAACCATTAAATAATTAAACGAAGAGATTCATTTTCTTTCAGTGATTTTCCATATCTTTAGTTTGGATCGACTTCCATCCGATTGACCATCTTTTGTCGCTACTAAAGAAATCAGTAAGATCTCTATTCTATATAATATGAATTGCAGACATTACAGCTCTCAATTTTTTCATGTCTTAACCCCGCTTAGTATGTTTTTTTATCGCTGTTATCAGATTTTATTCTTATAATTTCCCTTCTCGTTCCTTACTTAGACTTTCCATTATTCGTTCTAAATCTCATTTCTTCTACACATTTTGCTTTTTTATTTCTGTCATACTTATCAATCTCTTCTATTTTTCAACTTTCCGCTAAGAAAACCCGATGGAAAAAGTTTTTGTCTAATCATATATAATTATGCATAATCATCTATATATAATTGTATCCCAAAATTGGCCAGATCTGCTTATATATAATCATGCATGAACGAAAATAGTCATTTTTAGAATCTCATTTAGAATATCTGTAAATTATTAATTAAATAATTTAATTAGGATTTATTGTCTTCATCAATATAAATGTCTGTTAAATTTAAATAAAAAAAAAAATTACTATCCGCTGAGCACTACTTTACTATGAGGTCACCCATCCAATTAATGTCCCACGTCGATGCTGCTTGACTTTGGTAATATCTGGTTTGTAGTCTGATCCTCGAGTCTGTTGTACACTTTCAATAAAGAAAAGTTTATGGTATTACTTAACTCAAATAATGAAATTGATACATATCCTACGTAAATAATGCACCTAATGATGATATATATATATATATATATATATATATATATATATACATAACTTCAGATCAGTCATGCCTGATCAGATCCAATCATATATAAACTTATGCACGACTATACATGAATTTACATTAGCCATGTCTGATCAGATCTAATTATATGTAAACATTTATATAGCTTTATACATAGTTCCAGACATAATGGATTAGTCAGACATGATCAGATCAAATCATATATAACATCATGCATAATTATATATAGAGGTAGATATGATTATGTATAATCATACATAAATTCATATCTAATAATGTATAATTATATATAATTTCATACATAATCATACATAATTATATATAATTAGGCAAAATCATTTTTTCCCGGGCAGGTCTTATCATGACTCATTAGATATAATCATGCATGAACACACATGTTCATATATAAATATATATATAACCGTTTATACATAAGGGAATCCGAAAATTGATCAAGTCTAATTATACTTCATTATATATAGACCTATATATTATCAGATCTGATCATATATAGACTCATATAGGATCAAATCGGATCATATATAGACTTATATATTGTTATAAAAGGAGTTATGACAGCCAAGTATGATCATGTTTAATTATATATAAAGTCATATATGATTAGATCTGATCATATATAGACTTATATATGGTTATACATGGAGTTGTAACAGCCAAGTATGATCATATCTAATTATATATCAGGGGTGCTGAACAAAAGTTTTACTCAAATTCATTTTTATTCATTGAACTAAATAGTTAGCTCTATGTGAGCAACGACTTTGAACTGGATTATACTGTAGGCGCCAAAAAAAGTATAGAACCGAATTGAGTATAATGAGTAGCTAGAAAACTACCTGGAGTCTGATCCTAAAATCCACAAACTTGAATACTAAACTATATGAGTGAACTGGCCGAAGCTCCGAAGACACCACTCTATTCATGAATACTATACCTAGCATCTATGCTGTTCACACTATATATAATTCAAACACTCTTGAGGCCTACTCTTGAAGAAAACCTCATTGATTTAAACTCATGAACAAAACTGTCTGAATAATACTGCCACTCATACCATTGAATCATTTAACTCCATGAAATGTAGTCCCACTAGATGGTGCTATTAGTAATATCATATTTTAATATATGTCACCAGAAAAATTCATATAATCGTACATGAGTAGATATAATTAATTCTTAATTTCTTAGAACTCTTTGAATTTTATAATATTAGACATTATTGATCTTTTTCCAAACTACTTTTTTGACTCGCTTTTTTTTGGATTTCATAATAAAATAAAATATGGTACAATCAGCTTAAAGGAATGCTGAGGTAGAAAAATTTGGAACGTTTTGAAATTTTGTAGAGTAATTTTAATTAATATTTATAATTAAAAAAAATTCATCTACTGGAAACCCTGCAGGACTATTTTTTATAAACAAATAGAGCGTTTCGTAAACGAATATACATATTTTTTTTTTTGGAAATAATTATTTATCACGTTCTCCAAAATTGTGAAAAAACGATTTGTTTTTTATTTACATTTGTTTATTAAACAAACAATTTGTTACAAACAAATAATTTTTCATGCTATATTTTTTTTTATATACTAAAAAAAAGAACTAAAAACAACCATGTGTTCTTTTTATGTGAAATAATTTTTTTCTATTTTTTATATAATTTATAGTGTTATTGTCGTATCTTCAATATTTAATAAGTTAAATAAATAACAATGAAGATAACCAGAACGAAAGGGGTTAGTTCAAGTGCACGATATTTTTTAAAAATGTAAAAATACAAAAAAATAATTTCCAATAAAAAAAAGCACATGGTTGTCTTTAGTTCTATTTTTAGTACTTAAAGAAATATATAGCGCAAAAATCAGTTGTTTGTAACAAATTGTTTGTTTGATAAACAAATGAAAATAAAAAAAAAATTTTTTTCTCATAATTTTAGAAAACGTGATAAATAATTATAGAGAACGTGATTTGAAGATATAAGCTTCCTTAATATTATTTTTAGCAAAAACAAAACATTTTTTTTAAGAGACAATGTTTTTTTAATCATTATCTTCATCAAAGATTAGATTTCCAAAGAATTTGTTTGGTAATCTTATTACCAATGCATTTGTGTATAACAATTAAAGTAAACAATTTTTAAAAAATGTTGTTATGTAGCTTTGAAAAATAAAAAAAAACCGAATAATTAGAATAATTGTAAAAAAAAAAATAAAATTCTAGGTTTTTACAAAAAACTGTTTACTTTAGAAATAATCAGCGTTTTTATATAAGCTTTAAACAGGGAAAAATTAACTAATTAACAAAAGCATAGTTAATATAAAACTGGGATGAACATTTTTTGTTAACGGATTATTCTTTATTCATGTATTTTGATAGAACTAAAATTTTTTTATTTTTTAATAATCATATTTTATCAGTTAAACTTCTTTTTTTTTAATCATGCTTTTGATTCCGCTGACGTCCATGCAAGGGCCACTACCCATTTTTAGCCCTATTGTCATCTCTAAATTAAAATTATAAATAATTTCGGTACAGTTCGAGGAAGGGAAAGGAATTATTTTTAAAAAATTTCTTGCTGTTTAAGGAGCTTTTTTTCAATTTCGGATATCTCAAATACTTTTGGAAATATTTGCCAAAAACTAAACTATTCTTATTTTTTTTTATTTAATTGTTTATAAATTTTACAATTTCTGCCGGCCCCTACGTTCTAATTGATCCATTAAACCGTTTTTCCAGACCAATCGATCAAACTCAAAGTTCAACATAGTTAAAATTTTTTTTGTTTTTTTTTCCTCACTGTCACTAAGTAATTAATGCAACATTGTAAGAAAAATCAGAAAAAATATAATTTTTTCTTTATAATAATAATTACATAACTAACTCTTGCCCGTGGACCCTAAAAATGAAACAAAACAAGTTTAGCAAATCTTTGTCTCGAGCTATTTCTCATGATTGGGGAATAAACTTGCGAGCTTCAAATAGTTTGTTTTTTGTTTTGTTTTTTAATATTAGTATCTACACATCCAAAAAATTAAAGGAAAGAAACAAAAAATTTTAGAAATTTTCTAGTGATTTTCGAAAGGCTGTATTTTTGTGAAAAATAATCGTATTGAAAATTTAAAAAAGGAATTTGAAGCTTGAAATCTTTAGATTGAACAACTTTTAGCAAAAATTTTTTTTGAGTTATATTTATTGCGTAATCATAAGAAATAGCTCGACACAAAAATTTTCTAAATTTTTTGGTTTTGTTTTTTGAGTCACGGGCCCGGGAAATTTTTTTTCAAGCAAACGAATGCATAGCTCTGTTAGAAAATTTATTCAGCTACAATTTGATTTTTTTCTTATATCTGTACGACGATTTGTTGCTGAGATATCAGCCTTCAAATGGAAAAGGATATTTTTGTCTTCTATTATCGATTTCAGCAACTAATAGTTGTACGGTAATTTTAAGGACAGTATAACAAACTTGAATCAATTCCCCAGCACAAGTCTAATTTTCGATTTTTGGAAAAAAAAATTTTTTCTCATCATTAGCAATGATTTGAAAGACGTACAAAAAAATGATTTTTATGGTTTTTAATCAATCAGCCGCTACTTTACAAATATTGATAAAATGGTTAATGTTGCCAGGCCAAAAAAAAAAAATTCACGTCTTTATTTTCGTGAAATTTTGTAGAAAAAAAAAGCCCGTATTTTTCTTTTTTTCTTTGGAGCTTTTGTTCAGACTTTTTTTTTCGTAAAATTTTGTAGAAAAATTGCCCGATTTTTTTTTTTAAAGTTTTTGTTTTTCGAAAAAAAAAATTTTCTATGTTATTCTTATCAGGGGGTTCGCATTTTTTTCTCTATTATACTCAAGTCCACGAACGGTACTATCTTTGTTGCATTTGTACAGTAAATGGAAACTTTGGCCGAATTTTTCTCTTAAACAAACGAATGTTATGAAACAATTAAAGCGCACTTCGCTAGACTAGATAGTAATGCATCAAAGTGCGGTCTGTGTTTTGTTTTGAGAGATTTTGTTTCCAAAAAAAAACCAGCCGAAAATGTCTGATAACCCTTGTCATGGAAAATAGAAAAGTGTGATGCTGAATCTCTTCATGTTTATATAAAGAGCTCTAATTTTCACAAGCATATTTTTACATCTAATTGAAACTTTTGAACTTGTTTCCAAAAAAAAAAAATCTGTCTATGGGTTGACCCTGCAGGCCAGCCCCAAAACTTCCCACTGTTTTCGAACTTCTTGAGCTCGAATACATTATTGTGAATACATTTTCGATCTCTTCGAGCTCGAAAATACTTTTGTATGTTCATTGTTATCGAAAGAAACCGTCTTTTAGCATTTCTTTCTCCCACGATATCTCGCGAACGAATTAACCGATTTTGCTGTTCGAGGTGGCGATCGGCGTGTCTCATCGAGTTCTAGAGCTGATTAGATTTTGGAGTTGATCGTACGAGTCGTTTCTGGTAATTAAGAAAAAACTAAAAAAAAATTTTTTTTTTTTGTAATCATCTTTGAGTCTACTTGATCGAATGATCTGAAATTTTTAGGAAAGTTGACGGCCAATGAACTCTTTCGGCTACCGCAAAAACGATTCAAAAAAAACAAAACACACACACACACAACTACTCGGACATCATTCTGAAAATGGTCTGACTAGCTTCCTAGGACCTCAAAACGTCGACATCTGATGAAAACTCGATTTCCGAAAATCGGGGTGAAAACAATAGCTTCCCGAATTTTGGAAAATTTATAATTTTTTTAGCGGAAAATTGAAAAAAATTTTTAACTTTCCGCTAAGAAAATCGAAGATTTTCAAAAATTTCGGGAAGTTATTGTTTTCACCCCGATTTGCGAAAATCAAAATTCCAACAGATGTCGATGTTTTGAGGTTCTAGGGAGCTATTTTGACTAAATTCAAGATGATGTCCGAGTGTATGTATGTACGTACGTATGTAAATATTCTGTAACTTTTGAACGGATGAACCGATTTTGATCGTCCAGTTATCATTCGACGCGACTTGTTAATTACTATAAGCACTGAAAGTTTGAGCTTAATCGGTAGGGTACGTTCGGAATTATTTCAAAAATGTTTTTTTTGAATAACTTTTAATTTGCTCGATGGATTGATTCCAAAATCTAATCAGCTCTAAAACTTTATAAGTCGCGCCGAATGCCACCTCAGCTATCAAAATCGGTTAATTCGTTCAAGAGAAACCGTGAACGAAAGAATTAAAAAAAAAAATTTTTTTTTAGTTTTTTTGAAATTTCTCAAAAACGACTCGATAAATCAATTTTAAAATTTCTTTTTTTAACCACAAATTATTTTTCTTGGAGAGGAAATATGTAAATTACATCAAACTCATAAATGTAGACTTTGGAAAAAATTTTTTTTAGTGTTCAAAATTTTTCGGGGGAACCGTCTTGCCCTTGGTTTCCCTTATCACTCTTAAACGTAGTGTTACGTTCTGGCTCTAATTAAATTTACATAAAAATTTTAGAAAATTTTTTTTTTGAAGTCTCGAATTATTTATTCGCCACGGTGGGCGAATAAACGGTTCGACACTTGTTAGAATCATAAATAAATAATAAATTAATAAATCGTTACTTTGTTGGCGATAACATTTTCATTCATCACCAACAATGTAACGGAAATCTCTTGCGATAAGAGAATCGCCGTGGCTCGCGGATAGTCTAAACAGATGACGACGCATGAGACCCGGGCCACGACGATTCTCTCATAGGAAACCTGAGATGCAACGTTAACACTTTGACGAATGTACTTAGTCGAGGAGCTGAAGAATCAGGGCAGTCGATCGCGAGATCTCAAAGAGCACGAAACTCTGTACAATTGACTGACTGATTCTTCTGTCTCCACCGGTTTAAAGGAATAAAACCTAAAATTTAACCTTTACATAAATCTTTTGTCTAAGAACCTTAAAGGGGCGAGCGCTTACTAGCTGTTCCACCCTTCCTTTGCTCAGAGCGCTAATCAGCAGTTCGGGCTCCTTCACCACCTATCATAACAACCTTTACGCCTCGAGGCCGACGAAGCAGGAGATCAGGACGTACTGTACAGCTCGGTCGCGTAATTCAAGGCGTTATCGCGGATCTTACACAAGGTCGACCGAGAATAAGATCAGAGGAAGTCCTTATCGAGCCGGTAACGCTAGTAATACCGCGAGTGGTCGCCAACGATTCGATTGAGACATCAAAATCATGTGCTGTTGAGCCTCCGAGCTCGTGTGTTGTTGAGCCGTCGAGCTCATGTGTTGTTGAGCCTTCAGGTTCTGGCGGTTTGATCGACCAGTTACAATCACTTGTCCTCGCGGAGGAGTCGAATCTCCAGAGTTCAGCCTGTTCGACCTCAGACGAGGCACCGAAGGAAAACCCGGTCTTCTGGACTGGCATCAGCGAGGGTTGGCAGTTGGTTTCTGTGGACGTTCCATCCGTCCATCCACTCAGTGGAAGCATCCCATTCCACGACCCACGGTACGGATACTATTCTGAGGCCTATTTCAAGGCCACCGGCAGAGACGCATACGCACCGGCGGAGGAGAAGAAGTTACTCAAGTAAGGGATTATTTGGGCCGACTTATGGGGCCCATAATCTCCACCATGGTAAGTGACTAAACTTTTTGCATAAAATAAAGGAAGGTCAACAGCTGACGCACCTGGGGTCTATCGACACCCTAACGACGTCAACCTGGTCAAATAAAAAATTATTCTGTCTGATAACAGATAAGCCAGAATGTAACAGTAGTAAGTATATCAAACTCCTCAAAATATGACGATAAAAAATAATTTTTTTTTGATAAATTTTAGATTTAAATTACTCAACTGTGAAACCGCGAAATTATTTGGAAATCATTCTAGAATTACAATACATGAATATATTTTCAACATAGAAAATTTAATTGTGGGTTGAAAATTTCGTTGAAAATTTTTTGGTTGTTATACTATATATAATCTCAATTTTTATAGTTTGTATAGTTAAATCATATATAGAGGAGGGTGGGAGGGGGGCAAAGCGGGGTATGGTGGCAAAACGGGGTATCCCAAAAGATTTTTGTTTAAATGTTCTTCAAATATTCTAAAATAACTTTTGTAAATATAGTTGAGCATTGTTTAGAATTTTATTTCACACCGTTTTCGACAAATTTTTTTTTTATAAAAAAATATTATAAAATCAATTTGATTTTTTTTCTTATGAATTTACAATATTACAAGAAAAGAGCTCCAAGAGTCGAATTACTTCAGATGCATTTCAATAATAACATGAAACTATTAACAATTTTAAGAATATTGTAATTTAATTAACTTATAATAATTTTTTTAACTATTACCTAAAGCAATGTATATAAATGCTTTTTTAAGAATATCTTCTTTAGAATTAAAACAAATTTAAATCATTAACTTTAAAGTTGATAATAAATAGTGATGAACAAATAAAAAATTAACAGTTTAAAGTCGGGAGTTGAACTTTTTCAAAAATCGTAAGTGTCAGTCGAAAAATGTTAATGAATTGTTTTATGATAAAAACTATTAATAATTTGTTTTCTTGTTCCTGTGCATCTAATAATTATATGAAATGCAATTTTTTTTTTGTAAATTACTTATACAAGAAAATTTAATTACATTAAATTTATTAAATACCTAGAAATTTTTTTTTTGCATCTTTTTTTTGGGGGTACCTCATTTAGTCCGCAAAAAATGAAAAGTTTATTTTTGACGGCAAATGAAATTTTCTATTATATACTTTGAATATCATTGAATAATAAAAGATAGTATCTAACGTATTTGAGTCCCCGAAAACTTAGTATTTTTTTAAGTACCCCGTTTTGCCTCCCTTCGCTATATATATATATATATATATATATATATATATATATATATATATATATATATATATATATATATATATATATTAGGGTCATTCGTTTTGAACGACAATTTTTTTTTTTCACTCCCACTTGAAAATATTGTTATCGACATTAAAAAAAAATTCCCTGCAAGTTTCAGCCCTTAATTTTAATTTGAAGTACGTTATATTTGATTTTGAAGTTTTCCCATTTAAAATGCATAGGAAAGTTGGGATTTTTTTTTAATTCTCTATAACTCAGCCGCCTTTCAAGTTATCGGATCGCCGTTCGCGGCATTTTGTAGGTAATTTAATACTCTTCAAAAGTCTCCATAATAATTTTACTCGGACTCTAATTGTTTTTTCTGTATTGGTTCTGAAAATAATTTTTTTAATAATAATTTGGGTTTTTAGTTAATATTAACTAAATAACGAAATTTACAGAAAAAATGCAGATAACGATTTTTTAGGAAATTTTATTCGCTACAAAAAAGGTCCTCTTAGTTAAGTGGCTCAAGTTCTTCGTTCACGTGATATAAGGATTTTAGTAATTTTGTAAATAAAATATTTGTCAAAAATTTTTCCGAAGTTCATCAATTTGACCCCGTCTGATTTTAATGATTGGATTAAATTAATGAAAGGAAAATTATTTACTGATTTAAAATTGAAATTAAATAGCATTTGGTGGAATTTTTTGACAGTCTTATTTTACAGTCTAGTAAAACATATATTTTCTTCAAGAAAATTAAAAATTTAAGTTAAAATGTAAGAAAAAACGGTGAAAAAGAATAAATTTTTTTAAAAATATTTTTTTCGAAAACTTCATTAAAACGTGAAGAAAATAACCACTGCCGAAATGAAATTACGATAATTTAATCAGGAGTTATGAATTTCTGAAAATTACCTCATCGTTATTTTTTGGCGATTTTCAAAAATTCACATCTCCAAGGTTTTTGAAAATTAAAGGCCCAAAATATAGGATTAGGTGTCTTTTTATATGTACAAAAACATATGAAAAATTCAACCGGATCAAAAAATATGATTTTTAAAATCAGGTGATTTGGCATGGAATGACCCATATATTAGGGTGTTTAAAAAAAAAAAAAATTTTTTTTATGGCATCCGAAAATTGAAAGTATACCTGAAAGTAAAAATTTTAATACTAATTCAAGCTGTAAATAACGATTAAGGTTTATCTCTTACTCGACTTTTCTATTTTTCATTTAAATCACACGGGAAAAAAAATTTTATTTTTTTAGAATTTTTCAGCTCACAAACCAATGCACAAAAAGTCTATCATTTTTTGATAAATCCAACTGTTCAAAGGTTATTTGAGCTTAAAGTCAAATTTATAGAAAATGTTGAGATCTTTCGACTTTTCCGCCGAAATTATCAGTCTTATCACAAAATGTCATAAGAACTCTATTGTAGGTAATTTCATTTCTTACAAATTATTATTAATAAAGTACTTTGGAATTCCGCATTGTTTTCTACTTATTTTCCTTTCAATTTTAATATCTTGAAAAAGTAGTTTCCTGATTGATTTTAATAGCTTGACATTGGAATGAAAATAATTAGAAAATATTGCGGAATTTCGAAAAACTTTATTTGTAATAATTTGTAAGAAATGAAATTACCTACGAATAAGTACTCATGACATTTTGTGATAAGACTGATAGTTTCGCCGGAAAAGTACAAAGATCTCAAAATTTACTATAAATTTGACTTTAAGCTCGAATAACCTTTGAACCGTTAGATTTATCAAAAAATGATAAAATACTTTTTTTTTTTTTTAGTGTTTGTGAGCTAGAAAATTAAAAAAAAAAAAAAAGATTTTTTCGCGTATTATTTAAATGGCAAATAGAAAAACGGATTGAGGCAAACCGTCATATCATTATAAAGAGCTCGGATTGGTATGAAAATTTTCATTTTCAGATATACTTGTAATTTTTGGATACTATAAAAGAAAAAAAAAATAGTTTTATTTTTGATACGCCCTAATATTTATATATACAAATATTCTTAGTTCAATAGGGGAGGGAGGGGCAAAAGGGGGTACCTATGGAAATACTAAGTTTTCGATGACTAAAATACGCCAAATCTTTTTGTTTTTAATGATATCCAAGATAAATAGACAAAATTTTTAGCTGCCGTTAAGAAATAAAATTTCTACTTTTGGCGGGCAAAAGGGGCTACCCTTTAAAAAAGTTGAAAAAAAAAAATTTCTGAAAGTTGATCAAATTTCATTAAATTAAATTTTTTTTTATGTAAAATACATACAGAAAAATTACATTTCACATCATTGGTGGATACGAAGGGAGAAAAAAAATTTTTTGTGGGGCAGAGAGGCCCCCCTCTAAAAAATGATAATTTTTTTTTTTAATTGAATTCTTATCAATCAAAAAATAAAATATTATTTTCAAATATTTTTAGTGGCCAAATTTGCCCAAACTACAGAAAATCAGCCGAAAAACAAATTAACATTTTAATTTTTTTTTAATTTGACGATAAAAATATGAAAGAATCATTTTTTCGATTTTTGGGCTGGTCCATTTTGCCCTAGGTATCATGCGTAGGGCTGAAAATGTTCAAAAATATCGGATATACAGTAATTAGACGAAAAAAAAATAATTTTTTTTTCACCAAATTTTGGGGGTACCCCGTTTTGCCTACCCTACCCCCCCCCCCTTCCCCTATATTATTTTACCCTATTCGAAAATTTACTATACATTTTTTAAAATTATACTCAGCTACTTGTGCTCAGGTAAAATAAGATTTTACTAAAATTTTAGAAAATTTTGTACAATAATTTTCTTACGGGCAGTTTAAATTCATTTGTTTTATTAACTTTGCAAATAGCTTAAATTACCCCCCCCCCTCCCCATTAAAAGTCTATCCTACCAATATCCCTTACTCAATAATATTCATAAGCATAGTTTATTAAATGGTCATCTTTTAAATAACACAATTCATGTCAATATTATTATGAGCACCATCTAGCGGAACACTGGCTCGTGCAGTTGAATGATTCAAACGCTGTGAACTAAACGTTTTACTCACGAGGTTTTGTTCAAATGTTTAATTCGGAGGTTGTTTTGAGTTATTCCTAACATAAGTATTTCGTTCGGTTCAAGTCATAATATGGTGGGGATAAAATTCACACCTTTACACTCACGCCTTTCCGTTAACCCGATTGAACACGAAGGTTTTTACTCACCGACATAAAACAACAGAATGAATTTTTTTAAGATCGGAACGAAAAGATAGTATCCTAGGCCGAATACTCATCGTATCGTGATACGATCGGTCTTCACAAAAGGTTTTCTTCAACTATCTAAGTATTGGTCATTGAACTAAATGTATTTTGTTCATGAATTTTACTTGACTGAATCACGGCTGTGATTCAATCAGCACCCCTGTTATATATATACTCATATATATTCAGACCTGATCATATGTGGACTCATATATGATTATATATGGGGTTATAACAGCCAGGTATAATCAGACCTAATTATGTATAGGCTTATATATATGTATATATCATCCCATGTATAATCATGTATAATTGCATGTATGATTATATATAATAATATATGATCCAGAGGCACGGTAGTGCCTCGCGCCAAGTACACGTTCAAACTTGCGTGTGCGCGCAAGACACCGTGCCTCTATATACCGTTTACATATGCACTTTTAAGGGTTATGAATTTTATTTTTACAACAAATTTACTTCTGCAGCTAATAAGTTAAAAAAACTATTACTTATTAGTTATTATAATAAGGAAAATTGAAATTATTGACCATTTTGCAATAATTTATTTGTTACAAAGAAATAAAAATAGCATAAACTATAGTAACCCCATTTTTTAGATTTTACAGATTTCTTAGGCCACTTAACGGAAAATTCGACAGTTGTTGATGTGGTAACACTGCTCTCATTTACTCTCAATATACTTAGTATATGCACTGTCGAACTGTCGACATATAGTATATCTAAAGAATTTACCCTAACAGCCACTTTAGCTTGGAGTTAACATTAATTTGACATTGAAATTATCTGATATTTGCCCCCCGAATTTGTCGACAATTTGACATTAAAAGTTGGAAAGAAAAGTTTTTGGTTAATTTTTACTCAATTTAGAGGTAACTTTTTACTAGAAATAAAAGTCGGTAATGTTCATTCTTAACGTTACAGAAGGTAAGCGAATTGATACATAAAATTGTCTACAATTTGACGGTAAAAAAATACTTAAATAATTTTTCAAGTCATATTAACAACAAATTGATATGATAATTTGACTGAAAATTGACGATGTGATGTCCTATCGCGATTCACCTGCCCGATTGAAATGACCCCTCGCGGAATCAAGATAAAACCCTTACGCGGGCTATTTAAATATAATTATATTTTTGATATTTTAAATAAATCGTGGGAAAATCTTGGGTTTTTCGGGACTTACAAATAATAAAACATCTGGTCCATCTGGTCACTCGAGGCTCGTCTAAAATAAAATCTTAAATGGAGAAATTATAAAAGAAACTTATGTTTAAAACCTTTGTTCGTTAAAATTAAGAGAAAAATGTAAAGACATTTGTTAGTTATTTATAGAAATTCTGTATTTTGTATTTAAGTAGTTTTAGAGACTCAAGTGCTCTGCCATAAACCTTAGTAAGAAAATTTCTTAAAACCGTTATATAAAAACTTGAATAATGGAGGGTAAGCTGATTCGAGACCGCAATAAAACTCGAGCGGTCCAAGCATCGGCAAGGGTGAAAGCCTTGGACCTAATGGCGAGAAATACCCCATGACTCCAGATAACGCAGCAGCTGTTGAGAAGGTCGACCAAGCGGCAGAACAGAAGATTCAACTTCGAGGGATGGAGATACTCTGTGACGTCATGAGGCCCCGACCACGTCCCCACAGCAGCCAATAAGAAAACTTACCCCGCCATAGTCTCCAAGGCTGACGCCCCTTCAAACTTAGAATAGTTTTAGGCAGAACTACCCGGAAGCTCGAGCACGAATGTCATTGTTATTGTAAACTAAAATATACGTTCCATTGAATTTTTCAAAAAACACAGACAACTTTATTTTCTTCAATTAAACAGTCCTTCACCAACTTATAATCGATATACCGAAGCTGAGTATTTAAATACTCCCGGGCGAAGTATCCCAATATAAATAATTTAAAATTATAGTAAATTAATTAATCGACCTCCCGATAGGTGGAAGTCATAACAACGACAACTTTTTTCTAGTCAAATTTTGAAGTGAATTTGCATTCTAATTTGGGTACCAATTTTACGTCAAATTATATAGTAAGTTGTATACAAATTGTCGTCAAAAACGAAAAAATCCGAAGTTGACGGACATTTGATGAAATATTCAAGAAAACACTTGTAAAGTAAACTTTTGCGATAGCAAACTGTGCTATTAGGGTATGTACTGACAGTTATGGCCGGAATTTAACTTCAAGCTGACTGGAAAGTGCTGTCATTCAATTAGTTGATGGCAGCTTTCCTACGACTTTTTGTCAACTTATCTTCAAAAAGCAGATATTAATTCACGATAAACTGTAGATATTAATTTCTCCGCATTGTAATTAGAAATTGGATTATATCATAGTTGCTGTAAAATTGTCTTCAAATAGATTATAGAAACTGACAGCAATTTTCTATTGAGTAACTTTCGTTATCAGAGTAGAAGTTTGTATCAGCTAAATTTTAGCTAGTGGTGTAAGCAGTGCTGCCAGAACGTGCGATATTTTTACCCCTTCCAGAACGCCGTGCGCGCGATGCACACACGCAATCATGTCTATCGGTGTGTCGGGAAACCGAAAGAAGCCGAGAGAAACCGAGCGCTGTAGACAAACGGAGGAGAAATGTTTCTCCCACCATGCGTCGTTTCGTACCCGCTTAGAGTTGCGTGTTCAAATCCGTACTCGAATTTGATTTTTTTTTTTTTTTTATTATTTTTTAACGTAATAAATTTTTAAATATTTATTTGTTCAAATTTTTTAATTAATTGATAATTAAAAATTTTTTGAACAAATTTAAATGGCTGTAAAATGGATAAATAAATATTAAAACATAATCCTCTCATTGTACTTTTATTTAATAATAAATTTTAGATTATTATTTGTAATTTTTATAAATAATTATTATTAAAAGTTATTTATTATTAATATTAGTTATTAGTTTTAATTGTTACTTAGAGTTTCAAATACAATTTTTATAAAAGCTGTTGCATTCAATTGTTATACTGGTTCTGTGGACGTGCGACAATGTTTTTGTTTCAGGAGCTTCAAGTCGTGTATTCACAACCGCGACTGAGTCGAATTTATTTTTTTTTTAAACTACTTAATAATTAATTATTTTCTAATTATCCTTAACTAATTTTTACAAAAAAAGCTTATCAATATTATTTAAATAAATAACAAAACGCAATTTTTAGACTTTATTTATCGTTTTTTATTGTCACGATTGGAGATCGTGATGGGCGTAGGTACGAGATTTCGTATAAAAGTATTGAATAAAAGGGTACTTACATTGATCAAGGTCCAGTTCGTATGCCCGGCTACCGTTAACCAAATGCTCAGTTTATTCTATTTATATTTAAATCGCGCCTACACAATATTGTTGAAGACAATATTGATATTAACCCAAAATGATTTCCAATTTATGATGTGACTGATTATTTTTCACAATCAAACGTCGAGCGGTAAACGTAAGATTGTGTACCCTCTACTGTGAACTATCGGTCTGAGCGGCTAGACAGGTAGTAAAATAAGGGATAAAGGAAGGTGGGCTGCCGAAAAGCCTCGTGAAGCTAGTATCTCGTTGTTAGAGTAAAATTGTCTGAGAAATAATGTTTTTCAATTGTTTTATATTAACGAGTATTTATTGATTGAGGACTAAATATTCTCAAAATACAAAAGGGTTACAAATGACAGTATATAAAATAGTAAATATGAAAATAAATGTTTCATGCATATGTTTGACAATTTCTCGAAGTAAATTTAGAAAATATCAAATAATGGTTACAATGTTTTAAAACTTACCCTAAACAAGTTTTTGGTGAGGTGTCAGGACTGTCAGCAGTAACACAGGACACTAATTCACAACGCGTTTTCGCGGTTAATTAATATGATTCTAATTGATCGTTTTATTTATTTATTTAGTATGCTTTTGTTGTATCAATTTAAATGTTTATATGTTTCCAGATCTTCGTAGATCAAAATAATATGAATGTCTTCGCGCTTCTCGCGGTAAAATAGTTTCAAAATATTCAAATTTTTCGCTTTTTCGCGGTAAAATAAAATATAAATTTGTTTGTAAAATCTTCGCGTATTTTCGCGGTAAAATAATTTCAAAATCTTCGCGTATTTTCGCGGTAAAATATTATTCAAATCTTCGCATTTATCGCGGTAAAATATTCTTTGATTCTTCACGTTTCTCGTGGTATAATTCAATATTTAAATAGAATGAAATTAAATGGATTAAAAATAAGATGAAGATAATCAACGCTACCGGTGCTTCCGATTGATATTAATTCACGACTTACAACGATCAAGGTCCGGTTCGTATGCCCAGCTACCGTTGACCGAATGGTGAATTTAATAACGCTAATTATTCTCCTGAGATTAGTAGAAAATGATATACCGATTATTCGAGTGCTTACGACGATCAAGGTCCGGTTCGTACGCCCAGCTACCGTTAACCGAATGCTCAATCGAGATATCAATCCTCTAGCCACGAACACCGTCAAGTGTCCGGAGTTCAGTATGGTTCAGAGTTTGATTCCCAAAAGAACTGATGAGCTAAAGTCCATGGTCTTTTTATATGGTCTTCACATATGAAAAGTGGTAATAACTTGTTTCCTGTACGAGAAGACTCGGACTCACCCGAAAGTTCTAGGCCCATGCACACGTGTGATCCCTGGGAAATAGATTTTGACTATTAAGTGGGTCGATGACCTGGCGCCACTCTGCCGCCGAGAAAGCCATAAATTCGGTGGTTTCCATTAGCTTTCTTTAATTTTTAAGAATCACATGCGAGGCACACAAGTTGGGTGGTCTATAGTTTTAAGATGAAAAATCAAGGAAGAGATTATCGTTCTATGCTTAGATTATTAAATGGGAACGGATACATAAATTTTAAAAGTACGTTAAGAGAAAATGACGAAATTTAGAGAATACGAGAAATCTATAATACTCGTGGTCCATTAGTACAATACGACTTAATTGTAAAGCGTTGACAACGCTCAGGTAGGTATATTTGTCCGGTACGACTGCTGGCGTCAATAAGTCGGCGTTATACATAAAAAGGTTTACGTACAAGAGGTCTTAGTGTGTACTTATTTCGGGAGGAAAAAAAATAAAATTTTTGAAAGTAGCAGCCGTGACATTATCATTTTTATGATAATTTTTGTCAATTGGCATTTCTTTCGCACTTAATTTTTTCGATGTCAAGGTCGATCTTATAACGCAAAGCGAATTCAGACTTTGTGAATTTAAACTGTTCCTTTTTTTGGTTTTAACGTCAGGTATCATAGAAAAAGCCCTTTCTGCTGCAGCGTTTGAATGAGGAGGGGCTCTTATGATACTCAATAAAACCCGCGAAAGAAATGCCGATGTATCATAAGTATTGTGCAATATTTGAAGCTTTAATTAATTTATTTATTTTAAGAAGAAGTTAGAGCCTTCAGCTCTGCTTCCACCTGATTCTAGTCTGCTGTTTGAAGCTTTCATCATTTTATTTATTTTATAAGAATGCAACAGCTTTAAGTTTTGCAATTTAATATTAATTTTATTATCATTTAAAAAATTGTTAACGTTCTTTGAGTTTTCGGGTTTATATTATGGTTGATGGGCCTCTGAGAGACCCACCATAAAAAGAAATGGGAACGCATCATGATACACAGTACCTCATGGGTGATGTGGAAACCTGTGTCATTAAAATTATCAAATAAAAAAAAAAATTTGAATTAAAAAAAAAAAAAATGATTTTTGGTCGCGGAATCGAACACGCGACTCTGCGAACGTGATGCTAAAATGATAGCACGCGTCCATTGATCCTACTTAGAAATAAAAGACGTGAGGTAATATAAAAGTCGTATTTTAGACTTCAAGTAAGAATTAAGTCTAATAATTATTATAAATAATATATAATTATATTATTATATATAATTAAATTATTAATAATCATAAATTAACTATTAGAACTACGGATAGTAGCATAAAAATGATAAAAAACGATAAATAAAGTCTAAAAATTGCGTTTTGTTATTTATTTAAATAATATTGATAAGCTTTTTTTTGTAAAAATTAGTTAAGGATAATTAGAAAATAATTAATTATTAAGTAGTTTAAAAAAAAAATAAATTCGACTCAGTCGCGGTTGTGAATACACGACTTGAAGCTCCTGAAACAAAAACATTGTCGCACGTCCACAGAACCAGTATAACAATTGAATGCAACAGCTTTTATAAAAATTGTATTTGAAACTCTAAGTAACAATTAAAACTAATAACTAATATTAATAATAAATAACTTTTAATAATAATTATTTATAAAAATTACAAATAATAATCTAAAATTTATTATTAAATAAAAGTACAATGAGAGGATTATGTTTTAATATTTATTTATCCATTTTACAGCCATTTAAATTTGTTCAAAAAATTTTTAATTATCAATTAATTAAAAAATTTGAACAAATAAATATTTAAAAATTTATTACGTTAAAAAATAATAAAAAAAAAAAAAAAATCAAATTCGAGTACGGATTTGAACACGCAACTCTAAGCGGGTACGAAACGACGCATGGTGGGAGAAACATTTCTCCTCCGTTTGTCTACAGCGCTCGGTTTCTCTCGGCTTCTTTCGGTTTCCCGACACACCGATAGACATGATTGCGTGTGTGCATCGCGCGCACGGCGTTCTGGAAGGGGTAAAAATATCGCACGTTCTGGCAGCACTGGGTGTAAGGCCAAAGAAATACTTGCTGTGACGTCAATTAACCCACTTGAAATTTACGTCTGGTCATTTTTTTAATTTAATAATGGTTCCCGCGTAACAAAGTTGAGAACGCCATAAAACATTGACTTTTAATTCTTAATTAACTTGATTATTACCATTACTAACATTAATTATAATAAAAACAGTGTGTTAGTAAAAAAAAATGAATTATTTAAAATAATTTACGATAAAAAAAATCTTATAAAAGTCAATACATGTTAGAAACAAAATACGTCAAATACATGTTCAATACTTTTTACTGATAAAAATACTTCTTCGCGAAAAGTTAAAGTCTTATTATTATCGAATATATACTCTAATCATATGGCATATATTTTTATATTGAGGTTATTAAAATGTATTTATTTTACTAAAAGACTTGAAATCCCACCAAAAACAGCAAAGCTGTAATAGATTGCGCCAAGTACACGTTCAAAATGCAATGATATATATATATATATATATATATATATATATATATATATATATATATATATATCATCGCATTTTGAACGTGTACTTGGCGCGATCTATTACAGCTTTGCTGTTTTGGTGCGATGATATATATGATCATATATAATCATATATAATTAGACAAAAACTTTTTTCATCGAGAATCCAAGATTCGAGAGGTTATTAGTTCTACCTGAATTTTTAAAAATCGAGATTTCATTAGATACCGATGTTTTGAGATCCTATGAAACTATTTTGATCATTTTTGCGATCATTCCCGATTGTGTGTGTGGGGGGGAGGGCGGGCGTATATAAACTCTCGATATTTTTTTAATGAATTAATCGATTGAGATGATTCTTTCGACAATCGAAGGAACGTGTTGGCCCTCAACTTTGCTAAAAATTTCAGGTTAATCAATTGATTATACTCTAAAATATAGAATAAATGCAAAAGAAAAACGATTTTTTTTTAGTTCCTCTTAAATTTCTCGGAAATGACTCAATCGATTGATTCAAAATATGAATCAGCTCTAGAACTAAGAGGAATGCGTCGATTTCCGCCTCGAATATCTTAAGCGACCACTTCATGTGAGAGACATTGTTGGCGAAAATAACGCTGAAAAAAGTTGTTTTTAATTATCATTGATGTGAGATTCGATCAATTCCTAATTCTAATCAATTTTAGGACTTAATGAAACGCGTCGATTTTCACACTGAACGTTAAAATGAGTTGCTTAGTTCAAAAGATATCGGCGCCGAAAAATTTAAAAAATATCAGTTTACCTTGTGTTGCCCGGATAAAGCAGAATATAAATAATTAAACGATCTAAAAATCATACCAGCTCTTCGTTTGTATAGTCTATTTCGATCAACACGTAATGAATTGCAATGGTTTTGATATTTTAAATAATATTATCAACCATACAATGAAAAATAACCTTTTTTAACAAGTTATTTTTTGATTTCTCAGAAACGACGTTAACGATCGACTTTAAAATCTAATCAGCTCTCAAATCGATGAACCTCTTCAATTGCCGCCTCAATCATCCTATCTGGTTAATTCGTTCACGAATTATCGTCGGAGAAAAAATGGTAAAAATCGGTTTGCCGTCAATATCTTTGAAACGACTGAACCAATCATTTCCAGAATTTAATCACGTCTAAAACTCAATAAAATGCGCTGATTGCTGCATTGAACATCATAATCGGTTAATCAGTTCACAAGACATCGACGACAAAAAGTTTGAAAAATATCATTTTATTTAGTTATTTTTCCGGGATAAATCATAATCTAATGTACTGAAATGTGTTCAAAATCATACCAACTTTTCGTTTCTGAGAAATGCAACTTTTTCTTTAGTTAAAATGATATTATTAACAAAAAATTGAAAAAAAAATGTTTGTAACATTTTTTTTTGATATTTCATATATTAATGCTCTGATCTGAGTCAAAACTCATTAAAATCCTTATTTCAACCGCTTCCATTAATTTTTGTCTGAATACATTTATTTTATTGAACACAATTTTGAATAAAAATAAAAGGAGAGCTTGTTCATTAATTATATTCGATTCTTAAATTATCGAACTTTAACATAAATCGAAACTTGTTTGAGCTTGAACAAAAAAAAAAAAACAAATGCATTCAAAATTATTTTTGAGTTTTTAGAGATCAAACTATCCACAGTATTGTTGTTAAACTCCTTGGGTTCGAAAACCGTAGAAGGTTTTTGGGCTGGCCCAGAGGGCCAACTGTTTCTCAGATTTTTTAACTTATAGCTAAGAAAATTGCCAATTTTCGAAAAATTCGGGGAGTTATTGGTTTCACCCTGAATTCCAAAAATCAAATTTTTAGCAGATGTCGATGTTTGAAGGTCCTAGGTTGCTATTCCGATATTTCGGAGCGATGCCTACATGTGTGTGTGTGTGTGTGTGTGTGTGTGTGTGTGTGTGTGTGTGTGTGTGTGCTTGCGTGCGTGCGTGGATGTAAATCTCATATTTTTCGATTAATGAACCGATCTAGATGGTTCTTGCGGCATTTGAAAGAGTTCGTCTAAGCTGAGGTTTCCAGCAAATTTTACATCATTTAGTTAAATAGATTCTGATATTAGGAGTAGAAATAAGTTTCCGCCGTTTTATTGTAGATGGCGCGGCACGGAGTTTCGGTTAGCTTTCGCAGATGATAACCGGCTTAAAAAATAGTTTGGACATTTAAGAACAACATAACCTATTAATATCATTGATTTTATATTGGTAAAATATAATTTTTATAAGTTGAAAATGTCAAAATTTGAGCCAAGTAAGCGTCATTTGCGGGAAATATTAGTTTACTTCTTTAATTTAAAGAAATCTGCTGCTGAGGCGCATCAATTGCTCGTAGAAGCATATAGTGAGGGTGCTTTGAGTGAGAGAACGTGTCGAGAGTGGTTTCAAAAGTTTAAAAACGGTGATTTCGACGTAGAAGACAAAGATCGCAGTGGAAGGCCAAAAATTTACGAGAATGCAGAATTGGAGGAATTATTGGAGGAAGATTCATCTCAAACACAAAAAGAACTTGCTCTAACATTAGAAGTCACTCAGCAAGCAGTCTCACATCGTTTAAAATCATTAGGAATGATTCATAAACAAGGAAATTGGGTTCCATACGAATTAAAGCCGAGAGATATTGAACGCCGATTATGCTTAAGTGAAATGCTGCTAGCTAGACATAAAAAAAAAGGGTTTTTTACATCGTATCATGACTGGTGATGAGAAGTGGATACATTATGACAATCCAAAAAGAAGAAAATCATGGGGATTACCTGGCCACGCGTCAACATCAACAGCAAAACCGAATATTCACCGAAAAAAACTTATGCTGTGTATTTGGTGGGATCAGCTAGGTGTAGTGTATTATGAGTTGCTTAATCCGAGCGAAACAATTACTGAAGCCCTCTATCGAACACAATTTATGAGATTGAGCCGAGCTCTGAAGGAAAAACGCCCTCGATACTATTCTAGACACGAAAAAATTATTCTTCTGCATGACAATGCTCGTCCACATGTTGCGGCTCCCGTGAAAAAGTACTTGGAAACACTTGATTGAGAAGTGTTACCCCACCCGCCGTATTCACCAGACATTGCACCGTCCGATTATCACCTGTTCCGGTCCATGGCACATGCTCTGACGACGCAGCGGTTCACATCTTATGAGGATACCAAAAATGGGGTTGATTCGTGGATAGCCTTAAAAGACAAGGAGTTCTTCAGACGTGGGATTCGAATGCTGCCTGAGAGATGGGAAAAAGTGGTTGCAAGTGATGGGCAATATTTCAAATAAATTTATATTACCGTTCTTCTATAATAAATATTTAATTTGTGTTAAAAAACGGCGGAAACTTATTTGTAACCCTAATATAAACACCTTTAAGAAATACGAAAAAAAACTTTTTTTTTAAATTTTTTTTCGTATATTTTGGAAACTCGTAAATTAATCTATTTCATAATTTAATCGAATGCTGCCTCAATCATTGAACCCGCATTAATCGTTCAAGAGATTTCGTTGTCGAAATAATTTATAAAAAGTTTTTTTTTTCCAATAAACTCAAAAATTGCAAAACTGATTGATTTGAAATACTTTTTAGCGTTAAAGGCTGAATAACCGTTTCCAATGCCGGCCTCAATTTTAAATATCGTTGATTAGCTCAACAAATATCGGTAACGAAAAATTTAAGAAACAATTACTTTATTTTTCCCCGATTACGTATTGTGCAATTCATCATATGTTCTAAAACTTATACGGCCCTTTGTTTTTAAGGTCTTTGATGATCGTTAAATAATTTATTGGAATCAGTTTTTCAGTTTAAATAATATCACCAGTGAAGTTCATAAAAAATAACTGCTATCAGCAATTTTTCCGAATGTTTCATTTACTAACTTGCTGGTTTCATTTGAAATTCACGTAACTCTTTATCTTGATCATTACTATTAATTTCTATCGACAAATTTTCAATTAATCAAAAATAATCATGAGCAAAACGTTAAAAAATTATTCAAATTAATGATTTTCAATTTTTTGAATTCTCGGAGATTAATACTAAACCTGAGTTTTTTCGAGCGCAGAGAGCTTGTAAATACAACAAGACTCAAAGGTATTGTCGAGCTCAAGGAGTTCGAATATATATTGGCAAGCTCCTTGAGCTCGAAAACTGCGAGAAGTTACGGGGCTGGTCCACAGGGTCAACCGGTTGTGACCGGGAAAATATTGTCGACTCATTGCCCTGGGTCTCGGTGCATGCTGAAACTCACACGAAGTACACATTGTCCGATTTTGGTATAATTAGTGAATAAGTGACATTTAAATTTACAAATGAGAAGAAGAGGAACGTCGGATAGACGCCATAGAACGCCGCACTCAATTAGAAGGCGCTATTTGGAAAAGAAGAAGGTTCTTCTGTGGTCGATTTGGGTATAAAAGGAGCCACTCGAGACCGGAGAGGGCAGTCAGCAGTCGCTTTCCTTTAGGTGAAGACCTCTCGGGAACAATGCAATAACGTGGTGGGTTGCTCGTTATTGCGTGGTGGGTATCTGAGCACACTCAATCACCAAAGACTGTTGCTGCTTCTAACTCCTTGACAAGCGTGGTGGGTACGTCAGCTACCTAGAAGAGAGTTGCGTGGTGGGTCGCCAGCACCCTTTGCACTCTATAGTTCGTACTGTCTCCTTCAAAAAAACAAAGTCGTCGGTAAGCTAGGTGGTTGCGCCAGCTACCAAGGTTATGAAAGTCGCGAGGTAGTTTAGCTAGCACCCTCAATACTCACCGCAATCAAATAAATCAATCTTACACATCAGTCAGTTCATTGTAATTAAATGTAAATATACTTAGTTAAGAAAATAGCAGCGTAAGAACAAAAATTAATTTAAGAAAATTCACACGTTGAGAGTCGAGGGGGCTTGCATTCTTTTGGGTTAAAGTATGCGTTGAGAGTCCTGGGGACTTGCACATTGATTTAATTATGCGTTGAGAGTCCAGGGGAATTGTACGTCGGTTAAGATACTTTAATAGTAAATGATTATTAAAATTGTGGGAAAGGATAATATATTCCATAATTGGTAATTAATGGTGTGGGAGTGCGTGTGTGATTTATAAAATATTGTGTAGTTAATTAAATAAAGATATGAATATGTGTGAAGGATGTGATCATTATTTCCTAATACCTTCCTCGCTAATATAATCCATGGTAGCTGTAGCAAATAAATTTCATTCCGCGATCCAGCTTTTGAAACTAGTCATGTCCAGTACTGGAAGGCCGAGATTGATACTTTCAGTGACGCCCTAAAATTTAGGTCGCTAGAGTGACAGGTTCGTCTCCCACAAGACAAGTTCCCTGTCGTACATTTTCTGGTTTTTGTTTCGTAGTTTTTTCAAAATTTCTGAAAAACGATTAAATCAATCGATTCTGAAATCTTCTCAGCTCTAAACACGATGAAACGCGTCGATTGACGCAAGAGTAGTCTTTATTAGATGATTCGTTCAAGAGATATCGCGGGAGAAAGAATTGGTAATAAACGGTTTTTTGCAAGTATCGTTGAAACAATTGAATCGATTGAATCTAAAACCCGTTTAGCTGTAAAATTCGATAAAACGCGCTATTTACTTTAGGAGTCATCTCAACTAATTAATACGTTTGAGAAGTATTCTTGGCAAAAAAAATGATAAATATGATTTTTTTTTGAATATCTAGAAGAATACTGACCCGATCAATTTCAATATCATATCAGATCTAGAATTCGGTAAAACACATCGATTTCCGTATTGAGGGAGACCTCTAGAATTTCAAGTGCATATCTCAAATAGTTCTTATGAGTTACATCCATCTGAAGAGCAGCCGCTTGTCGGTTCTCAGAAATCAATTTTTCAAAATTGCTGAAGCTATCACTTGATAACAAATCATCTGATTGATTTGATTAGAATTACAGCTTCTTTTACAAATGTTTTTATGAACCTCCAGTTAATTAATGTAACGAGACCTAAGTACACCTTCGCTGACCGGAATTCGATGTCTCATCCTTTTGGACATACTTGCGTTGCGTAAATCCACTATTTTCTACCATAATATTATTAAAGCGAAACATTGAGCAAGCTTACTATTGGCGGATAGATAGATAGATAGATAGATAGATAGATAGATAGATAGATAGATAGATAGATAGATAGATAGATAGATAGATAGATAGATAGATAGATAGATAGATAGATAGATAGATAGATAGATAGATAGATAGATAGATAGATAGATAGATAGATAGATAGATAGATAGATAGATAGATAGATAGATAAATAAATAAATAAATAAATAAATAAATAAATAAATAAATAAATAAATAAATAAATAAATAAATAAATAAATAAATAAATAAATAAATAAATAAATAAATAAATAAATAAATAAATAAATAAATAAATAAATAAATAAATAAATAAATAAATAAATAAATAAATAAATAAATAAATAAATAAATAAATAAATAAATAAATAAATAAATAAATAAATAAATAAATAAATAAATAAATAAATAAATAAATAAATAAATAAATAAATAAATAAATAAATAAATAAATAAATAAATAAATAAATAAATAAATAAATAAATAAATAAATAAATAAATAAATAAATAAATAAATAAATAAATAAATAAATAAATAAATAAATAAATAAATAAATAAATAAATAAATAAATAAATAAATAAATAAATAAATAAATAAATAAATAAATAAATAAATAAATAAATAAATAAATAAATAAATAAATAAATAAATAAATAAATAAATAAATAAATAAATAAATAAATAAATAAATAAATAAATAAATAAATAAATAAATAAATAAATAAATAAATAAATAAATAAATAAATAAATAAATAAATAAATAAATAAATAAATAAATAAATAAATAAATAAATAAATAAATAAATAAATAAATAAATAAATAAATAAATAAATAAATAAATAAATAAATAAATAAATAAATAAATAAATAAATAAATAAATAAATAAATAAATAAATAAATAAATAAATAAATAAATAAATAAATAAATAAATAAATAAATAAATAAATAAATAAATAAATAAATAAATAAATAAATAAATAAATAAATAAATAAATAAATAAATAAATAAATAAATAAATAAATAAATAAATAAATAAATAAATAAATAAATAAATAAATAAATAAATAAATAAATAAATAAATAAATAAATAAATAAATAAATAAATAAATAAATAAATAAATAAATAAATAAATAAATAAATAAATAAATAAATAAATAAATAAATAAATAAATAAATAAATAAATAAATAAATAAATAAATAAATAAATAAATAAATAAATAAATAAATAAATAAATAAATAAATAAATAAATAAATAAATAAATAAATAAATAAATAAATAAATAAATAAATAAATAAATAAATAAATAAATAAATAAATAAATAAATAAATAAATAAATAAATAAATAAATAAATAAATAAATAAATAAATAAATAAATAAATAAATAAATAAATAAATAAATAAATAAATAAATAAATAAATAAATAAATAAATAAATAAATAAATAAATAAATAAATAAATAAATAAATAAATAAATAAATAAATAAATAAATAAATAAATAAATAAATAAATAAATAAATAAATAAATAAATAAATAAATAAATAAATAAATAAATAAATAAATAAATAAATAAATAAATAAATAAATAAATAAATAAATAAATAAATAAATAAATAAATAAATAAATAAATAAATAAATAAATAAATAAATAAATAAATAAATAAATAAATAAATAAATAAATAAATAAATAAATAAATAAATAAATAAATAAATAAATAAATAAATAAATAAATAAATAAATAAATAAATAAATAAATAAATAAATAAATAAATAAATAAATAAATAAATAAATAAATAAATAAATAAATAAATAAATAAATAAATAAATAAATAAATAAATAAATAAATAAATAAATAAATAAATAAATAAATAAATAAATAAATAAATAAATAAATAAATAAATAAATAAATAAATAAATAAATAAATAAATAAATAAATAAATAAATAAATAAATAAATAAATAAATAAATAAATAAATAAATAAATAAATAAATAAATAAATAAATAAATAAATAAATAAATAAATAAATAAATAAATAAATAAATAAATAAATAAATAAATAAATAAATAAATAAATAAATAAATAAATAAATAAATAAATAAATAAATAAATAAATAAATAAATAAATAAATAAATAAATAAATAAATAAATAAATAAATAAATAAATAAATAAATAAATAAATAAATAAATAAATAAATAAATAAATAAATAAATAAATAAATAAATAAATAAATAAATAAATAAATAAATAAATAAATAAATAAATAAATAAATAAATAAATAAATAAATAAATAAATAAATAAATAAATAAATAAATAAATAAATAAATAAATAAATAAATAAATAAATAAATAAATAAATAAATAAATAAATAAATAAATAAATAAATAAATAAATAAATAAATAAATAAATAAATAAATAAATAAATAAATAAATAAATAAATAAATAAATAAATAAATAAATAAATAAATAAATAAATAAATAAATAAATAAATAAATAAATAAATAAATAAATAAATAAATAAATAAATAAATAAATAAATAAATAAATAAATAAATAAATAAATAAATAAATAAATAAATAAATAAATAAATAAATAAATAAATAAATAAATAAATAAATAAATAAATAAATAAATAAATAAATAAATAAATAAATAAATAAATAAATAAATAAATAAATAAATAAATAAATAAATAAATAAATAAATAAATAAATAAATAAATAAATAAATAAATAAATAAATAAATAAATAAATAAATAAATAAATAAATAAATAAATAAATAAATAAATAAATAAATAAATAAATAAATAAATAAATAAATAAATAAATAAATAAATAAATAAATAAATAAATAAATAAATAAATAAATAAATAAATAAATAAATAAATAAATAAATAAATAAATAAATAAATAAATAAATAAATAAATAAATAAATAAATAAATAAATAAATAAATAAATAAATAAATAAATAAATAAATAAATAAATAAATAAATAAATAAATAAATAAATAAATAAATAAATAAATAAATAAATAAATAAATAAATAAATAAATAAATAAATAAATAAATAAATAAATAAATAAATAAATAAATAAATAAATAAATAAATAAATAAATAAATAAATAAATAAATAAATAAATAAATAAATAAATAAATAAATAAATAAATAAATAAATAAATAAATAAATAAATAAATAAATAAATAAATAAATAAATAAATAAATAAATGAATAAATAAATAAATAAATAAATGAATTTTATTTGGCCATGAAGTCAAAACTCCTTGTGGCCATACAGTTCATAAAAATATAATTATAATACAAATAGAAAGTATATTCTAATATTTATACATATTATCAATTTCTTAAGATTAATAATTTTAAGCTTTCATAGTTAAAAGTTCAATTTTTATTTATTTTAGTCTTTCAACTCTTTAAAGTTCTATCACCCTCCTTATAACTCAGTGTGATCACTATTAAAAAAATAATTATAACATGACACTCTCAAGTCAGCAAACGTAGATTGACTTAAATTAGTGTACATCGCAGCACAATAATCGAAAATTAGGAAAATTAACGTAGTGACTAATTTAATCCCAATCTTCTCATTGAATATTTCATAATTTATTTTTAGTTGAGCTAGAGTGCGCATACTACGCTTACATACATTGTTAACGTGATCATTCCAAGACAAAGAATTAT
The DNA here is from genome assembly GCA_964016945.1 of Microplitis deprimator. Lineage (NCBI taxonomy): Eukaryota > Metazoa > Arthropoda > Insecta > Hymenoptera > Braconidae > Microplitis > Microplitis deprimator. The sequence continues at coordinate 22,095,153 of OZ024706.1, read as the reverse complement.
CCAAAATCACACCTAAATATTTTAGTGATTTCGTAAATTTGAGAACCACATCATTAATAATTATTTTATCTGCATTTATACATTGATCTTGCTCAATATTATACAGACTGCCCAAGATAATACTTTTTCCCTTGCGGTTTTAGCGCCACGGTGACTTCACAGTAAAAACACCGTGGAACGACCGTGAAAACGTGGTTGTAATGCAGTGGAATCACGGTATTTTTTGTGCAGTCACGCTACTGTATTCCGACCGCGTTTCTATTACATTTAAAAAGTGTTTTCACGGTGTTTCGACCGTGAGGTTACAGTAATCTCACGGTGATTTTACGGTAGCTCCACAGTAGTTTTCAGCGATCTCCACGGTGAGTTTAAAATGGCTTTCTGATGGCTTTACAGTTTTTTAACCGTTAATTCACTGTATTTTCACGGTGAGTTCATCGTTCCATGGTGTGTCCATAAATTTTACAGCGAAAAAAAAAAAAAAAAAAATTAACGCCGACTCGGAGGATCGATCCCAGCGCCTTCGCATCCAAAGTCCGATCTGCTATCCACTGTGCCAAATCACACACTTCAAAGTACAGATTGATTGTATTTATATAAACACAAATGAACTTTAGGAAATTAAAAATATTTAATAAATGATTGATTTTCTGATTTGTATTACATTCAATTATATAATTGTTTATAGGGTAACGAAATAAATAGCGGTATACCCACTAGTAGTGGGGCAATGAATACATTTTTTTGGTAAATTATGTAAATGAGAAGTTGAAATTTTTCAAACTTAACCATACAATATTTTAAATTTAATATCGCAGTTTTTTATAATTAAATTCATTATTGAAACATCGAAATATTCTTAACTATCTCACTAATGGTCTTGTTAGCTTAATTTCAAAAATTTTAAAAAAGTTTGCGTACTTTATAACATTTATGAACGCGGTAAATTGAAAAATTTCATAGACTTTATAAGATTTATGAATCATTGTAAGATCATTTTTTTCGAATAGTTACATTATTTAGTCGTACCCTAGCGGTTTCGACGACTCGGTGTAACGCAGAGTTATTATGGAGTATACTCCCTCTCGGAGTTTAGTCGGGGTATAAGCGGAGTTGACGCGGAGTTTCAAAGGTGTATATGAGGATTATTGTGTGCAGTTACGACACAGAGTCACAACAGTGTATTATTGGAGTTTTCGAGAAGTTTTTGACGAGTTTTTTCGGAGTCGCTACGGAGTTTTCCTAGTGTTTTTGTAAAATGTTTCCAGAGTTGCTGCGGAGTTTTTCCGGAGTTTTTGTCGAGTATTTTAGGAGTTTCACTAGTGTTTTTTTGGAGTTTTGGTAGTGTCATTATGGAGTTTACTCGCAATTAAAGCCAAGTTTTTTTGGCGTTCTCTTTGGATATTTGTCGAGGTGTTGCCGAGTTCTAACGCTACTTTTATAACTACTTAACAAGTTCTTTAGATGAAAAAATATTTTTATAATTATGAAAATTGACAAATTTGACATAATAGAAGCCCAAAAAGGATGTCTTAATTTAGATGTAAGTTCAGACAGTATACTTGTTAAAACTTTCGATGATATATTTCAATACCAAAGCGGTGATAGATTTACAGCACTATTGGTGTAAACATTAATTGTCGGCACTCGAGGTGTAATGAAATTCTTTTTTCTACTCAATAATTTTTTTTTCCTAATTTTACTAACTAAATCATGGTCATTATAAATATTTATATCAGTTAATGAAGTAATAAAAATTTGTACGAATTAAAAAATTGGACAATTATGACGTATTGAAAGAAGTTCGAGATTGCGGTGCTTTTTATTTTTCATTATACTTCGTCAAGAAAGAAGTAATTGGAAAAAATCTTTTTTAATTTAAAAATAAATTTTTACAATTCATAAGAAGTCGACAAATGAATGCATAAAAAAATATTTTTTCCGGAGTTATTTTGTTTTGTAATGAGTCATAAGAAAAAATAAGAAAGGTCCGATAAGAAAATTTAATTTCATATTTCGCGAACCTTTCATTAACATTTACCGAACAACACGGGTATTTTAACTCCGCAGATTTACACTGTCTGCACCAATGTTGGTGCAACTACTTTTAAATTTCAGATGATACAAAAATTTAATTGAACTTTTATTATTAATAATACATCACGGTATGAAAATTAATTTTAATTCTACAAAGATGACTATAAATAAATGATTTTTTCATTACGGTGTACTTTTTATTAATTAACTTATTTATATATTTATTTACAAGTTGAAATATAATTATCTACATGGAATGTATGAAATTAAATAAATATATTTTAAAGTTTATAAGTAAAATATACGATAAATAAAGAAAAATGACATTACAAAAACATTGTCAACAGTTTACAGTTCATAATACACTGAAAAAATATTAATTATCATAACTAAAATTAAAATTTTGTCAATACATAAAACAATTCAAAACTTTAGTCGGTTTCCCAACAATTTGCTAATTTTACACCATATGTAATATCATCAGAAATCATTTTAATAGCAGGTCTAATGATAGTACTCTATTCAATAAATTGAATAGTCTCTAATGGCTCGATTTCACAAATATGACGTATTCCAAATCCATATTCGATGTTGTGGAAAATTTTAACTATTATTCCTGAAATTATCACATCGTTGTGCTTAAATTGTACGATTGTCTTCATAGTGCTAAATTTATCATTGCTATCATTGTATATAAAACTATCACAAAATTGAAGTGGATTCATGCCATCTTCTGATTCACAGACAAATTTAACTCCATCTAATTGCATTTTTTTGTAGGTACATAAAACATGAGGATTATAACCGATACTTTGTAGGGCCTCACGCTCTAATTCTGTAGGAAACCTGGTGTCAGATTTGCCCTGCACAATCAATTTATTTTCAAATGTCATGTGATCAGTTCCATCGATAATCTTCAATATTTTTTTCAAAAACCCTCTAGTTTCTTCAGAGATTTATTCGTCAAACACAAAATAATTCAAAAACTGAACCATCAAAAATCGAGTCATGATTTGATCCGGACGACCATTAGCGCTAGTAACAAGGTCCATTAACTTCCGGTTTCATGACTCGAAAACGAACGCATTATGGGCCCAAACTGGTCCCTAGTTACGCACAGTTTCTATTAAATGTGTTAAAGCATGAATGTTTGAAGTCATTCTTGATATGCCGTAATACTTCTCAAAAAGTGTTACATAGCTCACAAGCAAACCCTCCGCACGATCAAGTTGCAATGATGTAATGGAATCACTATTTAAGTAGTGAATCGTTTCAGTTAACATAGCAAAATGATCCATATATTCTTTTCCTAATACATACTTCAAGCAAACTGGAGCGTAGTCCAACCAGTTCCACCATTCAGATGCTTTCCACTGCATATAAGTTTTCATAGATCGAGGTCTCTGAGATCGACGGGATGCGGTTTGATTGTTAACAAGTAATAATCTATTACTTCTAATGAATTTGAATCTCCAACGTAGTAAGGAGATTTACTTGATGTTATAAGTATTGTTGTGTGTAATTTAACGACACCCAAAAACACAGCATGCATAGTTTCTACAGCTACACCTTCACGTATGTTAAATGATGGTAATGCTATTAACGGTGATATGCCTTTTACTCCTTTTTTTACTTCATCTTTTTCAAAAGCATATTTCATATCTGCTTTCATCTGATAATCTGTACGTAAGCGACCAAAACTTTGTGAAATTGGATAAACAAGTTTCCCCCGTTTCAAACTCTTCCCTTTAGCATAAAAGTACAAGCAACCAAAATAACCGTTAAAACGAGTCATGCATGTAACATCAGCTCTGGCTGGAGAATCTAAGCTGCTTATAAGAACTATCATCTTCGAAGTTATTTCAGTGGTATCATTTGGTTTCCATTTAATACCTTTTTTGAAGAGCTTTCTCATTTCAACAACAAACGGCCGTAAAAAAGTACTCATGGAAGGATGGTGATCGTCAACATATATTCCTGCAAGAAGTACATGTCTCTTGCGCAAGTAAGGTGGCAGTTCGTTAATTTGCAGAAAAATCGGCCATGCACTTGTTCTAGAAGAATTTGAAACGTTACAACCATCAGTGTTGAAAGTAAAAGAGAAATTGTACCAATATTCCAATAGTTTTCCGGGCTTACATAATTCTTGATATTTATGTCCATCATATAAATCTTCTAAAGAATTACTGTTTTTTTTTTTTTTCCTTAAAAATCTATGTTTCAAAGAATCTGCTATTCCAGGTTTTTTCAGTAATTGTTTAATTTGAGAAGTTATGCCGATATATAAAAAATAACCCAAGTGATTTTTTTTTGCTTAGGGCCGGATTTTTTACAAGAATACTGCTTTTTTAGTTGATTTGTTTTTTTTTTCTTTTCAAACCTAAATACTCAGTACACGCTTTACAATAATACCGTCATGTTACGTCCAGACTATTTTTCGTTTGTTTATATATTATTTCATCTTATTTTATTTTATTTAAATCTTACATTTTATGTTTTACTTAACATTTTGGTTGACATTAGGAAACTTGTTCGAACACCTAATCTATATTTTAATATAATATTGGGTGAAAAGGAATTTTAATCCTCACCCAGGGTCAGAGTGGCTGCTGACGCACTTTCTTATCGCCAGCACACTCTAAATAAGACCTAAAGTAAATAATACATATCTGTAATGAGTTTTTGAATGTTTTCCAAATTGAAAAAACATTTAAAAACAAATTATGGTGTTTGGACAAGTGAGTAGTTAAATAAACAAGCAAAAAGGTTTCCATTAAGATAGTAAAACCATTTAAAATAGAAAGCGACACAAACAAAAAAATTATAATAGGATAAAATTTAAATACTAAATAATAAATATTCAAATGAAAAATTATTAAGTAACCAAACATGTAAAACATAAAAAAATAGAAAAAAGAATATAAAATGACCATAGGCAATAAGAATAATCAATTAATTAATTAAGAGGAAATTAATCCATAAATTATATATTCTACAAAATGATGTAGTTTATAAAATTATTATTTATAAATAATATAGTTTATAAGATTTACCAAATGATATAGTTTAACAATAATATAAGAATAACAAAAAAAAAGAAAAAAATAATTTATCCAATAAGGTCAATGGGTGGGTTGTGGAGGACCCATGTAGAGGGGGTCCGAAGCAACTACGTCAGTGGGAAAAACACTGTGGAAGGGATAGTGCGGCCCCGAAACAATGGGTTTCCGGAAGGAAGTGGAAAAAGTTGGATGGACACGGCAGAGCGTAGGCGTGGAAATTCCCCCAAATTTACGGAATTGGGTCCACCCAAAAAAATCGCTATATCTAGGCAGATTTTACATGTACTCGCTCTCTCGTGTCCTGACCAGCCTAGTGTAAAGTTCAACAGTAGAAAAAGAATAAGTGTCGAGCAATATAAAACCGCGAGTGAAAATATCAGAATAAATAAGTACTACCTAAGTAAACCAGCGTACTACATAAAAAAATCCAGGTACGATTTTTAATTAAATACCATTAACTATCATTTTTTTTTTTTCTCTTTGGAAAATAAATTAGAGTCGGCTGAGTAGCCACCTAATGATCCATTTTTATAATCATTTTCTCCTATTGTAAATTAGAGTGGGCTAGTAGCCACCTAATAAGTTATTTCTATCAAACTTTTATTGTAAATTAGCGTCGGCTAGTAGCCACCTAATAATCTTTACAAAATTGCTCGACGAAAATATTTCATTCGCATTTAAATAATAACTAAACTCAAATCAATTGATAATCCGTTAAAGTACATCGTCTCCGATTTACTTCAAATTGTTTTTTTTTTCAAAAAGTGTTTCAAATAATTTCGCCATACTATTTTAAAAATCATCTTGCGCTAGTTAAATTACAATTTAATTTGAATTATATAGAACTGCAATTTAGAATCTTAATTACTTTTTATTCTCTAATTTTTAATCGGTTAACCGTTATCTTTGGATTATATTAAAAAGGATATTTGAATTTTGATTATTACGATTAAGATTTAATGTTATAAGAAACACAATCTCTAAACCTCGAAATTTTGTAATTAAGTTGGCAATATAATTAAGAATTAATATTTTTAACATCGTGTTATTAATTTAAAAATAAACCTATCCTCTTTAATATAAGGTCTCTGGGGTTCCCGGTCTATAGGCTTCGGCTTGGGCCAAATACCCATAAAACATTTATTTATGTCAATTTCTGACATAACAGTCGATATTTTTCCAAATTTTTACAACACAACATTTCCCATAGAGATGATTTATTAGTCGATAATAAGCTCGTAGCATGTGATAAATTAATTCATTTAAAAATATCAAACGTAGCTTCATAAGATATATGGTTTTTTACTGAAATTCCGAGGATTGACAGCAACTGATCTTGTATATTGATATTTTTTTTTCTGATATTAATGGAAGATTTGCAATCAGTTCATGGTTGATATCAAAAAATGGACTATCATCATCATCATTATTGTCATCACCGCTGTCATTACAATCATCATGATTATTATCATCACCACCATGATCATCACCGCTGTTATTCCAATCATCACCATCATGATTATCATCATTATCTTTATCATTTTTATCGTTATAACCGTCATTATCATGCATGAAAAAGAGACTATCGTCGTGGTTCTGATCGTCAAAAATTATAACATCATTATCACTGTTAATTGAAATACTATTTTCATTATGATGAACATACTGATTATCACCATCATTTTTGTTTTCATTATAGTTATAATGTTGATTACAATGTGTTGGAATGAGTTCTCAAGTACTTGAAGATGGCTATTATAGAAAATATGAGTATATTATTTACTAGCAATGATATTTTATATTGAGTATCAGGAATGTAAAATTACAGTAAAGCTTACGAAAAAATCTTATTTCAACGTTAAAGAGAAATCGAATTAATAAATATGAATCTTAGTGTACATACCGGTTCTTCGAAAAAATTTAAGGGGACGGAACATAATCGTTTATCGTACGGCAAAAATTTCTGTAGCTTCAATTTTGTCATATTTCTCTGATAAACAGACGTTCTACATTTTCCTACAGATCGACGATTATCCATTGCCAATTGTGAAAATTGTCTTGAATCCCAATCAACCTATGAAATAAATGATGAAATTTTTCGATTACACGAAAATAAAACTTATACTGGGTAGTGACATTTAACATGAATTACATAATTTAATCTTTTCGCAATTTAATTTCATTTTGTGCATTAATTTTCAATAATTTGATGATAATTGTCACATGACTTCAGTAAAAATTATTTCAGAAAATTTTAGAATTCATGGAGTTATATAGAAAAGTTTACTTTCATCGAAATGATAAGAAAAGCAATATTAATTTAATTTTAATTGCTTATTTAACTCATTTCAAAATAAAAATATGTTAGAAACGATTATCAATATTTACGTAGAAATTGGTAATTTTAACTAAGATTCGAGCATTGTGTATTCCGATAAACAAATATTTTATTCATGTTTTTTTTTTACTATTTGAAAAAAAAAAATTAAATACTTACATAACAATAAATTATAATGTCTTAATTCAATTTTTCTTTAATAATTTGGACAACTTATTTTTATCTCAATCATAACAAACAGTGCTGTATACATAACCCAAAGAAACTAGTCATTCCTATAGTGAGTTATTAGCGTGAATATATTATATCCGCGGGTACACTGTTAGCACGGTCGAACTCGCCACCCTGATGCCCCTCGAAGCCCCGCCACTTTTTTTTACACCTGGAAAAATTTGAATTGAAAATTCATAAAAAAAAAAAAAAAAAAAATTTACATTTATTTTCTATTTTGAAGTTAATTTTTTCTTATTATTATTGATATTAATTTTCAATTTTAATACTCACAGGTGAAAAAAAATGGTGTGCCACCATGGAAAGTCAGCGTGGAGACTGTTAACATACAAGTGTGCAGTTGGGTGATATGAAAATAGCTGTCAATTTAAATTTACACTTCTCACATAACAATAAAATGGCTTGTAGAAATGAATACAAAATTCGGAAGAAAAAAGATCGATCTTTCAAAATCGAATTGATTTCACAGCAAAGAATCGATTCTAAAAAAATCGCCTGTCAAAGAATCGATTCTTAAAAAATCGATTTGAAAAGATTACAAAATTTTACTGATTGCTAGATACCATACTCCAAAAATAGATGATTTATTATTTAATTATGAATGCCAAAAAATTTCATTTTACGTTATTTAATATAAAAATGTACAATAATTTAATTATTTTACATTTATTTTAAAGAAATTTTATAAATTTCCTAAGTAACTCTAATTAACATTTATTTGTTTATAGTTCGTGATTCAGGTCAGTATAACTCAAGTAAAAAACTAGGGGTTGGAAGCATCCGCAATTTTACCTATCAAATAGTCGTATTTATATTTTTTTAATAAAAATATCGGAATTTTTTCTTAAATTCCTTATCGGTTTCTTTGATAATATTTCTTATTTGGCTCTCATTATTTTCGATTTTTTATAAAAATCTTTTTTTTTTTCTAGAAAGTTATATATGTGGTCTTTCATACAGGGTCTTTTGTCATGTATAATTTTTTTTTACCCGAGAGGCAACAACACTGGTTCAAGATCTTACCTACTCGTTTCAAGAGTGCCGCGATTATTGAAACAAGATATAATTTTATTTATTTTCTTAAATACAAATAAAATGTCGACTTTAAAATTCCCGGTAAATTCCACCATGTTGGTTCTAATCAATCAATCTTCAAAACAAAGAATCGATCTCCCGAATCGTTTCCGTGAAAAGAATCGATTCAAATAATCTAATTGCTTACATGAATATATCGATTCTGGGGAGAATCGATCTTGAATCATACATCTCTAGCCGTACCCCTTCAGTTTAGTAGGAATGTAAGAAATGTTCGCGCCAAAAACTATGCATTAAAGCACTGTCCGACTACACGTCGTACTTTAACCTATGCGTACATTCATAACAGTGCGTTAGTTCTTCTACTGTCTAGGCTTTGTTATTGATAATCTCATAAAAAGTAGAAGATATATATTCATTTGTGTTTGATTCTGATTACTCATTTTTATGACAAAAAATGCCTGTTCACAATTATTGTTTTGTTCCTTACGTCGATAAGACGGAGAAACCGTCAATTATCGTAGAGACAAAAATGATTTGTCTCAAGGTAGGCAAATCTTATTATGCAATTAGTAATAAGGATTATCGAAGCAAAAATCTGTGTATAGTGAATTGTGGCGTTCATGATGACAATGTGCAAATACTGGATGTAGATGGTAAGTAATATAATTGAAATATACCAAATATGTGACAATAGCTTACAGTTCTATTTGATAAAAAAAAAATTCTAATTGTATCCATCAGTTATTATTCAACTGTTCATGACATTTTTGTTAGTTTGCTAATTTTGTCATAATTTATTTCATGTAATCTTAATAAAATAATTAACAAGAGCAAAAAATAGATATTATTTTTAATAAAAAAAAAATGATAATAAATTATGAATACTAATTTAATATAATTTTTCAAATTTTTAGATGATACAGATAGTCTGAGAGATAGAAATAATTCAGGGAAAAGAATAAAGATAGTGAGAAGCAATTTTACACCGTCTAAAAAATCGAAAGTCGACCAAATTCCCACATCAAATGATGGATTATTGAAGCAGAAAAAAAATAAAGGGCTTAAGCAAAAAAATGCTGGAAAATTACGAGTATGATAACATTAATCTCTTTAATAAGCAGGAAGACCTAAAAAGCTTTAAATGACTGTTAAAATTCTTTAATTAAATATGTGCTATTGCTATGAGAAAAACAAGGTCTCTATCAATAATTACATATTCAATTCAAATATATAATTCAGTTTTGAATACAGATAATCATTAGTTTTCCATCAATTTAGCAGTAATGATATTGTTTTTGTTTAAATACTTACTATTGTTTGAAATGTAATATTGAAAAAATTATTTGTACGGTTACCTAATCCATTTTCATATACTAAAAAAAATTAATTTGTATAAGAAAATTTTTAGGAAGACTAAAATCAGCATCAGTGAAGTTAATATTTTATAAGGCCAATATTGCAAAATTTTTTTATTCGTTATTAAGAATATTAATATTTCCACTAATCGAATAGAAGTATTTTTTTTTTTTTGGTATTCAATATAATAAAATATTTCAAAAATTTATAGATATTTATTTTTAAGTTTTGAGATAGTAGAAAATATTTTTGTCCGCTTCAATCTTGTTAGAAAGAAGAAAAAAAATTCATATATATTTCAATTTTACCATGTTTTAGAAATCTGATGAAGAAAATATGAAAACTGCAAAAAAAAAAAAAAAATGGTGCCAATTTTTTTCGAACTTTAATGAATGTAAGTAATCTTTTACTATTCCACCAGTTAAGTAAAAATACATCTTTAATTACTTAATTTAATATTTAATACAGTCTGATGATGAAGATGACATCGAGATTTCTGATGATCACCCTCCCTATGATCAGCCTCCACTTACACCGCACAATTAATCATCACCCGCCGTATCACCAGCAACATAGCGAGGTCTCAGACGGGTCAATTTTTTCAGACGTGGGTGACAATTCATCTGTAGAGGCTGAACAGTTACGCAGAAAAATTGCAAGACAAGAAAAGGAAATTTCATCTCTTAAAAATAAAATTGTCACGAAGGCAATGGTAGAGAATGGATTACAAATGTTGGTGAATGAAATAACGAAAAATAATGAAAATTGTAGCTAACCTAACAGAAGACCAATTAATCACCCACCACTCAATGATAAAGCAGAGGTATGATAGTAAACATAAATTTCTATCATAATGAGCAATGAGGTAGTCCTATTAGTTTTATAATGGCTATTAAGTACAGCTAACTGCTGAAACGTTGCTCAATTTTAAACTATTATAGTAAACGAGTCAAATTATACGAAATTATACGAAACTCTATTAATAAAATCATTTGTTTTGCTTAAAAGGAATGATCGAAATTTTTCGTCAAACCGAGGGTTTCTATGTAATAATCCTTAGAATCTTTGTCTGATTCTATAACTATTTTTTTTAAAGAATTTTGTCGTTCATGTATATTTTGTCCTGACTTTAATGTAGAATTTAAATAACTTTCAAAAGAGTAAGTTGAGGCCAAAACACCAATTAATCTCTGTTAAAGAGTTAGTAAACAAATTTTTTATTTAAAGAGTTAAATTATAAAATCAGACCAATGTTCAAACTATCATAAACAGGAAATGCTCAGTCTGACATAAATCTGTTATAGAAATTTTTGTGGACTTATTGATTCAATGGCTATATATAATCAAATCTATGTCGATATTTTTTTGACTCAATAATATAAAAATACTTCTATTCCATGAAATTTACGTTAATAAACGTAACGATTGATAAAAATATCAGATATTTTTTATATTTACTTTATTAATCAAATTAGTCGACCAAATTATATAAAACGACTATCTGTATTTGTTTGATTCTGAATTAGTGTTATTCGATTTCTTTAAGAATGATTTTTGGAGTTTTAATGTTTTTGTCGTAGGTTCAAATTACTCCAGACTTTTCAATGCCATATAAAATGTATTTACTAGCTTTACATGCCTCGGACATGAGAAAAAGGGCAGTTCGTGTGATGCACGTCCTATGGAATGAAGAAAGGAGAGAAAAGCTTTTGGTCGAAGCCGATCCTAAGCGACCTGAGTTGGAAATTGTAACTGACCAAGAATACCTGAAAATAATAGGTAAAGTTTTTATATTCTTAAATTTTTGCAATGACTAAAAAGAATTTTTTGTTCCAGGTGTTTTCATGGCACTCCAAGAAATCAAATTTATAGAATGTAGACAAAAAGACGATGTGATTGCTTACCTTCGGGACTGGACAAGCGTTTGATTAAAAAATTGGAAACCCGTAAAAAAAGCAAAACGACAACGCAATCGACGCACTTAAATGCAATAACCATTAAGTTTATTAATCATAAAATTTTTATTATTAATTATTTAAGTAAAAGCCAAGCTTTAACAATATTTATTATATTTTTAATTAATATGTGCATTGCATTATCTGTAGTAAAAAAGTGATACCAAATGCGTATTTATATGTTACTATTAGAAGTTTTATAAAAGTATAATTGTTTGAGATGCTTGATTGTTTTTAAAAAATGATTAATAATTATAAAAAATTAAAATAAAAATGATGATTTATGTTGTTTATCCTTTATTTTTTTATTTGACTGAATTCAAAACAAAAAATTCAATCGTTTTATAAGAGAGCTTAACGTATCAGTTAGTTTTCGGAAAAGTTTTTTTCAAGATTGGCGATGATACGAAAAAAGTCAACGGGAATTCAAAAAGAGCGACAGCCAGAACTCTACGATAACGTCGGAAAAATTCTGCAAAAATCTAGTTAAAACTCATAAAAAAACTTGCCAGAAACTCAGTAAGAATGCCAGGATAACTCGAGAAAAACTCCGATGGAACTCGCTAAATACTCCTGGAAAACTCCACAAAAACTTGGTGGAGACGCCAACTAAACTCGACAGAAAATCCGCAAAAACACTGATAAAACTCGGGGGAAACTTCCTAAGAACACTAGCGAAACTCCGACAAAACACCGTAACGATCCCAATTACACACCAATGAAACACTATCGTCTTCAAGAGTCAAAACTGCACACCATACTCCGAGTTTACTCCCCATACACACCGGCTATACTCCATCGATACGCTGAGTTTCGGACGAGTTTCCACCGAGTTTTATCGGTGGCACCGAAACCGCTAGGGCATCTAAAGTATATTACAAAATATAATGATTCACATACCTGCACAGCATATTTACTCAGAAATCGCTATTGAATAGAGTTTGTTAGAACTCAATTATATAAAATTTTGCATTATAGAATAAAAACAAAATTTACTTTGGGACTAGAAGAATTTTTTGACGCAAAAACATTTTGTTTTCGCCTAAAAAATTTTTTTCTTGAATTAAGAAAATTCTTTCTCACCCCAAGAAAATTTTTGTTTTCAATTCATTATGCAAAAATTTTTTTAGGGTAAGTCAAAATTTTCTTGGGTTGAGTGCAACTTTTTGGCGCCAAGAAATTCCTTTTTTCTGTGTACTTATATTGATAAGATAACTTAAAATGATAAGCTTTGTTCATTTTCATAATTTAACAATACACCTTAGAAATGATAATTATCAAAAATACTTAGAAAATAAGAAAATATGATTGACAGAGATTTGGAAACTATAAGAAAAAAATATATCAATGGTGAAGACACCATGAAATCATCGTGAAAACAACGAAGAAATACCGAACTACCATAGTGAAAACGCTGAAAAATCGACGCGAAAATACTGTGAGGCCACCGTGGGACCACCATGAGCTCACCGTGGAAATTACTGCAAACCACTGTGAAGCCACCATGAGAACACTGGAAATTCATCGTCAGAACACTGTGAACTCGCTTTCGAAACACCCTTAAACCACCGTAAAAACACAGTGGGGATACGGTCGGTACATAGTAGCGTGACTGAACAGAAACCACCGTAAATTCACCGTCGAATCTCCGCCGCTTCACTGTCAGAACACGGAAGGCGTGTTTTCACGGTAAAAACACCGTGATTCGGCCGTGTTTTCACCGTCGCGGTGAAACCGCTAGGGTTGTTTTTGTAGCATTTAACTTTAAATCATTATCAGTACACCACTTCAAGATAATATTGATAACATTATTCAGTCTAGCAACACAATCATTAATTAGATTAGGAGTACACGTTAAATAGATTACTAAATCATCTGCTTAGAATAAATATTTACAGTCAAGACGGTTGAGATGATGGAACTTTAGGAAGTCAGGCCAGTAATTTACTAGTCTTATTCAGTCCTGTAGAAGGTAAGAGCTTTATTGGTTCTTTATCACTTGCAACTCTGACAAAAACTGCATCCTTGGCAATCCAGAGATTTCATGGCGGAATTTTCGGAAATTTCTTTTTTTTGTCCATTCGTAGCTTGTAGAGTACTGATGGATGCCTGCGATGCAAATACACTGGATTTTTGAAAAAAATCCTTCAATTTGGCACGAGCCGATCATCAGTAATTTCTTGTTTCATCAATTTCATCCCTAAAATAAAAGAATCTACTTCTTTCCTCGAATTGAGTCGAAGAAGAATATTTCTTGAATTACATGTAGAACCTTTGTTTTTTTTTACTTTGCCTATGCGGTTCACTAATTTCATATCTGATTCAGTAACTAACAGATCCAAAAGCTTCGACAATCCCATCGCAACTTCTGTCAAATCTTTACCAGCTGTCTCTGGAAAGCCAGACAGCACCAGCTGATCTTCAAGCGCGCGAGTTTCAAGTTGCAGTGTCCGCAGTTCTAAATCACTGTTTACAATAACCTCAGCAGCTTTCTCAATTCTTTCTAAAAAGCACTCACTGACGCCTAAATTACCCCTCTCTAAATCGGTGACACATTTATTTAGTTCTTGATAGTTATCACTTAAAACATTATTTGATTCAACCAGTGAATTCACTTTGGCACTTGATTATTTAAAGATAAAAGTATTTGATTTAAATTGTCAAGTTTATCAAGTTTATCTAAGTTATCAAGTTTAGTTAATTTGAAAGCCGAATCATCCGATAAATTAGGGCCACAAACTATGCATTTTGATCAAATAGCTTCCCTGGCAGTAGCTCTTGACGATAAACCCAGCCTAATTTTAATACACTGCGCACGAAAACGATGTTTACATTCGGCAAGAGTCTGAACCTCAGTCTGACTATCTTTAATAGCTATACTATAGATACTGCACCACATGTCGATAAGTAGATTATAACTTATCGATTAAAAATAAGATGTCACAGATCAAGATCATTAACTATGTAATTTAAACAGATGCACTACAGCTAACCTTCAATAGCAAAGTACATTTATTAAAATCAAAATAAGCTTATTCTGCCAACAAAAGAACAAATAAATTATCACAAAAGATTCACAAAAATCAATGTATTAGATGCAGTACTAAATTCAAATTTAATTTAGCTTTAAAAAACTTAAAATCAAGCAGAAGTAGAGCAACAAAGTACCCACGTTTACTATACTATACTATACTATACTATCCTACTAGGATCGAGAATTCTTTGCGTGTGAATTTCAAACCAACATCCACTAAGAGTCCTTTCCCATCAAATTCTAGCATTCAGTTTCCCTTATGCCGGCTTGGATGGATCTGCCCATTGTACCAATTTCATGTATTGGTCGACATACCACAATTGTTCAAGAGAGGAAGTGGTTTCTTCTCCTGCCTTCCTGAGAAGACACCCAGTCAAATCTCCAGTTATCCGATCAAATTAAACATGTAATTTTAGCAGGCCAAAAATCATCAAATTTTTGCGAACAATTTGAAATTAAAAGAAAACTCCACCATTTTCTTAAGTTTTAATTTTTTTCGTAGCCTAAGGGTCATGGTCCGAAACCCTTTCTTGCCGTGACAACCACAACCGTCGGCTTAAATAAATATAGTGCGCATAAGCATTATACAGAGATGTATTTTCTTTTTACATTCATTTCTTTATAGATGATTAATGTTAATCATAATGTTCAGTCACGAGCTTGATTAATTTAAATAAGCTTCGTGCATTTCCGCTAAGTCCGGGAGCTGCCAAACTCGCTATTGTCCAGAGAGCGTAGAGTGCCGGGTCACTCGCTATTTGGGCCCAACACATACTAAAAACTCCCTTAGGACCGTG
Organism: Microplitis deprimator; assembly: GCA_964016945.1. Taxonomy (NCBI): domain Eukaryota; kingdom Metazoa; phylum Arthropoda; class Insecta; order Hymenoptera; family Braconidae; genus Microplitis; species Microplitis deprimator. Next base: position 22,079,305 of record OZ024706.1, on the reverse strand, counting down.
TCAAGACACTATGGGAACCCTCTACTAGCCGGCCAATCAGGTAATTCGTCTTATATTGGCCAGCCGATAAGAAAATCCGCTATCAACTACTTCCTGTTGGCGCGCTTTTAAGCAAACGGGAAAATTCGTCTTATGCAGCAAGGCTGCCACGTCAACACCAAGTGTCGACGACGACTCAACGACTTTTTCATCTACAGTTATTCTACAACGTGCTTCGCTACCTGCAACCTCGTGCTTTGAAACCGCTTCAGTAATTATTTCTTGTGTAATATAATTCAAATCGCTTTGCCAATTATCCTCAATATTTAGTCAGTAAATTAAGGCTGCTATTTATTGAGAATAAATAAATTGTTATTCGCGTGTAATTATTATCTTAATTAATTTCCGTGAATCTAACCGCTCACTACCACGTGTTAATTTTTATACGTGAGTTTACGTTGCATTCGCTTCCGTGTAATAATTGTCACATTCGCTATTAGATATAAATTCTCACAATTTAAAGTGTAAATAAGTGTAAATAAATCTCTAATTTATTTATTGTTATAAGCTGTGTAATTTTTAATTGTTTAATTCCTCACGCCTAAACCAGATCCAATTAGTTTATTCGCTCATTTTACACATAATTATTTACATTGTTTACGATTATTTGTTAGTATTCAAGAAAACATTGATTATTGGACTTGTATTTATATTTTATTTTTTGATGTCAAGTGTGAGTACTATGGACATGATGCTGATTCATTATCATTATTACTATTCTTATTTATGTTTTCAAAGCAAGACTTCTGCCTGCCCTGTTATGACAAAACGACGTACCTCGAGATACGCTGTTTAGTTTTTACAAAGCTAAAAAGGTTTATTTAGTGTCACTTAATAATAGGGTATCTTCAAATTACTAATTTAATCAATTATGCCAATAATATTGATCAAATGTGCGTATGAAAGAAATGAAAAAAAAAAACGTATATTTTTTGCATTGGAAATTTAAAAAAAAAATAAAAAAAGAGATGAAATTTTTTTATGCCCTCGAAGATAAGACATTTTTTAGGCCTAATACAAAAATTAAAAATTGTTACGACAAAACGCCGTAACTCGAAAATTTTTTACAAACGATTCATCCTATGTCGAGCCAAAGAATTCGGGAAAGTCCCGAACTACAGTTATTATGGTGAGTTAGCCTTATTTTACAAGCTCGGTCTCAACTGAATGGCTATTATTCATTTGTTCTACGCATGAAGTACGAGCAGATTAAAGTTCCAAAGAGAAAATAATGCAAAAATAATTAATGAAAAATATCCTTTACATCTCCCGTGAGTCCGTTCACTCAATAAGGTTAGTACGAAACATTGGAAAACTGCAATGACAACATAATTCAGGTAATTATACATATAAGGTATCCACGGGTCATAAGGCCTGTCGGGTAATAAGGCCTAAGTGACAGAAATGATATTTAAAATAACCACCTCCGCTAAAGGCTACTCTAGTAGGAGAGTCTGGCAAATAGATGTTACGACAAGTTTATAGAGTCCCGATATCACGTTCCTTGTCTTCTATATTTTATCATCCGTCATATGATGTCGTAGCGCAGAAGAAATCATAAAAAACAATCTAGTCTTCTGACTCTTGAAAAAGAAACTGATAGTTTTAAGTGCTGCTGAACAAAACAATCTAGTCTTCTGTCTTCAAAAAGTATTGTTGCTAACTTTAAGTGATGATTCATCTTTAATACCAATTTCATTAAGTATAATTAAACTATTTCAGTTTGATTAACCTGTAGGCTTTATTACCCTACCGTAGTAAAATAAGGCCTATGTGTATGGTTTTCGTAAGTTGAATTTTTTGTTTGTTTGTGGTATAAATAACCAGTACTTCATTATATTTTATGGCTAATGTATTGAAATAAAGATTTATGATACATTTCGATAATTAAATGCAATATTTTCGATTCTATTCGAAATCTCTCTTAGCTAGGCCTTAGTACTCGCCGGTGTTACGGCGTAACATGCGAAAATATGAAAATAACGTATAATTAAATAAATGAAAAGAAATTCTTATAAACTAAAAATTAAACATATCAAAGGTCATATGAGTGGTCAGAACTTGTTGATGTAAACAAGGAATATCATAAATTTCCTTTTTTATTACTTATGAAGAAATAATAAACTAACTAAATAGATTGAGCAATAAATTAAACCATGATAAGCTCCCTAATGCTTGCAACCCAACAGTAATACCTTCAAATAGTGCCACGCGATGCTCCTTCGCTTTTCTTATTGAGATCAAGTGTCATCACCCCGATAACCTTTACTTCTATGCATCGTTGCCTTATTATTAAAAAACTATCAATTCACTTGGTCCCTTCGCATTTCTTTCTAGTATCTACTAACTCAACTAATATCGAAATTCATTCAAAATTTTAAATAAACTATAAAACAAACTGATAATTATTAACAAAAACAGGGTAATAAAATCTATGACTGACACAATTGACAGTAAACAACATCGTAAATAACACTTAATACGCAACAGTAGCTATTGCACCATAACCCAAGAAACTTATTAATAAAATAAATATTAACTTAAGACGCAATATTCCAACGTACTGATAAAAAATTGAATAAGACTGGACAACCATAATATACCCTGACGGAGTAGATAACCATAATAATAAAGTTTTAACATCCTACAGAGGATAATTAATTTCATTACCACCTATAACAACACGAGTAAATCATAATCGATCAGTGGATAAAAACAAATAGAATCCGAGATTAGATAAAAACTCATATATTTACTAACTAACTATCAGAGGTAAATCACGGAATCTAACTATTCCGCTATCACATTCTTCTCCCCTAAAACTTACGTAAGCGCATGAGTTCTATTCTTCAATAACTCAACTAATAAATAAAATCGTGATTAACCAATATTACCATAATAATTCACTGGTGTCCCTTTATCGACGAGATTAATAATGATTGCAATTTATTAAATATTTTGAATTAAAACCGGCATAACTTTTAAACTATTAACGATAAGGATAAATTACTATAACTCACCGATAGACACAAAAATAGACCACAAAAAAGTTATAGATTAAATTGAACGGAAGATAGTATAGTGCCGGATAGCTCAACTGGTAGAGCACTCGGCGCGATACCGACATGGTCTGGGTTCGATTCCCAGTTCGGGCTATCTATATTTTTTTCTCAATTTATCTATAAATTGTCTTATTGCGAAGGTTTGCATGTTTAGGTTACCACTTATTAAAGTGGTATTAAATACACTATTGGAGGTCTAAAAAAAAAATTGATGAAAATGAGTTGAAACTAGAGATTTCAAGCTACAAAATGCTTTTTTTTGTTTTTCGATACGATTATTTTTCACAAAGTTACAGCCTTTCAAAAATCACTAAAAAATTTCTAAAATTTTTCTGTTCCTTTAATTTATGGCATGAGTGTAGATTAATAATTACTCACCACTTATACTCTAATCCTAATCAATAACCTGTAATTAACCCTTTAAAATAAGGCCATCTAATAGCATGGGATTGCATATCTTTCTTCCACTAATAGAATTGCTACGGCCTACCTTCTCGCGTTCTCAAGGTTCTTCTTGTGACGTATCTCACCATTTCTCTCTTTAACCCATACGAATATATCGATAATTTCTAATCTGAATAACTCGATAATTAATTAAAATAATGACAAATTAAGCACATCATAATAATCCGATAAAATACCTTCTCTAATCGAATCAATAATAATCCCAGATTATTTAATAATTATTCTATAATTATTAAAAATAGGTATAACATTCAAACCACTAACGGTAGACGGGAGTGACTATAATCAATCAAGAGATAATAACGAAAGGATTTATAATCAATAAACACCTTTAACTTAAACCTAATTGATAATACGTAATTAACAACAAAATAAGACTCATTTAATAACCTCGATTCGGATCTAGAAGCTTCTTTCTAAGGCGTGCCGCGTGACTCATCACAATCTCTTCTCTCTCTGATACATACGACGATATTGCTAAATTCTACTACGAATAACTCGACAAATAATCAAAATAACGAAAAACTAAGATTATCACTATAATTCTCTAATGTACTTTTATCTATAAGCTTGATAATAATTACAATTTATTGAATATTGTAATTAAAAATAGGTGTAACATTTAAATCGCTGACGATAGGAAGAAATGACCATAACCAATCGAAAGATAAAGACAAAAGGATCAATATTCATTAATCACCTATACCATAAATCTAATTAGCAACCCGTAATTAACGGATTAAAATAACCCCTATCTAATAACATGGGGTCGGATCTCTTTCTTCCACCCGTAGTTCCTACCATCGTCTTTTTCTTGAGTCTTTGTCATTGTTCTAGAAGTTCCGTCCCGAGATCGTTACGTACGCCTTTTCTTACAACACACCCCGCAAGTATTCAACTCTGCTCAATAACATTAGTTTTCGGTAACAAAATTAAATCTAGGTCACGCGAGCTACACCTCGCCTATGATAGCGCCTATATAAACCGCCGCAAATCGGTCCTCTATGCCCATTAACTATCAAGCTCTTGATTACGTAAAATCTTATTATTTTGAATATTAAATTTAAATTCTTCTTCGAATCATTGAAAATTAAATTCAGAATTTATACAATTTAAATAGAATTATATTAAATAAAAGGAATAATTTCGATTTTTAATTCTTTTATTCAATATTACAAATAATTTAAATAATTAAATTATTTCTACTGTATATTATTGCCGTTTTAATCATTATTATTCACATTTAAATAAATTTCGTCATTTTAAAAGTATATATTCAGACAGATTGTCAATTACCCAGTATAAGTAAACCCCTTGCTCATTTACATCAACAATTCTGAACGTTCAAGAATCGTAACCAACTATCAAGCCACCTGACAACAATTTATTTCAACCAACAAAAATTTATCTCGAACGAATTTCAATCAACAACCATTTATTTCGAATCAAATCTCAACCAACAACAATCTGGTCTCCAGCTCAGTTAAATCTTGTATCCTGAAAAATTATTATATTGAATAAACTAACTGTAAGTTCAATTAATTGTTCATTTATCTAGTGATAAGATACATCCATTCGCCTCACACATCCTATTTTCGTATATTGTCATACTCGGCACTAAATAGCGAGGTCTCCGCTACCCGAGTAAATGGCTTAAGTGCTTCGACTAAAAATTAAGGGACTGAATAACTTGTGTTCGTCATTCTGGACGTAACACCGGTACCTTAATTAAAATTTGTATTAACTTATAATATTTTCTATCAGTTTATGAAAGTTATATTTTATTTTTTATCCAAAATTATCAATTAAAGTGAACAGTTTGTAGTTTTTCGATGACTTTTTTTATCAATTTGATCAAATTGATAAAAATTTAGTCATTTTTAATAGTATTATCGGAAATAACCTTAGATTTTTCAAAATAACATTTTTTTCTTTTCATAAATTTGTCTTTATATTAATAAATATAATCCATAGTTGATGGTAGATAACCAACAAAACATTAATAAATCATAAATTGATAAATACTTAATAAATTTCTATTGAACAAAAATTTTCTTTTAATTTTTTTAAATCATGAAAATTGGCAAAAGGAACTTGAGCTTGGATCACATCATAACACAACGATAGAAACCATCACCTATCCTGGTTATGATTTTAGCAAGGATAAGTCTGAAGAGCATGATGGAAACTCTGTATCCAATTCTTTCAACAGAAGCTACATTCAAGAGTTATATGTAGATCAAAATATTTTTCCAACAGCCGATACCCATCATTTCTATTTTGATAACGATTCCGCAGAACAACAATCGATTCCAAAATCTCAATACTCTATTCCTAATGAATATAATTCACATTTCAACGCTTCAGACCATCAATTGACCGATTCAGCTTCATTTATATTAAATTTTGTTACTGAAGCAAGGTTCCAGTACTATTCATCTCATCTGGATGGAAATAATAAAATACATGAGGTTATCACAGATTCAAATATCGGTAATCTCTCTGATGATCTTTTAGATATTCCTGTGGAAGACAATAAAAACAGTCAAAGGCGGATTCGTGATGGAACTAAATCAGAAGAAGAGGAAAAAAGCGATCATCAGATGTTACCACCTTACAGGGAAAATTGTCAAAAAAAATGCTTTGAAATAATCACAGAAGGAGACCGTATTAATATCTAAAATTCTTACTGGGCAATGGACAATCAACGACGTCGAGATTTCATTGCTCAATGTGTTGTCAAGAGCAAAGTTAAAGCCAGAACTTCTGACCCGGCTACGAGTAGACGAAATTCCACATTACTTTGGAAACTAAATGAAATTAAAGTTTGTAAAATCATGTTTTTACATACAATTGGTTACAAAAATGACCAAGTTGTACGAGCTGTACTTAAATCACAACTGAAAATTTCAAGCAATTCGCAGCAGAGGAAGCCATTCGAAAAGCTAATATGGCCACAGGCCTCACTCTCTCCATTCCAGCTAAAACGAAAACTGACTCAACTCAATATATCTGCAAGCTATTTGATGCCATGATTGCCGCAACATTATTGTACGCAGCACCTATCTAGGCTATCCGGTACGTTGACGCCATTGAAAGAGTCCAAACTGGATTTTTTAAACGTATATTCGGGCTACCAAAAACCACGGTAGACGCCCTTATCAGAGTTGAGTTTGGCAGACTGCCTTTAGCTTATAATGTTATAAAACTAATCTGGCGCTAGATAATAAAGACCCACCAAAAACAGCGAAGCTGCAATAGATCACGCCAAGTACACGTTCAAAATGCGATACTATATATATTATATATATTCACTGTATGAGTTTTAAAAAATATTGGGAATCGTCAAAATATATGCCAAGTTCATATATACTGTTTAAAAAAAAAAATTTCAAAACAATTTCATCGATATAAATGTACTTGGTGCGTCTCAATTTTTAATATATTGAAATCTGGAAAAAACAATGTGTCTATAGATATAGTACTTCACTTGGATTTCGCAAGAATTACTCAATTCCAGATAGGAATTTCTACTAAAGTTATTGAAAGTTTGAATGAATAAGTTTATTTACAATTCCAGCGTACAAAAAACATTCTTATCACGGCTTTCCTTGTTGAGTTATTGACTCTGTTGTAATAATAATAAAATAAATACATGCCAGGACTAGTTGGTGGTTGGGAAATTGGAAAAATACGCATATTAAAAAATATAACAATATTTTTATTTGTCACAGCACATAATATCACTGGGTTACAAAATTAAATCAACGATTTAATTTATTAATACTGTTAAATTGTCTGAGCTCATGAATACGTAAATAATTGAATGCAAATTAGAAAGTTGAGCTCGAGTAAATAATTGAAATAATTAATTTGAATATATTTGAACACTATGTTGATTGTAAAAAATGTCATGGAAAACAGTAACATGAAATCAGTGGTTACCGAGCGGAGTTAATTATTGAACACTTGAATTACTATATTTAATAGCACAAAATGCATGAATAATTGAGTTCGATAATTTATAATATTATTGATCACTTAATTTAATTTAATTGAATGAGTTTATAATAAATTGCACTGAATTGAATTTATTTTATGAACACGTGGCAGCATGATTGCAGAGGCTACCGAGCGAGAATTTACTTTTAATTTTATTAAAATATTGAGCATGTTGATAATTAATTAATTATCAGATAGAGTCTTTCAATTTTTATGAACACTGGATATAAATATTTATTAAATAAAAGGGCACCTGTGATGTCTCCCGTTTGAATAACCTCTTGAAAAACGTGGTCGATGATCGCTGGAAGTCTTGAGTTTTTTATTGATTTATTTATGAGCTCTGGTGCTTACGATTACAAAAATAATTATATTTTTGATGAGCTTATTGATTATTTAATTGATTTTAATTATTATTTTTAATTAATTACTCGAGATGAGTGTAAAATGATACGATTTATTGTAACACGTGTTATCACTTGAATGTATATTCCGAAAGATAATAGCGGCCGTCTTCTCGACATGAAGCGGGAAAAAGTAGATGCGCATGCGCCGAGCTGCGCATGATTAAGTTTTAATTTATAAACGAGGCCCCAGTAGGTGCTGCCTTTATCTGCTGGAAGTGAAACTATATTTGAATTTAAATTAAATGAATTTAAATTATTTCATAGTTTCGATTACGCAACATTCCGCCCGCCATCAGCAACATAGTTGAAATACAAGTGAACCAACTTGAATTTGATGAGTTGGACGCTGCCAATTGGTGATTGCCAGTTGTCTTTGCAGATAACTTGTTGACCAATGATTCCAGAACTGTTGAACACGTTGTTGTATAAATTGCCATCTTGACAATCGAGAACTGTTTGTATCGATAAGTGCTGGTTCAGGAATCATGTTGAGTGCTCGTCCAATTAAGAAGTGACCAGGAGTGAGTGCATCAATGTCATCTGGATCTTCTGTGATAGGCTCCGATGGTCTTGAGTTCAAGATAGCTTCAATCTGCGTAAGAAGAGTCGTAAATTCTTCAAACGTGAATGAATATTCTCCCACTGTTCGAGTTAGGTGGTATTTAAGTGATTTGACAGCAGCTTCCTACTTTCCACCCATGCGTGGAGCTGCTGGTGGATTGAAGTGCCAAGTAATACTGTTCACCGTGATGTGATCCAGTATTTCTCTTGATTCTTGAGTTCCTTGAGTAAACAGACGGTTGAGATCATTTTCAGCGCCTTTGAACGTCATTCCGCAATCGCTGTAGAGTGCTATGCAGATGCCTCGTCGGCCGTTAAATCTACGAAGTGCTGCTATGAACCCACTAGAGCTGTAGTCGCTGACTACCTCTAGATGAACTGCTGACGTAGACAGGCAGACAAAAACACAAATCCAGCCTTTGTATGTTTTTGCTCCTCTACGTCTCCAATTTTTGAGTGTTATTGGATCAGCATAGTCAACTCCAGTGTGAGTGAATGCAGATGATGGAGTGACTCGTGATACTGGTAGCTGACCCATGAGTTGTTGAGCTCTATCAGCACGATGTCGTGCGCATTTTATACATTTGAGTATAACTGAGCGTACTGATTGTCTACCGCCAATGATCCAGTACTTTTGTCGTATGAATGCAAGAGTAAGTTGAGTACCACCATGCATGGTACGCTGATGAGCATCAGAGATGATGAATTCGGTGAGTGCCGCATTCCGTGGTAGAATAACAGGATGCTTATTTTGGTCTTGATTTGGAGCATTCTCCAATCGTCCACCTACTCGAATGATGCCGTCGGTGTCAATGAATGCAACCAATCGAGCAAATGGATGACCATTTGGCCATGGTGCGTGTTTGGAGTACATGTTGATCTCATTTAAAAAATGAATGCGTTGAGTTTCTTTGATACAGAAGTTGAGTGCAGAAATTACTTCGTCAGAAGTAATTGGAGTCTTGAGTGATGAGTTTGGTGATTTTTTGATCATGTCACGAAGTCTAAAGTAGATTGCAGTAGCTCGTAACATGCGTAGGAGTGGTATTGGCCGTTCCATGATAGGCCAATTTGATTTCATTGATGAGTTCGATGAGAATAGGGCCAGTCCAGGCCGTTCTTCTGCTTGAGCTCCTGTATCATCGATTGATGGACATTTAGGCCAGGACGATCAACTCTTGAGCAACCATGGTGGGCCAGTCCACCATAGTTGATGATCACGGAGTTGAGTAGGTGTCAACCCTCGTGTTGCGCAGTCTGCTGGGTTTAGTGTGCCCGGAATGAAATTCCAGTGGCCATCTGGAAGTAGATCTTCAATATGTGACACCCTATTCCGAACAAACTCCTTCCAGCGAAACGGATGAGATTTAATCCACGTGAGAGTTATTGTTAAGTCCGTCCACAAGTATGTTCGCGATTGAGTGAGATTTAGAGTGCTCTGGCAGTGTTTTATGAGTTTTGCCAACATGTGAGCAGCAGTGAGTTCTAACCTTGGTATCGTTAGTCGCTTTAACGGAGCTACCTTGGTTTTAGAGCAGAGCAGCGTAACTCTGACTCCATGAGCAGGTGTGTGGACTTTGATGAACACGGCAGCTGCCATTGCCAATTGTAAGGCGTCCGAGAATCCATGGATTTCGGTTGTTGAGCACGTGGATAAGTGGGTCCATCTTGGAATTTTGATTTCAGATATGAGCTTGAGTTCATTCTTGAAGTTTCTCCACTTATGCCGGTGATTGGCTGCCAATGGAGTGTCCCAGCTGAGCTTTTCGAGCTAAAGCTCCTGCATAAATACCTTGGCTCGAATGAAGAATGGTGCTAGAAATCCAAGAGGATCAAAGATTTGAGCAATCTCTGATAAAATAATCCCTTTTGTAAATTTTTGAGTTAAGCATGGTGTTGAGTACGTGAAATAAAACTGATCTGAGTGTAAGGACCAGTACATGCCCAGAATCTTGGTGCTGGAGTCTGAATCCTCGAATTTGTAATTCTTGATCGCTTCCACCTGATTGAGTTGTTGTAATTTTGAATGATTGCTTGCCCATTTAGCAAGAGGGACTCCGTCCGCCTTGCAGAGTGCTTCAAGTTGATCGGCAACTTGTTGTAAGTTCACCTAACACGAGTGCGATGATTGATTCGTTTGAATGCCTAGATGAGAGTTTGAGTGCAAATTGACCTTTAGTTCTACCAGCATTGGCTACACCAATACCAATGATCTGTATAGATGAGTGTGTGTGTTAGAGTTTAAGTGAGTGCGCCAAGGAATCTGAAACAAAAATGATTCAGAACTTGGATCCAGCAAGATACATACTGGATGAGTACTTAACTTGATGATATGGTCACAAAGGCAAGTTGCGAGAAAGATGGCTTAGCGATGAGTTTAGTATGATGAATGCCGGACGCGTTTGCAGGCGAGTGTAGTGGATGAGTGCGTGGCTGAAGTTTGAGTACTAGTTGATGAGTGAGGAACAGCTGCAGCATCGTATGAAGCTGTTTTACCGGATGAGCGCGGTGGTTTTGAAGCAGGCGCCTGTTCCACTCGTTCTTAAGCGCGAGCACGACTGACCAAGACGTGATTGAGTGTCTTGAGTGTTGGGTATTCAGTGGAAGCACCCATTTTGTTCTCCCAGAGCTCCTTAACCTTTAATGGTTGTATATAAATGCAGCTGCCCACTGATGATGCTACCGACACAACCAACCAACCTTCCGGCACGAAGGACCATAAAATGTTGTAATAATAATAAAATAAATACATGCCAGGACTGGTTGGTGGTTGGGAAATTGGAAAAATACGCATATTAAAAAATATAACAATATTTTTATTTGTCACAGCACATAATATCACTGGGTTACAAAATTAAATCAACGATTTAATTTATTAATACTGTTAAATTGTCTGAGCTCATGAATACGTAAATAATTGAATGCAAATTAGAAAGTTGAGCTCGAGTAAATAATTGAAATAATTAATTTGAATATATTTGAACACTATGTTGATTGTAAAAAATGTCATGGAAAACAGTAACATGAAATCAGTGGTTACCGAGCGGAGTTAATTATTGAACACTTGAATTACTATATTTAATAGCACAAAATGCATGAATAATTGAGTTCGATAATTTATAATATTATTGATCACTTAATTTAATTTAATTGAATGAGTTTATAATAAATTGCACTGAATTGAATTTATTTTATAAACACGTGGCAGCATGATTGCAGAGGCTACTGAGCGAGAATTTACTTTTAATTTTATTAAAATATTGAGCATGTTGATGATTAATTAATTATCAGATAGAGTCTTTCAATTTTTATGAACACTGGATATAAATATTTATTAAATAAAAGGGCACCTGTGATGTCTCCCGTTTGAATAACCTCTTGAAAAACGTGGTCGATGATCGCTGGAAGTCTTGAGTTTTTTATTGATTTATTTATGAGCTCTGGTGCTTACGATTACAAAAATAATTATATTTTTGATGAGCTTATTGATTACTTAATTGATTTTAATTATTATTTTTAATTAATTACCCGAGATGAGTGTAAAATGATACGATTTATTGTAACACGTGTTATCACTTGAATGTATATTCCGAAAGATAATGGCGGCCGTCTTCTCGACACGAAGCAGGAAAAAGTAGATGCGCATGCGCCGAGCTGCGCATGATTAAGTTTTAATTTATAAACGAGGTCCCAGTAGGTGCTGCCTCTATCTGCTGAAAGTGAAACTATATTTGAATTTAAATTAAATGAATTTAAATTATTTTATAGTTTCTATTACGCAACAGATTCATTTCATTAAAACGCACCAAGTACATTTATATCGATTAAATTGTTATCAAATATTCTTTTTTTAAACAGTATATATGAACTCGGCATATATTTTGACGATTTCCAATATTTTTTAAAACTCGTACAGTGAATATATATAATATATATATTATCGCATTTTGAACGTGTACTTGGCGTGATCTATTCCAGCTTTGCTGTTTTTGGTGGGATTTCAATTTTTTTTGTAAAATTAATTCACTTCAATAACCTCAATATAAAAATAAATGCCATATGATTAGAGTATATATTTGATAATAATAAGACTTCAATTTTTTGCGAAGGAGCACTTTTATCAGTAAAAGAATTGAACATGTATTTGACGCATTTTTTTTTTTAATGTGTTGAATTTCATAAGTTTTTTTTTTCGTAAATTATTTTAAATAATCCTGTTTTTTTTTTTTTTTCTGAAAACAGTATGCATGCGTTTTTAGGATTGACAGGCCAACGTGTCTATTAACACATTGCTTTTATTATAATTAAAATTAATAATGGAAATAATTAAATTAATTAAGAATTAGTCAACTTTTTATGGCGTTCTCAACTTTGTAACGCGGGAACCATTATTAAATTTAAAAAATGACCAGACGTAAATTTCAAGTGGGTCAATTGACGTCACAGCAAGTATTTCTTTGGCCTTACACCAGTAGCTAAAATTTAGCTGATCCAAACTTCTACTCTGATAACGAAAGTTACTCAATAGAAAATTGCTGTCAGTAAGCTGTGATCTATTTGAAGACAATTTTACAGCAACTATGATATAATCCGATTTCTAATTACAATGTGGAGATAATTAATATCTACAGTTTATCGTGAATTAATATCTGCTTTTTGAAGATAAGTTGACAAAAAGTCGTAGGAAAGCTGCCATCAACTAATTGAATGACAACACTTTGCAGTCAACTTGAAGTTAAATTTTGGCAGTAACTGTCAGTATATACCCTAATAGCACAGTTTGCTATCGTAAAAGTTTATTTTACAAGAGTTTCCTTGAATTTTTCATTAAATGTCCGTCAACTTCGGACTTTTCCGTTCTTGACGACAATTTGTGAACAACTTGTTATACAATTTGATGTTAATTTACTACCCAAATTAGAATGCAAATTTTCAGGCACATTATGGGAAGACGTCCATTGGACAGGTTTAATTGGAAATGTAACCGATAGGTCATATCCCAATAACCCACATCCCTGTTACCTGAATTACCAATTACTGATAATCCCGATAACCCAAATTTCCAATCACCTAAAATCTTGATCACCAGTTATTTCAATCACCAATTTACCAATACTACGAATTACCCAAATTTCCAATCATCCAAAAGTTCGATAGCTTAATTCTTCGTTAACCTGAAACATTTGTGACAAGACATTCCGATTGGACATATTTCGTAAGCTCAAAGTCAATTTCTTCGTTATATAACAATGCTCAAAATAGATTTCTTTGTTATGTAACAAAGAAATCGACTTTGAGCTTACGAAACCTGTACAATCGGAATGTCTTGTCATCAATGTTTCTGGTTAACGAAAAATTAAGCTATTGAAATTTTGGATTATTGGAAATTTGGGTCATCGGGATTATTACTAATTGGTAATTCAGGTAATAGGGATCTGGGTTATTGGGATATGTCCTATCGGTTACTTTTTCAATTAGAACCTGTCCAATAGACGTCTTCCCCAAATTATCACATCAATTTTTGGTCAATATGACGAAAAATTGTAAAGTATTTTTTGACCGTCAAATTGGGGAAGACGTCAATTGGACAGGTTCCAATTGGAAAAATAACCGATAGGACATATTCCAATACTCAGGTTCCTATTAACTGAATCACCAATTACAAATAATCCCGATGACCGAAATTTCCAATCACCCAAAATCCCGATCACCAGTAATTCCAATCACCAATACTACCAATTACCCAAATTTCCAATAATCCAAAATTTTGATAGCTCAATTTTTCGTTAACCAGAAACATTGATGACAAGACATTCCGATTGGACAGGTTTCGTAAGCTCAAAGTCGATTTCTTTGTTATCGACAGATGATACGTATTGTAAAAAGTACAATCAGTTATTATGCAGATGGCCAAGAACTATTATAAAATGAAATTTCATATAAATATATATTGAAAAATTTTTTAAATTAAAAATTTTAAAGTGTTTTTTCAATACATTTATTAAAATTCAATCCTCAATTATATTTTTTTTTTTATAATAATAATGTTTATTAATATTATTTTGAATTTATTGTAATTTTTACAGCGTTAACTTAAGTATTTTTGATAAAATACTTATTTTAAAAAATACATTTTTATTATTATTATTAATAGTTATCTTTTATTATTATTATTTTTTTTTTTTTTTTATTTTTATGTTTAGAGAAACAATCAAACTATTTATTCATAAAGAAATTAAAGGCATATTTTGTTAAATAAATGGATAAAGAATTATCAACCAAAATAGAAAAAATATTATTATTAGCAGCAGCAGTAGATTGCGCACTTGCAGACAGCGAGTTAGAAGATACTCGAGCTGGATGGGTTAAAACAGTAGTCCTTGATGACTGATTAACTGGTTGTAACGCAGTTGCATTAGCAGGATTATTAACTATAATAATAATCATGATAATTATAATAATAATAATAATAATATTTTTTTTTAAACTATTTTTGTTCCTTTTTTGTTATTTTAAAATGCGAGTGATTGTGCCGTAATGCTTGTAACTGGTGTTGCCGAGAAAGATACAGTAAATGGTGTGTCAATTCGAGGATTAATTTTTGTAGACGATGGGGTCACTGTAGTGACTCTTGAAGTGGTATGTGAGTTATTCAGATGCTCATCAGGTACATTTAGTGAATCAGAAGTGACGGTACTTGGAAATGGGTGCACATTACTCCTGTGCGTTATTGCAGGAGTGCATGACATAATTTTTAAAATCGTCGGAATAAGGAGGAAGACCAACCATTTCTTGCTGCCGGTCAGACATATTAAAATACATCTGAAAAAAAATAAATAAATAAATTTACATTAATTATAATCAATCAAATAAAAAAAGTTTAAAAAATTTACTTACCAAATAATTTTCGAATATAATTTGGAATCGTTGTCTACACATGACAGCCGTCTTGTTTCCTAGAGTAAAGACTCTGTCTCGGCTAATAGATCTGGGAAAAATTAATACTATTATTACAAAATATATAATTAAGAGAATAATAAAAATTTTGTTTCCGGGATATTTATAAAATAAAATAATTTTTTAAAATTAAATTTAATATCATTGGCGAGTTCTTGACCTGAATAAGTGCCTTTTTAATGTTTTATATACTTTTGCATATAAAACATTAAAAAGGCACTTATTCAGGTCAAGAACTTGCCAATGAAAATTTTCTAAAATTGTTCATTTATTATGATAAGTTTTCGAAGTAGTTATCTATAGATTCGAATTTAGTGATAAACAAAATTCGTTTATTTTTTTTATTTTTTAATTTTTTTTACATGTCGATGTGATTGTAGGTAAAAAATTAATTTATATAATTAAGCGACTGAGAAAAACTCTTTATAAGGTATATCTTTATCGTAAATTGTGGTTGATACTTTTTCAGTGAGTCTTTTATGATTTATAGAATTGAGAGAGTAATGAAAATTTTGTGACGAGCATATTATTATTTTAAAAAAAATTTTTATTGTTAAATTTGATATAATCAAAAAGGATTGACCAAGACTCAGTGTTTTTTTACTGTTTTATATATTTTCAGTGATAGTTAATTATTTCGTGTTAAATTTTTGGAAAAGTTTTGAATAGTTTGTTAGTTCTACAAATTTGTTTCGTCATATTTGTCCATTAAATTATTTTTAATTGATCCTGTGATAGCACTATTATTTTTTAAGTTTATTTAAAAAATACCCAAACTATATATAGTGTGATTATAAATATTAAAAAATTATTAAGCCCAAGTTTTCTAATTCATAATCCGTAAATGTCGGCCGTCACATAGTGACTGCAGGTTACTCGTATTAATTATTATACTTGATATATTTATAATATGATCTTAAAAAACTTACTCCCAAATTGAATCATCTCCGTCACCTAGCAAACGATTAAATTTTTCGTTTAATCCATGTCGCCACAGACGCAAATTTACCAAAATAAAATCTTCTATCTCAGTCCCTGTAATTGAATATACCGGTAATTACAATTGGTTTTATCAGCAATATAAATTTAGAATTTAAATATACTTACAATTATTTATGACGATGATTTGTAACTTTTCAAAAGCTTTAGTTTCAGTTATGTCAGTAACAACTGTAAACAAAAAAAAATTACTATCGTTGTCATAGCAACATGTCTATTACTTTGCTTTTGTTTTTTTCTTTCCGAATTTACATTTAAAAATAATGTTTATTATTTATGAATATAAAAATATACTTTTAGTTATAAAAATAAACATTTTTGTCTTATATATAAATATATAATATCATAAATGATAAGGAAAAAATTATTAATTTAAATAAATTAAGTATTCCATCGTTATGTAAATTATGTAAATTAATGATTACTAACTTTTACTCTCAGTTAATTTACTGACACATTAGTGAATTATTTGAATTCCATTATAATGCGGCGGTGTGGCTAAATATTTCCTATTTTTCCTCAAGAATGTTAGACTGGAAGCCTGAGGGGTGTTGAAAAAGCCTCGCGTTGCAGTGCGTTTCAGTAGACATTTCGTGGACGGCATGTGCTCTAACTCACCAGTTTGCAGCGTACCAATATCGTTGATACATTTGTGATTTACAAAATTAGTCTAGTAGTCAGAGAGAATTTTCAACAGACTCTCAAGAATGGCAGCCTGGGTCTTGGTTTCTGAGAGCATCGCAGTCGCTGGCAGCTCTTGGAAACTGTAGCCAACTAAAGTTGGTCCAAACATTTTGACCAGGTTGCTTATAGGCATTTTACACTCCGGCGTCGATGACACGCGCTGCAAGTGTAAATGAAGAAGGCAACAGTGTCGCAATTTGGCTGTGGAAGCTCGAGCATCGCTTGGTACAGCGCTACATCGGCATCCTGCTTGTTTGTTATCGTCATCACATGCATAGAGTCTGCCTACAGACTGATAGTTATCAGCGGCCCTTTTAAAGATCGTAAAAAGTCTTCGAGAGTCGAACAAATAGTCACGATATCTATTTCTGATAAATTGGAAACTCCTTTCTTTTTTAAAAACTTCTCTTTTAAATATTTGACGTCGTTGGCTCCACCGTTGATCAAGAAGTCAGATTAACAGGCAGCGACGCCGAAAGTTTAGTGTCATCGTCACCGTCGTAACACTCATGCTTACAATCTTTCTTGAACTTGCGATCAGTCACCTGTGGAGTTTGCGCCTCTTCCTCGACCTGCCGTCTTTTGACAGCACCACTGTCGTCGTAGTGATAATTCTGTTCTTTTTAAATCGACGGGTTTGTTCTAAGTACTCCTGCGCTTTCTCTTGTTGAAATGTACTCTTCACTAGATCTGTGTTCCTTCCACTCACATTTGTTAAAGTTCTAATTCAGCAGAATGCTGGTGTCCAAGTCGCGCTCGGACTTTGAGTAGCAGTGACATTTAAAAAGTCTACTCCATTCTTCAAGTATATCACTCGCGAGGGAAAAACTCCGAAGGTGCAAGACGAAGGAAGAGTGTTCTCGTTTGCACCTCAAAGCTGTCATCACTGCAACGTACATCTATAAAAATTAAAAAAATAATGTTCATTATTATTATTCTTAATATATTGATATAATATTTATTGATTATTACTTTCATAGAATCAATAAATTTCTGTGTTTTATACTATCATACTAATAGGAGTAAAAAGAAAATAAAATATACACTTACTATTTTTATCGGTGACCTGCAATTGCAGTTGTTATTTCTAAAACGTACATTAACAGATATTACAATGTTTATAAAGTTAGCTCGCACAGCTGACCAAGGAGCCTATACCCGTGGGACGTGGGTATATGATCCATAGGTACAGCTCACATCTTTTAAATTCTATGTTTTAACAGACTATAGTTCTTGATATCGGGGAAGTAAAAGAAGGCGCGTTTTTTAAAATCTTAAATGTCCATTTTAATATACAATAATGGAAATTTGAATAGCGCGTTGTACGCGCGCTTTAAGTTTAACCAATAATGAGTCGTGGCCCCGTTTTTGCGAGTTTCGACCTACGACTAACTTCAAGACTTTCATGTATTCTTCTTTAGAGGAAAACAGTGTTTTTATACTTATAATACCTATTATATGTAAATATAACCCTTTTACAATCGTTATATATTGTAAGTAATATTAATTTTTGATATTTTTAAGATTTTAATACAATACTTTTTAGAAATTAAAAATTGTAAACTTTACTAATTATCTATATGTCATGAAATTAAATAAGTTCATTCTTAAATATTTTGAATTTTGAATGAATATTAACAGATGAATTTAAAATTTTCTATGACAACGATTTTCACTTTTTTAAAAATAATATACAAACAAATGAATATTTTTTCATTAATCGTTTCATCGATGAAATAAAATATAATTTTAAGCATTGTGACATTTTATAATAAAATAAAATTTGTTATGAAGGTAATACCCGGTAAGAGAGCTGGATCAAAAATTATTTTTCACAAAGGCTTTAAATACAGTCGTGATTCAAGCAGTACACATAGATTTCGGTGCTCAAGAAGAAAATCAGGATGTACTGCTCAACTAAATTTTCTTGTTGCTATTGATGATATTGAAGAATGTTTGGATTTGGATGAAGATGACGACTGTACTGTGGAAGATGTGCATAATCATTTAGAAGAACCTTACGGTGGAGATTGGTGTGATCTTCTAGAAATTATGAAAAAGCGATGTAGGGAGACAAATGATGGACTTCGAGAAATCTTCGATGATGTGTGTCGTCCGTACGTATATTACTAAGTCTATATATTAAAGAATGAATATGACTATTTATAGTTTAATTATAATTATAATTATATTTTTAGATTTCCTGAGATTACTGCCCATTACAGTTTTTAATCATGCTCAAGTATATTGTGTCGAGAACGGCAGAATTACCGAGAAAAAATACCTGACAGTTTAGCAAAACTTGGCATGACTTTGTATGAAAATAAAAATCGCTAAAGGTTGTGTCTCAGTAGGAGGTAAATCTGCAGTGATTTTTACTAGCAGCAAATTACTGGAAGCTTTAAACGAATCGAACGATATATTTATGGATGGTACCTTCGAAGTAACTACAAACTCTTATAACATTTTTTAATTAAAAAAATTAAAACGAATATTAATTTATCTTTTAAAATTCATAGAATACTTCACAACAGCCAAAAATACATCAGATCTACACAATTCACATTAAATGCAGAGATACCGTAGATAATAATGAAAAATAATTTTTGGTTTTAAATAACTCTAAATGAAATACTTTTTGCATTCATTTTTTTATAAATTCAAAGTTCTTATGTCATTGTTGATTGAAAATTAAATATTTAGTGAAAAAATACATAAAAATTTAAAGAAAGTATTTAAATAAATGAAATATTTTGTCTGTAGTTAACTTTTTTTTTTCTTTGCAGTATGTTGGAACAGTCATCGTTTTAATGGAGAATAGAACAACTTAAATGTATAAAGAAGTTTTTAATTGGTTGAAAATCTATGCAAAGTCTATTGGAACTAATAATAAATTAATTATTATTAGCGATTTCAAAAAAGCAACTATGAAAGCACTGAGGGAATGTTTCCCGTTGGCCAAAGTCCATGGTTGCCATTTTCACTATTGCCAAGTGAGTTTTTTTCTTTTTATTCTTAATAGAGTTGTAATAGTAACTTTATTAAACAGCTAATTAATTGTTATTTATTCAAAGGCTGTTATTAAACGATGGACTAAACTTAGATTAGATATACCCGATCAAATCTTATCCATGGTACTTACTATTCCTTTACTACCTGCCGATAAATTTCCTGAAGCAGAAGAAATTATCAACGACGAGATCAAAATAAATAATTTGTCTGAGAGAGATCCGAATATTTTATTGTTTATGAACTATTTACATAAAACTTGGATAAATGCAGCAGATCATGTTAGTGTACATGATTGTCCGAATTTGAATAATGATGCAAGTGAAAGTTTTAATCGCCATAATAAAAAAGAATTGGGCGGTAAACACCCGTGCATCTGGGAACTAGTCGGTAAAATTTATTTTCTGATATTCATTTTCCTTCATTAAACATAATTTTGAAAAAAAAAAAAATTCATTATTTTATTAGCAACTCTGAAAAAGTTTACAATAATGAGAAATTGTCGTGTACAGATTAAAAAAAGTATTATGAAAACGTAAATATAAATTACGTTAATATAGTTTATAAAAATATAAATTAAGTAAATATAAATTATAGTCAATATTAATTTGAAAAATTATTTTTGCAAATTTAATAATATTTTCGTTATTTCCCTATAAATTTTACTAGGTAAAGATGTCGAATTATAAAATTTTCTCTTATTTCTAGTAACCTTGCAAAACTAGCAAAAAATTAAATTGAATTCAATAGATTAAAACTACAAAATTTTTCGTCTATTGTTGAATTATTTCTCTATTTACTGATAATACTGTAAACAAGAAACATTCAATTTTTAGTAATTTTTCTAATTATAAATATTTTTTTATTTCTTATTTTATTTAAATTAAATAAAAATAATTGTAGTTTATAAAAACATGATGATATTTGTTCAATAATTTTCTATATTTATATTTCCAGATGGTGTTGATAAAGTGCTAAAAGATGAAGAAATAAATTACAGCAGGCTGCTTACGAATGCTAAAAAACCGAAAAGACGCACACCAAGACATGTTATTGATCGGCGTTATTATATTGATAATTTGAGAAATGAAATTAAACAAGATAAGAGTAGATTTAATACCAAGAATTTCATGAAAATGATTCCAAGGTCATTACTTGAGCTACAATATACGTTAAAGCAAATAATTGGGAATAATGCCGATGATATAGAATATGATTCTTCGGTACCTGCAGAGCTGGACATTTTAAGAACTGATGAAGTTGAAAATATAAATAATATCAATTTACTAAATGAAGTAGAGCAGTTAATACCTCCAAAATCATGTAATCCATTCCTCAATCGAAGATTACAGATTCAAAAAACGGAAAAAGTACCAAAAAAAAATAACTGTACACTCACCACTTCTACATTACCACGCACCGTACCTTCTGGTTCACTAAATGAACCTGATGAGCATTTGAATAACTCACCTATAACTTCAAGAGTCACTACAGTGACCCCATCATCTACAAAAATTAATCCTCGAATTGACACACCACTTACCGTATCCTTTTCGGCAACACCAGTTACAAGCACGACAGTACAATCCCTCCCACTTAAAACAACTACTTTCAACTCACTAAATAAAGTCGTTAGTATTAGTGAAAATAAAAAACAGTTATTTGACAATAATAATTTTCAACAAATTATGATAAATAACAAATGGTTTACTTTCGAAAAAAAAAAAACAGCCAGTACAATTGAAATCAGCATTAAAAGACAATTTAGTTCCTAATCATTTGTCAAACGTATTCAAGAAAATAAAAAAAAAAAAAATTATCCAGTGATAAGTGGCTAAGAGAACCCAAGGAAAAGAAGAAGAAGACAACGGGGGAAAACAAATAACAGAAAAGAAAAAAAAAGTGTAAGAACAAATATTATTATAATTATCATGGTTATAATTATTGTTAATAGTCCTGCTAATGACTGCTGTTTTAATCCATCGAGCTCAAGTATCTTCTAACTCGCTGTCTGCAAGTGCGCAATCTACGGCTGCTGCTAATAATAATATTTTTTCTATTTTGGTTGATAATTCTTTATCCATTTATTTAACAAATTATGCCTTTAATTTCTTTATGAATAAATAGTTTGATTGTTTCTCTAAACATAAAAATAAAAAAAAAAAAAAAAATAATAATAATAATAAAATATAAATATTAATAATAATAATAAAAATGTATTTTTTAAAATAAATATTTTATCAAAAATACTTAAGTTAACGCTGTAAAAATTACAATAAATTTAAAATAATATTAATAAACATTATTATTATAAAAAAAAAAATATTATTGAGGATTGAATTTTAATAAATGTATTGAAAAAACACTTCAAAATTTTTAATTTAAAAAATTTTTCTATATATATTAATATGAAATTTCATTTTATAATAGTTCTTGGCCATCTGCATAATAACTAATTGTACTTTTTACAATAAGTATCATCTGTCGATAACAAAGAAATCGACTTTGAGCTTACGAAACCTGTCCAATCGGAATGTCTTGTCATCAATGTTTCTGGTTAACGAAAAATTGAGCTATCAAAATTTTGGATTATTGGAAATTTGGGTAATTGGTAGTATTGGTGATTGGAATTACTGGTGATCGGGATTTGGGGTGATTGGAAATTTGGGTCATCGGGATTATTTGTAATTGGTAATTCAGGTAATAGGACCCTGAGTATTGGAATATGTCCTATCGGTTACTTTTCCAATTGGAACCTGTCTAATAGACGTCTTCCCTCAAATTGTAGACAATTTTATATATTAATTAACTTCTGTAATGGTAAGAATGAAAATTACCGACTTTTTTTTTTCTAGTGAAAAGTAACCTCTTAATTGAGGAAAAGTTAATCGCACATTTTTCTTTCCAACTTTTGCTGTCAAATTGTCGACAAATTCGGAGTGGAAATTTCAGAAAATTTCAACCTTACTGTTAATTTCAAACTAAAGTGGTTATTAGGGTAAACTCTTTAGGTATACTATATGTCGACAGTTCGACAGTGCATATACTCAAGTATAATGAGAATAAATAAGAACAGTGTTACCACATCAACAACTGTCGAATTTTTCGCAAAGTGGCCTAAGAAATCTGTAGAACTAAAAAATGGGGTTACTATAGTTTATGCTATTTTTATTTCTTTTTAAAAAATAAATTATTGCAAAATGGTCTATAATTTCGATTATTATTATTAAAATAACTAATAAGCAATAGTTTTTTAAACTTATTAGCTGCAGAAGTAAATTTGTTGTAAAAATAAAATTCATAACCCTTAAAAGTGCATATGTAAACGGTATATAGAGGCACGGTGTCTCGCGCGCACACGCGAGTTTGAACGTGTACTTGGTGCGAGGCACTGCCGTGCCTCTGGATACTTAAGATAAGCAATGAGCTCCTGCCTAAAATATGCCTCAAGAGGATAACGGAACTTGCAGTAAACAAAGAACTTAAGTTCAACTGGATGTCGAGTTTTCTCAGCATAATTAAATCTGTCAACGCAGGCCTGGTAGCTGATCTTAAAAAACTCGATCTGGACATCTGGGTAAAGCATGAAGCAAGCTTTCTGGCGAAATATAGGACATTCCTGAGACAAAGAGACCTCCAGCTAACACGCACAAGGCCATACCTGCAAAATCATATAACCCATCCTATTGATGGAACTGCCTGCAAGTACATAACAAAGAGGACAAATTTTCAAGCTCTAAGAGACCTTCTCCATTTCTGAATAGATAACAAAAATAACAGCTATTTAATTTTCAACGGATGTTACTATAAATTCAACACAAGCAAAAACTGTCCCATCTGCAACCTCCATGAGCAGGATACAATCAAAAATTTCTTGTCGAAATTTCCTATTTTTTAAAAATTTCCCTGAGCATTATCTTAGCTCTCCAGCGAGTAGAATTCGAACTTTTAATGAGATTTTAAACTGTGAAGAAACCAAAATGATCAAAGATATATACTAAGGTACCCGCGGGTAATGAGGCCTAAGTGACAGAAATAATATTTAAAATAACCACCTCCGCTAAAGGATACTCTAGTAGAAGGGTCTTGCAAATAGATGTTACGATAAGTTTATAGAGTCCCGATACCACGTTCCTTGTCTTCTATATTTTATCAAAAACAATCTAGTCTTCTGACTCTTGAAAAGGAAACTGATAGTTTTGAGTGCTGCTGAACAAAACAATCTAGTCTTCTGTTTTTAAAAAAGTATTGTTGCTAACTTTAAGTGACAATTTATCTTTAATACCATTATTATTAAGTATAATTAAACTTTTTCAGTTTGATTAACCTGTAGGCTTTATTACCCTACCGTAGTAAAATAAGGCCTATTCGTATGGTTTTTTTAAGAGTTTATTTTTTTGTTTGTTTGTGGTATAAATAACCAGTACTTCATTATATTTTATGGCTAATGTATTGAAATAAAGATTTATGATACATTTCGATAATTAAATGCAATATTTTCGATTCTATTCGAAATCTCTCTTAGCTAGGCCTTAGTACTTGCCGGTACCTTACTATAATGCTAATAGCTGCTAAACCAAAGCCTTCTGCTTATGTAAATAAATTTTATGCTTTATACAATTACATTATTATTCTATCTCATTATATTTTTATATTTTATATATTTTTCTTTTTGACTAACAGCAAGCGATTTGTTTTAAAATGCATCGAAACTTTGTATCCCCTTGCAATGGGTTCTATATGTACTCTATAAGCAATAAAAATTTTATCTTATCTTATCTTAAAGATTTATTTAATCTAAAATTCAAAAAAAACCGCGTGAACACTGCAGGTCACGTGGTCTCGCGAGAGCTAATAGCGTCGTAGTTTCCTTAAGTGAGAGACACAGCCGATATGCGCTCTCTTTCCCACCTGAAGTTTCACATAGTGCTATTCACACGCACTTACGCGATACTTTCATGACGATCTGGCAGATGAAAAATTTCATCAAACAATCTGGCTTTGTGGGATTATTTATCTTTAATTACCTATATTACTCTCCCAAACTTTTAGAGTGCCTCAAAAACATTTTTTGAATTTATTTAAAAAACCATTTTTCAATAGTCTGGTTAACATTTTGACCCGACTAATTGATCTGGCTTTTTTATATTTCAATTTTTTGAATATCTATCATGAAGATATGAAAAAATCAAAATGCCTCAAAAAAATTTTTTGAATAAGGAAATTTCCCTTTTAAATAAATTCAAGGGTTGCTGGGGGCCGCTACCCTCCAGCCAGATCCCGACTTTCTTTTTTGGGGCTTTTTCAGGGGCACTTACAAAATTTTGCCAAGTGCCTCAAGAACCTACCCAAAATTGTTCATCAGCTCTCGGACTAGAAATACCTGAGGTGAAGGTCCCATCATCATATTCTCCTACCCATTGTACGAGCGCAAGCAACTGATTTTTTTCATTTTTTATCATATTGAAAATGATAAGTAGTGTATAAACGAGTATTATGATCGTATATTCTAAACTAGTTAAATGATTACCAGACTGTTATTAAATAATAAATGAAATATAATAAATATTTCAATGAGTATTAGTATGATCATTTAACATCTTATTTAGGAAATGAGAGCCCTTAATATTAATATTAACAGGTGTTTTATCGCGATTTTCTATTTCCCATTTAAGTAACATGAGAAAAAATTAATTTTAAGTTTGGAATTTTATACTTCGGCAATGGCTCATTTTACAGATAAGTTCTAGGTAGATTTTTGTAGAAAATCAAAAGCTCTACAAAAAAGGAACTAATCATTTTTTGATAAATCGATATGTTCAAAAGTTATTGGAGCTTGAAGTCAAATTTATAGTAAATTTCGAAATTTTTTTTACTATTTCGGTGAAACTATCAGACTTATCACAAAATGTCATGAGATATTTTTTACAGACAATTTTATTTCCTACAAATTATCTTCAATAAAGTTTTTCCAAATTCCGCGTAACCTCCTAGTTATTTCCATTGAAATGCTGAGCTCTTAAAAAAATAGTGTTCTGATAGATTGCAAGAGCTGGACGTTAAAATGGAAGTCACTAGAAAGTTATACGAAATTTGTAAAATTTTTATCAGAGATAATTTGTAGAAAATAAAATTGTCTATAGGAAAGATGCCATGACATTTTGTGATAAGTCTGATAGTTTCGCCGAAATAGTAAAAAACTCTCGAAATTTACTATAAATTTTACTTTAAGCTCCGATAACTTTTGAACAGATCGGTTTATCAAAAAATTATAAGAGGCTTTTTTTGTAGAACTTTCAATTTCCTACAAAAGGTTAAAATTGTTCTGGGGATTTTAGCCACATATCGTCCGTGCGCCAGGTAAAAAATTATTGCAGCTACGTGTGAACAACAAACAATTTTCCTCGGTCCATTAGCACATTCGCAGCTATGTCTTGATATTTCAGTCCATCCAATTGTATTCAATAAAACATCTCTAAACTTTTCTACCAATATGGCAAGATTGTACTTAAGCTTTCAATATATTGGTTTTATCTCTGACAAACTGAATAGCCATATTATTTGATTTATCCATCGTCTCTGCTGAATGATATTGCTTGCTTATATTGATAGGAACCCGTAAATAAAAGTTTCAAGTCTTTGTCGGTCATTTCTATAAAATCTGTCAAATTACTAGACAGAATTTCCTCAAATGGAAGTTTTTTTTCTCTGCCAACCATTTTTTGTCTACCTCTTTAGCTAATGTATTATCAGTATTATTCCGAGATTTTATCAGTTCACCAATTTCATCTGAATACTCTGCATCAGAAGTTAGACGTTTGTTGTACTGATTGTGGAGAATTGATGGAATTCTATAAAAATTACCGACTCTAGGTAACATGTTATTGTCGAATTTTTGGTCAAGTAGATGATATTTTTGTTTCAGCATTGCGTGTACTGCTTCGGATGCCCAACAAATTTTTTTGATATATCTTAACTTGATAACTTCTTTCTTCCAAGTGCACCTAAATGTCACGAAATCCTCGATCGACAACAAAAGCATTCCCAGGTTCCAGTAGATTGCAAATACCGTCAGGAGTATCAATAATGTCTTTTATTATAGTAGCGTCATTTATGTTGGCATGATAGGGCCCTAACATATCTACTATGTATCCATTTGTCGTACAAATAGTAAATAATTTACATAAGGGTACTTTCTTCTGCCCAGAGTAAGACTTTCTTTGATATGCGTTATTCGAGATCTTTTGGTGATAAGCATACGCTCCATCGCAAATCAAGGAAAGCTTGTCACTGCGATCAGTAAACACACTTTTTAAAAGTGGTGATGCATTATTTTGAATGAGATCATCTCGAGGCACGGATCGAAAACCAAAATATCGAGGTAAAACATCAATCATAAATGATTGCATCACTTGGTCACAATATTTTGAAACCAACTGTTCATTCTTCAATAGTAAAATCACCGATATCAATCTGTTTAAGGTACCAGTACGTAGCTTAAATAAAAATACGATCAGAGCTTGAGTGACCGTACGAGAATCTATATTTCTCATAGTTGTTACAATCTCGCAACTCGATTATGTTCTCGCGTTTTAATCCAGTAAATATGTAAAGTTATTCATCAGGTATACGAAAATCATCTATATTATCAATCAGTGTAGAGTCACACTCAAAAGCTAAGCTTTCCATCATTGTAGTTAAATCTGACGATTTTAAAAACCGCCAATTAGAATGAACTTTTAATAAATTCAAATCTTCAGTAAACAAGCATTTTCTTATGAGATGATAGCTGAAACATCGATTTCCATCCGGAATGAGAATTTTTTTCTCAATAAAGCATTGCATACGAGCATCTTGAGGAACAACTACCAGATTTCGATTTGAAACATACCATACACAACAATATTTGTGAGTTGCAACAGTCCTCTTAATTTGAAATTCAATCTTCAACTCTTGATTTAAATAATATAGTTAGATAAAATTAATTATTAAATACAGACGAAAGTACGACCAATACTTGCTTAGAATGTCAATAGTAAAGAATTTTAAGGTTATCTACAAATTTGGTGAGTTTTCATGAAAATAGAAAACATTGTTACCAGTTTTGAATTACAGTGCCATTTAATGGTTGCTGAATGAACTAATAATTGAGCTGGAAAGTTTAAATTCCCTAAAACGTAGTTGAATTATATAAAAAATAGTATTTTATACTGATTTAAGACTATTAAAGATAATGGATAGAAACATATGAGAATATCAACACAAAAATTAATCTTACGATTCGTGCAATATCGAAATTACAAAGTAAAGAAAAGTCTTGTTAAAATTATTATACTAGTACTATAAATTTTACAAAGAGTCTATATAAATATTTTAGATTAGTAATATAATTTTTAGGAAAGTTAATTTAAAAAGTAAAAAAATAAAAATAAAAATTAATATTTATTCTCAACAAATTTAAAATAAATTTTGAACGTATATTTAGAATAATTCATATAATTATCATTATGCTAGTAGTACATTTTTTTTATCATAAGACGGTAAATATTTCATCCTAGCAATACAATTTTTTCGTGTCAGTTATTATAACCACCCTAGTAACACGTGTTTGAGCAAGATTCTGGAGTAAGTATCTTGAGCAAAACCCCTAGTCACTAGTGTCTTTTTCTACGTACGAGTCTTGCGCAAGATCGTGTGATAAGAAACCTATGACAAGATTTGTGGATACCTTGCACATGGTATCGTACGCAAGAATATTGAAGATATCTTGAGCACGGTGCAATAAAAAGTGTCTAACGCATTTCTTGCACCAGTGTGTTATGACTAGAGTAGAGACCACAAAAAAATAATAAGGTAAAAAAAACTATGCATAAAATATAATAGAACATAAGAATAATTAATAAATATACTAAAATCCTAGGAGTAAAGGTATAAATATATATATACATAAATATATATATATATATATATATATATTTAGACGTTATTTTTCGTATGGGGGTCAAATCAAAGTGAACGTCACAAGCACCAACGAATTTTATTGTATTTACGATCATGGTAACTCAAGACTTATAGTTTAGCTTACAGTAATTAACGATTTTGATACAGATTTTTAATTTAAGTTAAAGTTTAAGAATCAAATATGGAGTAACAGGTTTGGCTACAGTTATGGGTTTTGTTAAGAATAATTAGAGTAAAGAATTGGAATCCGATTTATGGAAATTGGATATGGAATATGATTTGAGATTAAAGTTTAGGGTAATCATAAAGCTTGAGTTTTGGTTTACAGTTTTGGGTATTTTGAGTATGTGGACGAGACAGTGTTACCGCGGAGCGGGACTTGATATAGTCACCCGGTATCATCTGATGATAGAACCTAGTTCTATCCCTATGAGATTTCTTGATTGATTGCAGAGGTCTAGCTGAAATGCTAGCGCTCCAGTATATACGGAATCTGACGGATACAGAATGGGATCAGTTTTGAGTTTTGGTTTGGCAGGCCTCAACAGTAATTTTGTGACCGTTGCTGTTGTGGAAGCCGTTTGGTCATTTTTAATTGTTTAGTCTGACAGCCCTCAGAGGACAAGCTATGGCCACTTGTACCGCTGAGAAAGTCATAGGTCACTTATTTTTTACTTTTTATGATCCTAGCTGGTCTGTTCCAGGAGAGCAACTACCAAGGATATCCATACTTAAAATCAGTTTAGTCAGTAAGTTTGGTGACGTATAAGCCTCCAGTTACCGATATAGTAGATTTGGGGTTTGATTAAGAGTTTAGAATATGGGGTCATTTATTGATAACGATAAGATTGAGTTTTGCGGTTTTGAATAAAGGAAGTCGAAGGGAGACCTTTGAAGAGCACGGACGTAAGCATTGGTCTCTAGTCGCTCAAAGCGAGCAGACGTGTTCAGTAATGACGCTACAGTTCATGGCATTGCGGAAAGCTACAGATTAGGATAATTGTTACAGAAGTATTATTTAAAACAGTGTAAGACGTTACTTGATATTTTATTCATGAGTAATCAGGTATGAACTAATTATTATAATTATTCCCGGAAAAAAATAATTTTGCCTAATTATATATAATTATGTATGATTATATATAATTATACGCGAATTTATGTATGATTATATATAATTATATCTACCTCCGTACATAATTATGCATGCCGTTATATATAATTAGATCTGATCAGACTTGAATTATATCTGCCTATGTATGATCATATATAGGCTTATATATATATAATTATACATGAGAATACATGATTAGATCTGATCAATTCTGACTGATATAAACCCATATATAATCATATATAGGTCTAAATATAATTAGATCTGATCAGGCATGGCTGATATAAATTCATGGATAGTCGTGCATAAGTTTATATATGTGATTGGATCTGATCAGACAAGAATGATGTAAACCTGTATGTAGTTATATATGTCTATGTATGATTAGATCTGACCAGACTTCATTGATATGAAACCTATAAATATTTAATTATGTACATAGGTCCTATATATATATATATATATATATATATATATATATATATATATATACATATATATATATATATATACATATATATATATATATACATATATATATATATAGATTAGGAGTACAAATAAGTTTTCGCCGTTTTATTGTAGATGGCGCGGCACGGAGTTTCGGTTAGCTTTCGCAGATGATAACCGGCTTAAAAAATAATTTGGACATTCAAGAACAACATAACCTATTAATATCATTGATTTTATATTGGTAAAATATAATTTTTATAAGTTGAAAATGTCAAAATTTGAGCCAAGTAAGTGTCATTTGCGGGAAATATTAGTTTACTTCTTTAATTTAAAGAAATCTGCTGCTGAGGCGCATCAATTGCTCGTAGAAGCATATGTTGAGGGTGCTTTGAGTGAGAGAACGTGTCGAAAGTGGTTTCAAAAGTTTAAAAACGGTGATTTCGACGTAGAAGACAAAGATCGCAGTGGAAGGCCAAAAATTTACGAGGATGCAGAATTGGAGGAATTATTGGAGGAAGATTCATCTCAAACACAAAAAGAACTTGCTCTAACATTAGAAGTCACTCAGCAAGCAGTCTCACATCGTTTAAAATCATTAGGAATGATTCATAAACAAGGAAATTGGGTTCCGTACGAATTAAAGCCGAGAGATATTGAACGCCGATTATGCTTAAGTGAAATGCTGCTAGACATAAAACAAAGGGTTTTTTACATCGTATCATAACTGGTGATGAGAAGTGGATACATTATGACAATCCAAAAAGAAGAAAATCATGGGGATTACCTGACCACGCGTCAACATCAACAGCAAAACCGAATATTCACGGAAAAAAACTTATGCTGTGTATTTGGTGGGATCAGCTAGGTGTAGTGTATTATGAGTTGCTTAATCCGAGCGAAACAATTACTGGAGCCCTCTATCGAACACAATTTATGAGATTGAGCCGAGCTCTGAAGGAAAAACGCCCTCAATACTATTCTAGACACGAAAAAATTATTCTTCTGCATGACAATGCTCGTCCACATGTTGCCGCTCCCGTGAAAAAGTACTTGGAAACACTTGATCGGGAAGTGTTACCCCACCCGCCGTATTCACCAGACATTGCACCGTCCGATTATCACCTGTTCCGGTCCATGGCACATGCTCTGACGGCGCAGCGGTTCACATCTTATGAGGATACCAAAAATTGGTTTGATTCGTGGATAGCCTCAAAAGACAAGGAGTTCTTCAGACGTGGGATTCGAATGCTGCCTGAGAGATGGGAAAAAGTGGTTGCAAGTGATGGGCAATATCTTAAATAAATTTATATTACCGTTCTTCTATAATAAATATTTAATTTGTGTTAAAAAACGGCGGAAACTTATTTGTAACCCTAATATATATATATATATATATAGTAACTGGGATGAGATTTATCGGAAATTAATCACTACGTTAATTGATTTATCTGACTCCAATTATTAGTGTTAACAAAATAATGAATAATTAGTTTTATGTAATAAATTATATGATACAAGATAATGCTGGTCGCATTAGATATGTGTTAGCTAGTTGCAGTGTATCTCTCTAATGTACGCGTGTACTTGTGTGTACTGTTGCTACCGAATATCGTATCTGCTTAGGGGCAATATTCGGCGATCGATGACGATCGATGGTTGACGGACTCATCCGAAATTATGAATATCAATAGTATAATTAGTGACGTAGTCGCTACAGTACTTCCCCTCTTAAAAAAAAAAAAGTATGATGCTAATTTACAAATGGAAAATAATAAGAAATATTTACAATGCAAAAAAATAATAAAATTTGAGCATGTGTGTTACGTTGTGAAGAAAGTACTAGCCAGAGAGAATACAATAAATAATAAATAAAAAATAAAAGAAATGAATTTAAACGAGAGTTTAAATTATATAAAAAAAAAAAAAATAATTTCAAGCGTCGTCGGCCACAAAATAGACAGGTTTAAGTCTGTCAATGGAAATTGCAGTATTGGTGCGTTTGTAGTTCACGATAAAGTATTTATTGTGTCGCGCGACGACTTCTTATGGACCCTCATACGGAGCTGAGAATGATGGTCCAATTTTTCCAACTCGCACTAGTACGTGGGAACAAGTGTTGAGGTCTCTGAAACAGAAAACAGAAATCTCTCCATAACGCGAGGTTTCGGCTGGTGCCAAGATATTGAAAAATGATTTTAAATCACACAAAACACTTCAGCATTTGCGTGTTGATTTGACGGAACTAGTAGTTCACCTGATAAGCGAATTGGCTCACCGTATACAAGCTCAGGTGGTGTTGCTTGTATGTCCTCTTTCCAGGCAGCTCGTAGGCCAAGTAAGACAACTGGTAGCGCGTCATACCAAGTGTCGTAGTGACACAGCAGTGCGGCCTTGAGTTGCCGGTGTAGGCGTTCCACCAGTTTATTGAATTGAGGATGATACAGCGTCGTTAATAAATGTGTTATGCCAAATAATTTGTTCAGAGATTGAAACAACGATGATCTGAATTGTCCTCCTTGGTCGGACGTTATTTTGGTTGGTACACCGTATTTTGAGATCCATTCTCTAAACAGCGCGAGCGCGACAGTATCTGCGTCTCCATTTTTAAGTGCCACGGCTTCTGGAAACCGGGTGAATCTGACAACGATCGTCAGACATTTGTTGTAGCCGCGAGATACTGGTATCGAAACTAGGTCGATGTGGATATGCTCAAAACGTTGTGTTGGCAATTCAAAACGTGCGAGAGGTGATGACACGTGACGATGAATCTTGTTTCGCTGGCAGTTTATGCAAGCTTTGGCCCACTCTCGACAATCCTTCTGGATTGGTGGCCAAACGTAGCGTTTGCTCACCAGTTTCTGAGATGCTCTGGTGCCAGGGTGTGCCAGAGAGTGCAGTGCGTCGGAAACTTTCTTTCGAAAATGGCCAGGAACGTATGGACGTGGTTTACCTGATGAAACATCACAATAAACTGCGACCGGATGGTCGTTGGAGACGATTTGTTGCCACTGTAGTGATGTTGCTGCATTGTTACGAAGATCTCGAAGTTCAGGATCGTTCTTCTGAGCGGTTACCAGCTCGTGCGTGGTAATCGGCGACGGAATGTCTTCAACACATGACAGCGTGTCTGCAACGATGTTCTCATGTCCCGAAATGTGTCTGAAATCACTCGTAAATTGGTCAATAAAGTCTAAGCGACGAAATTGCCACGGTGATGCTCGTTCAGTACGTTGCTGAAAAGCGAAAAGCAATGGTTTATGATCGGTGTAAATTGCAACTTGTTTACTTTCGAAAATATGACGGAAGTGTCTGACAGCTTCATAGATGGCGTGAAGTTCGCGATCGTACGTCGATAATTTTTGAATGGATGGCTGTAGTTTTCTGCTGAAGAAAGCAATTGGTTGCCATTCTCCGTCAACTAGTTGTTGCAGAACTGCACCAATGGCTGGGTTTGATGCGTCCGAGAAAATAGCCCAAGTTGCGTCGTCGTTTGGATGCGCAAGCATTGCAGCGTTGGCTAATGCCTGCTTTGCGTTGTCATAAGCCTATCCGAGTTCTAGTGTCTCGTCGATCAGCGATGATCCTTTAATTTTTGGCCCCTCGAGCAATTTATTCAGCGGTGCAAGGATTTCTGCAGCATTTCTGATAAATTTCCTGTAGAAATTTATAGTACCTAGAAAACCACGTAATACATGAATAGTACTAGGAAATTTTAGGTTAGTAATTGCGTCTACCCTGTCGGGCAACGGCTTGATACCTTTGTTGCTGATATAGTGACCTAAAAATTTTACCTCGTGCTGGCCCAGCACCGATTTGGCTGCGTTGATGACAAGTCCGTAGTCTTGGAAGCGTTGAAATGAAATTTTTAGGTCTCGTGTGGCCTCATCGATGAAACTTTGGAAAGTTTGTGCAGCGTTTCGAAGTCCAAACGTCATGTATGGGAATTCAAACAAGCCAAAAGGTGTGATGATGGCTGTCTTCTTGATGTCTCCTTCAGCGACGGGAATTTGGATAAAAGCTCTGACCAAATTTAGCACTGAAAATATATTTTTATCGTGCAACGTTGCGGTAAAATCGTCAAGTGTTACGGCGTAACATGCGAAAATACGAAAATAACGTATAATTAAATAAATAAAAAGAAATTCTTATAAACTAAAATTAAACATATCACAGGTTATATGAGTGGTCAGAACTTGTTGATGTAAACAAGGAATATCCTAAATTTCCTTTTTTATTACTTATGAAGAAATAATAAACTAACTAAATAAATTGAGCCATCAATTAAGCAATGATAAGCTCCCTAATGCTTGCAACCCAACAGTAATACCTTCAAATAGTGCCACGCGATGCTCCTTCGCTTTTCTTATTGAGATCAAGTGTCATCACCCCGATAACCTTTACTTCTATGCATCGTTGCCTTATTATTAAAAAACTAATATCAATTCACTTGGTCCCTTCGCATTTCCTTCTAGTATCTACTAACTCAACTAATATCGAAATTCATTCAAAATTTTAAATAAACTATAAAATAAACTGATAATTATTAACAAAAACAGAGTAATAAAATCTATGACTGACACAATTGACAGTAAACAACATCGTAAATAACACTTAATACGCAACGGTAGCTATTGCACCATAACCCAAGAAACTTATTAATAAAATAAATATTAACTTAAGACGCAATATTCCAACGAACTGATAAAAAAATAAATAAGATTAGACAACCATAACATACCATGACGGAATAGATAACCATAATAATGAAGTTTTAACATCCTACAGAGGATAATTAAATCCATTACCACCTATGACAACACGAGTGAATCCTAATCGATCAGTGGATAAAAACAAATAGAATTCAAGATTAGATAAAAACTTATATATTTCCTAACTTACCATCAGAGGTAAATCAAGGAATCTAACTATTCCGCTATCACATCCTTCTCCCCTAAAACTTACGTAAGCGCATGAGTTCTATCTTTAATAACTCAACTAATAAATAAAATCGTGATTAACCAATATTACCATAATAATTCACTGGTGTCCCTTAATCGATGAGATTAATAATAATTGCAATTTATTAAATATTTCGAATTAAAACCAGCATAACTTTTAAACTACTGACGATAAGGATAAATAAACATAACCCATCGATAGACAAAAATAATAGATTAATAATTACTAACCAGTTGTACTCTAATCCTAATCAATATCCTGTAATTAACCCTTTAAAATAAGGCCATCTAATAGCATGGGATTGCATATCTTTCTTCCACTAATAGAATTGCTACGGCCTGCTTTCTCGCGTTCTCAAGGTTCTTCTTGTGACGTACCGTGTGACGTATTTCACCATTTCTCTCTCTAACTCATATGAATATATCAATAATGTCTAATCTGAATAACTCGATAAATAATTAAAATAATGACAAACTGAGCACATCATAATAATCCGATAAAAATACCTTACCTAATCGAATCTATAATAATTCCAGATTGCTTACTAATTACTCCGTAATAATTAAAATAAGTACAACATCTTAACCAATAACAGTAGAATGGAGTGACTATAATCAATCAAGAAATAATAACGAGAGGATTAATAATCTATAAACATCTATACCATCAACCTAGTAATTAATCTGTAATTAACTTTCCAAAATAAGGTTTATTTAATAACATTGACTCGGATCTAGAACCTTTTTTCAAGGCGTGCCTCATGAGTTGATGATAATTGCTTGTGAGATGCAGCGACGTTGAGATGACCTTGAGACAATTGGAGATGATTTACGCACTAACAAAATGCACTAGTCACTTCACAAAGTGTAATTTGCACTAGTGTGTCCCTTATCACTTTTTCCACCAATGCAGTACCACGTCCAGGGTACTCAGCAATGCACTGGTGTTGAACTGACTATGATGATGCACTTTTTTGAGATGAAATTTCACGGAATTTTACACCAATTAAGCTATCCGGCTCAATCTACCAATGTTTTTAATCACTTAAATATTTAAAATTAAATTTAACTTAAATTTAAGTGAGGACGTAAGATGCTGGGACGCTTAATTGGCGGGATTGAGGATGAGAGTTTTTATATTTTAAATAAATTCTTTTGAACACTTTTTTTAATTTTTATTGTATTAATAAATTAATTATTTTTCTATTTATATACACTATGTAAACTGCACTGTTAATTTATTATGAATTTTGAGGTGAATATATTTATTACGCGGCAACACGTGGTTATGTGAGAAAAAGATGGCGGTTGGCGGCAAACCAACAACCATGAGGTGAGATGAAATTTAATTATTTTAATAATTATTTTACGTGAGGATAATAAAATAATTAAGCAAAACTACGATAAATAATTTTAACTTGATATGAGATAATATTTGAGACGAATAATACTAAAAATCAAGGCGATTGCGAAAGGTTATAAATTGCACAAAAAAAAAAAACACGTGGCACTTGGCGTCGGTGAGTTTTCAAAAATGTCTTCGTCTTCTTCTTCATCCCCACTTGGATGAGAGGGCGGAGCTTGAGATGAGAATGGGATCGGTGGAGCCGCCTGCGCATCATAACGCGCCGACGCAACTCTAATTCACCGGCCTCAGTTGCGATGAGAAACGCAAGCGCAGGAGATTCGAACACCCCAAGACTTATTTTTAGAATATTTAAATTGCATTTAAAATATATACGAAAATCGGCCAAAAGTTTACTATTAAAAATTTATATTTTATACATATTATATATATTTATGTACTTTTTATGTATTTTTAATATATTTGTTCGGTAAATGTTTTTCATGGGGGGGTTACTTTATGTTTCTGGATTATAAAAGAAAATATCCAAGGAAACAAAAACATTAGACATTGTTGTCATAATGTAAGATAGGATATACTCCATTATCATCAAAAGAGACACTTGTCACTCTGTCGGGTGACAGAGGAGTATCCGTACCCGAGTCGTTCTCAAGGTCAGAATATATCAGCTCGAAATGTATTCGTTGTCAGAGATACCACAGAAGGCTGGATGCGATCTAGCAGCGAGCACTAAACTCGAAGAAGCAGCGGCAAGAGTAGTTCGGTGCTTACCGCACCCAGCCTTTTGTGGTGTTCCTGACAGCAAATATATTTTAAACTGATATATTCCGAAATCGTTGACGACGCTAGCACAACTGCTGCTCTGTTATCCGACAGAATGACAAGCATCTCTTTCATTGGTACACTGATAAAAAAAAACCTTTGAGTCATCTTGGTTTGAGTTGAGCCAAATACGCGACGACTTTGAATACGGCGAAACACGCTACGACTTTGGCTTAAAAGCTACACGTATTTGGAGGAAATTATCTACTCAAATACATGGCGTATTTGTGAACATATCATTTGCATTTGCTACGACTTTTACTCACTCAATTAAAAAATATATTAGAGACGAGTAATCGGGACCTCGTGCTACTATAGAATGTGGCTCCACTGAGAGGTTAGGTTGCCATGTCAGAACAAACTCCACTCGATTTAGCAGCCAACGCCTCAGATTCAGTTTCGACTACTTGTCTACTATCTACCACCAGCGAGTACTCATCCCCATCAACACCTGAACAGAAGAAGAAAAGAGGTAGACCATCCATTGCAGAACTAAGACTTAGACAGCACTCCAAATGTTTAGGGGACATTGACTTCTATCTGGTTTCAAGAGACCCAGGGAATTAGACACTCTCCCGGAGCCCATCCAAAATCCTACCGAACAACTGAAGCGCCATACCCTTTCTTCCACAATTCCACCGGCTAAACAGAATTCAACAAGCAGCAATATGGAGCATTCCATCTCCACAGATACACAATCAGCAATGACCGATATGCCCCTGACTTCACCAATGCCTCCAACCAGGACTCTTTCAAATGGATAGCCGAGCAGTTCATCACCATGTTTAAAACAAATCCATTCCAATTTGCCCAAATCAAAGACACCGACAAAGAGTCGTCCAACTCAATCCACGATCATCTTAGAACTTTGGACGACAAATATACAGTCCTCTCGGAAGAGATAGATAGTATGAAGAAGAAACAAGATGAGCTCAACAAAAGGCTTGCTGACGTTGGATCGGGTAAGTGCAGTTTCACCCAGTCTAACCTTAAAGAATCTCTAGCACTAATTATTTCCAGAATTGAGGCTGTGGAAAAGACAATAAATTCCAACATCTCTCTCGAAACAACCTCCGGGGTGATTGCACAGTTGAACAAACTTGATAAAATAATCGAAAGACATGAAAGTCTAACCCGCAAAAATAATATCGTCATAAAAGGTCTAACACCTACCAATCCAGCAAAAGAAATCGCATCATTCCTGGAGTCAACATTCGAGATCCCGAAGGATGATTGCAAGGTAATTAGAGAAATAGGAAGAAAGAAAGATCGTTTCGTGGTATGTTTCGATACACCAGAACACAAAGCCACAATTATGAAAAACAAGAAAATCAAGCTGAAGAATACTAACACATTTATAGATAACGATTTAACCGCTTCGGAACAACAAGAAGCTTATGAGATAAGAAAAAGACTCAAAGAAGAAAGGGATAAAGGTACAAATCCAACATTCAGATAAAAAAAAAATACTCCTGGAGAAAAAAAGTCTGACATGGGATAAAAATACCAAAAGCTGGAACGAAAAATCCACTATTCCCCATAGCGAGCAACTTAATGGGCTAATGGGTCGCAATACGTATCCAAAAAACTAAGAATAGCCAGGATGGGGAGCCCTCACCTTAATACCGCCTTGTTTTGGAACTGCCACGGTTTTGACAATTGTGAAAACTTGATTATCCCGAATGAAACCTTTTATATCGGTATTTCTGAAACTTGGTTACAACGACCTCCTCACACGCAACCAACTTGGACAAAAAATTTCAAATGTGTTTGGTCAAATGCGACTAAAATTGCGAATAAAGGTAGAGCCAGCGGAGGCTTGCTTGTATTAATTAAAGAGAACCTAGAATACATCATAATAGAAAAAAATAGCTGCTGC
This sequence comes from Microplitis deprimator, assembly GCA_964016945.1. Classification (NCBI taxonomy): domain Eukaryota; kingdom Metazoa; phylum Arthropoda; class Insecta; order Hymenoptera; family Braconidae; genus Microplitis; species Microplitis deprimator. Next base: position 22,039,567 of record OZ024706.1, on the reverse strand, counting down.
ATCTTTATCAAAACCAAAATACCACCTTACGAAATTATGCTAGGAGTAATATATTTCAAACCAGATTTCGAAATGGGTCAAACACTGAACAAACTTCAGCTTGTTCTGGACAAATGCGAAAACTTTTATCCAAACACCCCAGTAATCCTAGGAGGTGATTTAAATGTACGTCTAGGTGTACACGATGGAGGATTCCCGCCCGAGGCACTTAAGGATACGATATTATCACCCTCAAGAAGCTCTCAAGATACCAAATCTACACCTCGTGGTCTGTCAATCTTAAACCACATGTCCAACAACGATTTCATTCTACTCAATGGTAGATCAGTAGGTGACAGCATAGGCAAAATGACGTATTGTGGACCCAGTGGAGCAAGCGTGATAGACCTGGCCTCGATCAATCAGGAAGCCGCCAAACTCATTTCCAACTTTCAAGTGGGGGATGATTCGTTTTGCTCAGACCACTTTCCCATTCAAGCAGTGCTTTCTTCCGCCTACAATTACCCACGTACAAAAGTCTCCTCGTCAAGACTTAAATCCCAGAAACTAATCTGGAAATCAGAAAAGTCGCAGCAGTTCATTGAAACACTCTACCACTCAAATCGTATCGAGGTCGACTTCCAAGACACCAGTGTGGACATACTGGCAGCCAACCTTCACGCTGCAATCTACGATGCAGCAAGCACAGTAGATCTAATAATACATTCTAGCCTTTCAATAGATAGAAAGACGCCAAGGAAACCATGGGAGGATGACGAACTCAAACTATTTAAAGCAACATTAGATAAAAACCAAAAAACCTGTAGACATATAGGATTCACGCAAAGTAAACTGGAAGCACTGCAAGCCATAAAAAAAAACTAAGTGTTCAAATCTCCCGCGCTCTCATCATTATTCTCACGGCGGATAAGTGATCGATGCTATAGTCTATACTACAGTCGATCACCTATCAATAATAGGCGGCTCCGCTAGTCGCATTCTCACCGCATAGTGGGGATGAAGAAGACGGAAGTTCGCGCTCTCTCGCACTATCAACGCTCTCACTTACTCTCATATTGCAAAGTATTCTCATGGCGGACGCCTCGTGCCTTTCATCATCTCAGTGTTCTTAATAAATCAAGTGCTTTCTCATTATTTAAATTAGTGCATTTATCTCAGAATAATTAGCAGTAATTATTTATTACATTATTTTGATCTCATAATTAATCTCAGTGCGTTATTTAATTAAATTCTCTCACCGCGTGTGTCGAAATTGTTACCGCCAAGTAGCCATCTTGGCCACGTGTTGCATTTTCATAAAATTGCATTCAATTAATTAAATAAACTGTTTTTTGCAATAAATCTCATCATAAAATAATTCTCATAAACTGTAAATACTGTAAATAAATTGTTATATTTATTTTTTAGTAAATTCTCAAGTGTTAAATAAAATTATTCACTAACCGCCAATTCACACATACCAGATCCTCTCATCCTTTTATAATTATTATTAATTATTTAAACACTAAGGAAAGCAAAGAAGTTAAAAATTGAAAATTATCTCCGCTCACTGAGAGATACTTTAGCACGTACTTCAAGTCCTAACAAGTTCTGGTATCTTGTCAAGGCCCTGAGGAAGCCGGTACATGTTCCATGCCCAATACCACTTACCACCTGGGAAGAATTCTACTCCAACGTTCACCCACCGAGGATATACGATACTACAAACTTCTTCGACGTGCGACATCCCTACCTCGACAAGGATTTCTCGTATCGAGAAGTTAAAAAAGCGATCACTAAGAGCAAAAATAAAAAATCTCCTGGTCCGGACTTAATATTAAACGAGCATCTAAAACACTTGCCACCAAACTGGGTTACCCATCTCTTGAGGCTACTAAACAAAGTATTGAAGACGGAACAAATTCAATCCTCATGGCCAACAGCAATAATTACACTAATCCATAAGAAAGGAGCCCGGGAAGACCCAGCAAACCACCGTGGAATTGCGTTGCTCAACAATGTACTCAAAATACTAACCAGTTTAATCCAAAATCGGTTGAACACCTGGATGACAGACCTCGGGTTAGTTACCGAAGAACAGGCAGGATTCAGAAAAGGTCGCAACTGTTTGGATCAAACTTTTACAATGCTAACAACGCTCCAATCCAAAATTAGACTTCAAGGTAACACTGTCTACACCATTTATATTGACTTCACCAGAGCATTGGATTCAGTGCCACATCATCTACTGTGGATAAAGCTGTTCAAAATGGGCATCAGGGGCAGATTGATCCGAGTAATTCGCACGATCTACGAGAAGGCTAAAGCTCGCCTACGGGTGGATGGAAACTTCTCCAAAGACTTCGAAGTGACGGAGGGCGTGCTTCAAGGAAACAAACTGAGCCCCACGCTTTTTATTCTCTACATCGCCGATTTGGTAGACTTTCTTGAGAGGAGAGGCTTCAGAGGGCTCAATATTGGCCTAAAAACCTTGCCGGCTCTTCTCTTCGCCGACGATTCAGTTTTCTTTTCCGCGTCTCTCATTGAGGCCAAAACAATGCTTGTTGCTCTGGCAGAATACTTTGACGAAAATAAACTCACTGTCCACACGGAAAAAACCCAAGTTATGGTTTACCGCGCTTCAGGAAGAATTAGGCAAAAAGAAAAAAATGCGATCTATTATAAAGGTCAACCGATTAAGGTTACTAATTGTTATAATTACCTAGGAACTACCTTTGATAGCGCAACCAAAAGAGAGCTGGCCGCTGCAGCAGCACTTCGCAAGGCCAAGATAACAACCGGAACAGCATGATCTATATTCTCCAGAGCCAAATCAGACTCCTGGCAGTCGAGAATACATTTTTTTAATAACATCGTTGCGCCAACAATACTTTACGGAGCCGAAACCTGGGACCTCAACCACATGGACACAATTGACAAGGCTCAAACAGACTTCTTCAAAAAATTCTACTCCTCCCACCAAACACACCTGGGTACATGATCAGACTAGAAACTGGAATCAGTCGACTATCTGTTAATGCCCTCGACCATACATGGAGTTGGATAATTCGCATTTTAAATATAGGCGACAACCAGTGGCCTAAAATCAGTTTCCTGAACCAAATCGAGTTATCAAAAAACCCACAGTGCCAAGTCATATTCAACTGGGTAGCGAAGTTCAATTATATACTTAAGGAAGCCAAAATGCCAGATATGTTCAGTAATTTAGACCCCAATTTTTGGGAAAGACAACAAACTAACTTCCTTAAGGCCATCACCGATCGTGCTAACAGCCTTGACTTTGAGCGCTACCTCCATTTATCCTCTCTTCAATCCCAGCTAATATGGACCAAGGAGGCTATCACACCTAGATACCTGAAAATTCGATGCTCAATCCACTTACCACGCATGATCGGCCAACTTCGTCTTTCTAACATATATAACTGCCGCATCACCTGCCTAGGATACCGTTTTCACCTCTCGCCCAACACACCATGCAAATCGTGTGACACAAACCACGATACAATTGACCACATGTTAACATACTGTCCAGCACTAGCAGACCTGAGGCAACGCCACTTTAAGAAAATTATCGAACCCTACCCAATCTACATGCACACTACCGTGATCCTAAGCATCTACTCCAAACAGGATATGGAAAATATAGCGAGATTTCTTACAGCAGCTATCAACCGGCGATCCATCCATATCCCTACTTAATTTACCCCCTCCCCAGCCTGGCTCTTCAATTCAAGTACGAAGAACTCTTTCTTTTTCTCCTTTTCATTTATTTTCCGATAAATTTATCTCTTTCTTACTGTATGATAATTTACTCTTTATTTAATATAGTGTACTAACGTATCGTATTTGCGCTCTCCAAAAATATTGTAAGATAAAGACTCTGTACTTCTCTTTGGAATAATAAAAATACAAATACAAATATACATAATATGTATAAAAAATAAATTTTTAATAGCTAACTTGTGGTCAATTTTTGTATATATTTTAAATGCAATTTAAATATTTTTAAAATATATTTTAGGGTGTATAAGAAATGCATGTTTGAAAATATATAAACATTATATTAATAAAATATTTCAAATATATAAAAAATATGATTATGAAAATATAAAACATCTATTTTTAATTTAACCAACAACATAAGAAAAAAAATATAATAAAATTATAGATTTTTTACGTATTTGAAATATATTTTTTTTATATTTTTATAGATGTATTTTTCATATATTCTAAGATATAGGAAAAGGGGAGGCGAAATAGGGTACTCCCAAAATTTTATAAAAAAAAAAAAAAATTAATTTTTCAAATGTTCTTTAAACCTTACAAAATCACTTAAAAAATCATTGAAAAAAAAGTTTGAAAAATCCAAAAGTACACGCCTCATAACGCTTATTTAATTTTGAAGTCAAAATAACTTGTATTCCAAAATTCTAGAGTAAATAAAAAAAAATTTTTTTACTACTATCACGCTACTGTTTATGTCAACTTTTGACGTCAAAAAAATACAAAGAAAGTAAAAAAGAGTTGTGCCGAAAAGAGCCGTCTGGATGCAGCACCGGTAAAAGGCCCATAATAGAATACAGTCAGAACCAGTGATTCATACCGTCCATGGTTACAAGCGTACTTTTTACTTTTCTACTTTTAGTACTCTACCAACATACAACTCTCTCAAATAGATTTCTATGCAAAAATATCAATATTAAATATATTTATGTTGCAAAATAATTTTATGTAAAACTATCGCTATGTAAACTTACTCTATTAAATATAAATATATGCGAAAATAATTCATGTCCGAAATATCGCTATACTATATATCTCTATAAAAATTAAGTCTCTACAAAATTTACTATAATATAATAGAATTAGCTGTTAACATATTTATATTATGGAATTTCTCCATAACTATACAACTCTCTTTTTTATATTTATCTATTCTGCATATCTCAATGACACAACAATTCTATGAAAAAATTTTTCTATTTAAAAATTTTTCTATGCTGACCAAAGTCAGTTTCAACATTCCTCTACCACAAAAAAAAAACTAAGTTTTATGAATGATTTTGTATCTTACCACCAGCAATCGCGTGGCGCTACCATCCCGTGAAAAATGAATCATACGTGGCCATGTATGAAAATTGGCCCGACATGGCCTTATGTGCCCATGTATGATCATACATGACCATTAGGGTGTCCGTTATTTCCTAAACTGGGTTTTGTTCGGCATACACCCCCTAAATTTTTTGGTTATGACCTAAAAAAAAATATCAGACCCATACCAGGCCTTAATATTCACATTAACCCGTGCCTAAATCATAATACATTTCCGATTTAAATAACACGGGATTTTTGTACTCTTTACAGTTAATTTTTTTTCAGTGAAACAAATGCAGCTAAAAATATTCGAACAGCTATTTTTTGTAGGAAATTTAATGCTCTACAAAAAAGATTGAAATACTTTTTTCGATAAACTTTACCGTTTGAAAGTTATTCAACGATAAAGTTGTATTCATAGTCAAATTCATCGTTTTTTTTAATTTCCATCATAATTTTTATTTATATCAAACTAAATGCATACAGATAGGTAATAAAATAAATAAATACGAAAGTTCGATCCAAAATAAAGTATATTGTTGTTATAAATAACAGTATCAAAATATTTATTGTACTTTTTTCATTTCTACAATTTTTTTTTGTCAAACATTCTTTAGTTGCAGTGGGATATTTGGCTCTGTATTCACTTACAACTTGAATCAAATATTGTTTTTGATCTTCTTGAGTAGTTAATTTATTAATATAATCTTGTGTTAATTGAACAGCTCTTTTGGCGACATCGTTTATGACCTGTAGATTATTAACAATTCCAGTCCATTTAAATACTTATCATTGCTTATCCACGTATTAGCATTAGTTTCTAAAAAATCTTTACTAATATCAAATCTATCGAAAAATATTAGCAAATTCGAATTAATAAAATAATCAATAGCCTTCTTTTCTGAATTTTCAATCTCGCCATCTGTACTAATAATATACCGTTTGAACGAATCAAATTCTGAATCATCACAATTTTTTAACGCTGTAACCATTTTATTTTTAATGTTCACTGATACGTTTGGGTCAAAAAATGCAATAGCAGCTGTTTCAGAATTTAAATACCATAAGTGATTTTTAAATTTATGCAAAACAGCTTCCGAAATGTTTCTATCAATTGTTCTGTACTGATAAACAACTTTTAAAAATTGTAAATCTAAATTTGGAGATAGTGCTGCACGAGGCACCACAAACCAGAAAGGCACATAAATAAACACTATAAATAAGCAAATATCGAATAGATTTTTTTTCAGTTCTGTATCTAGTTCATAAATATCTTGAAATATGTAAATTTATAGCGTGTAAATCGCTTTAGACATCCAGCGAGCATGATGAAAGGCCCCTGGTTTGTAAAATTTGACTTTTTCAACATCCATTGAACCAAGGAAAATTTGACATAATTCTAAGAGCTCTTTGTAGTCATCACGTGGTAAGATTGATTTCAAAAACTCTTGAACTTGGGCATTTGTTTCTCCAACCTTCTTTCGTAATTTCCGGGGAATTTTATTTCCTACTAAACCATTCTTGTATTTGGTTTTATCGAGAGTACTCCAATTTTCCTGGAACTTCTTAAATAATGGCACATTTGGCCCATTAGTACCTGGTATTTTCGTAATAAAAACACAATTCAAAACTAGCTCGTAAATGTGATGTCTGCAAGGTAAGTACAAAAGCTCCGTTTGTAAAATTTGCTCCAAATTGATCGCCGCTCCACTTCGAGAACCCAGATTTGAGTTAGTTGTATCGCAACAAACTGCTTTAATATTATCAGTTAATCCCCATTCTTGAACCGCATTGAAAATTGCTTGTGCCTGTGTAATTCCTTTACCATCTGGTAATGCTGGTACACTTAATATTTTTTCTATGGTATTACTTCTAACTATGATTGGTACTCGGTCGACCTTTTGGCACGAAAAACCATCAGGTATCAACTTTCCATCCCAATACTACGGCTGGACCAATTTCAATCTCGCCAAATTCTCTTTTTATTCGTTCCGCAGCTTCTCTTCGAAATTTCGATCGGTATTCATTGAATGACGTTTTGTTTAAAATTAAAGCTCTAGTGTCAACTCCCAGGGCTACTGATATAGCTGATTTTAATCGAACAGAATTTCTATAAGAAATGTTACAACTATCTAAGGCAGCACCGACGTCTACAGTCAAAATATTAATAGTTCCTCTCTCATTTTTAGGATCATAATTTCGTCCTTGAACTTCAAACATTGACAGTGTTCTTTCGTGAGAAGTAGTTGTAATTGTCTCACCACTTAAAGCTTGCTTACCACTCAAAGGTGGCTCACTAATGCTTTCAGAGCTTGATGGTGAAGTCACATCTAAAGATTAAATAAGAAAATTATCATTCTAAGTTTTTGAAAAAAGACGATATTTCTTATTTGAAACAAATACTTTTATTTACTTGAATTTGAACGATATTCATCGACCGTTACCAAATCAATATTATCCATTTCCAGATATATTTTCATCTTTCAATTGAGTCGCATTGGTATGATCTTGTTAGAATATCGGTTTCTCTGAAATAAATAAAGTATTTCAGTATCTAATGTTAAAACTACGTCTGAATTAGTATGATCGTTGAACTTACCTAATGACTGACAAATATTATCATTTTCTTCGCACAAGCGTAAATGATATTTTCTATCTGTTCTTTGGTCAGATAAGAAATCTAACGCATCATTATCAGCTACATCTTAAACATTTCTGTGTGCAATGTCAAATAATTTTTCGAGGAATTCAGAAAACTCGCGTTCTGTTGTTGGATTTGAATTTTTTTGTAAACTTCTATACTTACTATAAAGTTTTTTTACTTTTTTCACACATCTTGAAACAATTTGTACTTAAATTCCAGCTCTATTCCAGAATTTAGTAACTTCCTCTATAACAAATCGGCAACTTGCTGGAAGTGTTTGTTTTGCTTCTCTTGTTTGATAAAATAACAATTTTAATACTTGTTTGTTAGTTGGTAATTTATTACCACTGATGGTTTCAGTTAGTTCTCCCAAAAGAAACATTAGATTTCTCAAATTCGCAGTATTCATTTTTTTTTTTTTTTTTTTTTTTTTTTTTTTTTTTTAAATTATATTCAATAGTATTTTTGCTGAACAAGTTAACAATAATAAAGTTTATTGAATAAACACTTCATCGGAAGGTTAGACTCACATGACATGAATTCCTCTCAGGTTGCTCACAGATGGCGTTAGATTATAAAACGAATAAATTTAAAACATGATTGCGTTTAGCTTTCAGTTCAATTGCCTTAAATTCATAAATTTTATAGAAGAAAATTATTTAAACACTCCAATTTATGTAGAAGTACGTTAATATATGGCTTATTGGAGTAACTCCATAATTTTATTGCAAACAAAAAGTGATAGTGAATAAAAAATAGGAAAAGGATGAATTTGACTATGAATACAACTTTATCGTTGAATAACTTTTAAACGGTAAAGTTTATCGAAAAAAGTATTCAAATCTTTTTTGTAGAGCGTTTAATTTCCTACAAAAAATAGCTGTTCAAATATTTTTAGCCTGATTTATTTCACTGAAAAAAAATTAACTGTAAAAAGTGCAAAAATCCCGTGTTATTTAATTCGGAAATGTATTATGATTTAGGCACGGGTTAATGTGAATATTAAGGCCTGGTCTGGATCTGATATTTTTTTTAGGTCATAACCGAAAAATTTGGGGGGCGTTCGCAGAACAAAACCCAGTTTGGGAAATAACGGACACCCTAATGACCATGTATGGCCATATATGACCATACATGGCCATGTATGACCATACATAGCTTGATATGGCTATATATGACTATTTATAGAAATTTTAACTAATTTAAAAAAAAAATTCTTTTTTTTTTAAATTATTTTGGCAACGTAGAGATTATCGGATATGCGAATACTTGAATTTCTAATCGAATTGGAAATTTTTAATTCAGAGAAAAAACGATAGACTTGCTAATGACCGCGCCCGCTTCAGTATGATACGAACCCGGAACCTTCCGCACGAAAGACTGACGCTTTGACGACTAGGCTATGCAACCGACAGTTACAACGAAGTTTACTTGTGATACGTAAGATTGAATGAATGTTATCACTTTCGAAAAAGCAAAATATAATCATCAATATGCTTTTAGTGATATTAAAAAAATTTTCTATTTTTTTTTACACTACAAAATCCTGTTTATAAGTAATTGTAATAGTCAGCTCGAATTTTTTATATAAAAAATCTGTATGTCTATATATGGCCATACATGGGCATTCGACTGTGTCAGAAAAAAAAATTAATTTTTTATTTTAATTAAATACATCTTATAAGTTGCTTCAATAAAAAATAAATTCTCCTAAAATTTCAGCTCCATATCTCAAAAGATGAGCTGGCGCACGGGGGGGGGGTCCCCTTCCCCGTTTAAAATACATTGAAAAAAATTTGTTTTTTCGATTTTGTGAATAACTATGCCAAAAAATTTTTTTTTCGATTTCTGAATTCAGCAGTCTTGTAATAAATTAAATTCTCTACAAAAAAGGTCTCATGTGTCATACGGTCAAAGTTGATAGGAAAAAAGTTATAGAGGTTGAAACTTAGAAGGAAAAAATAGAATTCTTAAAATAAATACAATTTTCCCCCCTCCCTTTCGCCAGCTCAAATTTTGAGATATGGAGCTAAAATTTTAGGAGAATTTTTTTTTTTTTATTGAAGTAACTTTTAAGATGTATTTAATTAAAATAAAAAATTAATTTTTTTTTTTGACACAGTCTAATGGGCATACAAACTTTTTTAATATAGTCATGCATGGCCATATATGAATCATACAAGGCCATGTATGGCCATACAAGGCTATGTATGACAATACATGACCATGCATGTCCGTAATTTAATTAACATATATGGCCATATATGGCCGTTCATAGTCCATGTATGGGCATATGTGGCCATACATAGAAACGTATGACTATTTGGGTGTGTCAAAAAAAAAACTGATTTTTTTTTTAGGTCTCATAGTCTTAAAAATTTCTTTGGGGCCTAAAAAAAATCCTCCTAAAAAATCAGCTCGATATCTTAAGAATTGAGCTGGCGGTTTGCAAGTTCATTTTCCCATTCAAAATACATGTAAAAAATTTTTTTTTTAGTTTTTCGAGGAAAAATCGAAGAAAAAAATTTTTTTTTTAGAAAGTAGTGGATAAAGTCTAGACAGCGAACTGTACTGTCTGAAATTTTTCTTTTACAGATAGAACTCAGCACTATCCTAGAGAGTTGCCATAACTATATTGTTTTTTCCGTGTACGATATACATTTCTTAAAATGGAAATCTGTTAAACGATATCGAATATAATTTCAACCATATATTTACCCGTGAAAATGAAACATATACGGCCATGGATGGCCATATATAGTTCATACATGGCCATATATAGACATACAGATTTTTTATATAAAAAATTCGAGCTGACTATTACAATTACTTATAAACAGGATGTTATAGTGTAAAAAAAAAATAGAAAATTTTTTTAATATCACTAAAAGCATATTGATGATTATATTTTGCTTTTTCGAAAGTGATTACATTCTTTCAATCTTACGTAGCACAGCTAAACTTTGTTGTAACTGTCAATTGCATAGCCTAGTCGTCAAAGCGTCGGTCTTTCGTACGGAAGGTTCCGGGTTCGAATCCTACTGAAGCGGGTGTGGTCATTAGCAAGTCTATCGTTTTTTCTCTGAATTAAAAATTTCCAATTCGACTAGAAATTTAAGATATTCACATATCTGATAATCTCTGCGTTGCCAAAATAATTAAAAAAAAAAAAAATTTTTTTTTGAAATTAGTTAAAATTTCTATACATAGTCATATATAGTCGTATCAAGCTATGTATGGTCATACAAGGCCGTGTATGGGCATATATGACCATGTCTAGCCAATTTTCATACATGGCCACGTATGAATCATTTTTCACGGGATGGTAGTGCCACGCGATTGCTGGTAGTAAGATACGAAATCATTCATAAAACTTAGTTTTTTTTTGTGGTAGAGGAATGTTGAAACTGACTTTGGTCAACATAGAAAAATTTTTAAATAGAAAAATTTTTACATAGAATTGTTGTGTCATAGAGATATGCAGAATAGAGTATAACAGGGCAATGCTGTTACTCTGGTCGTCCTTAAATGACCTTTTTAAGAGCGCCACTGGAAGTGATAACGGCCTCCCAGAGCCGGATCTTGAATCGTCAGGGTCGGTGTAATTTATTTAATTGTAAGAGAAGGATGAGGAAGGATAATTTGTAAATAATAATAATGATTTCAATTAACAATTTTAACCTTTTATATCTTATAAACCTAAACTAAGCCAACTACCTTTGGCATTTTCCACATACTCACACACACAATAATTTGCCAACTACCTTTGGACTTTTTACTTAACTAATAAATTAAAATCGCTTAACCTTCGCAAGATTTAATTAATATCACAATAATTTCCTAAATTATTTTACACACACACTCACTCAGTCCCCTGGACTTTATTTTCCACACACTTATTTTTAACCTGAACTCCACGCGGTCAACGCGACCCTCTACGTGGCTAAAACCTTAAGTTTACTTTCGCGCGGTCCCCTTGACCCTCTACGCGACAAAACCTTTAATTTACGCGGTCACCTTGACCCTCTATGTGATAAAACCTTATTCAACTAATTCACGCGGTCCCCTGGACCCTCTACGTGATTTTAACACTAATACTTATTTATGACAATTATTTACAACTTATTTAATTATCCACAATTTCCATAATTACGATTTTCACTGACTCACACTTTTATCAATATAAAACTCCATTAACCTATTTTCTGTATTTAAAAATTAATTTCTATCTATTTAATTACCATTTTAAAATCACTTAGTAAATTTACAATAACTAATTTCTTATATACGTTATCCTTTTCTTATCAATGATTTTGTTAAGCCGGTTTTAGGATTTATTTTATATGACCGCTTAACAATTTATCACGACCTTGATATCACAATACTCAAAACTTAACCATTTATTTTCCCGTTTCATTTTACGACACTTTTAACGTTTATAATTTTATTAAATGATTTTATTTGATTTATAAATGTAATTTACTTATAATTAATTTTATCTTAATATTAATGACTAGATAATTTGACTAGAACGCAATTGATTTTCCGGCAATGCTTTACACGACCTGCCTGGAAATATCAAAGCTAATTATTGATGAGTCCGGCTTTTCAGTTATTTTATTACATGTTAAATTGACACGACAATACTTCGCAAACACGACGTTAAATTTTGTATTTTACTTAACAAATATTCCGGCTTCCTGCCTGGAATATTTTACAGAATACCTATTACGATTCACGTTGATTTCTTTCTCCGTCGCTCGTTCTGTATTAGTTGTCTTCGTCCGTGTCTTGTTCTCTCAAGTCCGTGTGTTAGCTTCTCGACCGAGTATGCCTGGGGTAACCGGGTTGTCTCAAATTTTCCTCCTCAGGTTAACTCTTTCTCGGATCCAATTCTCGTTTTCACCAAATACTCGAACTCTCGTTCAACCTGTTATTCGGACGCAATCAGTTCTTGATAATAAAAGGTACCGGCTACCTGCCTGGTATCTTGTAACAATTTGATTTTCTTTTTATCGCTTGGTTCCACAATAATTCACCAAGTCACAATTAAATAAATATACCTGATATAATTAACAGCGTCTGATAATGGCGTCTATGTTGTTGGCTTCTCACTTTAGGTCCGTCTGGTTCGGTCGTTCCGGTCACAAGTCTTGTCTCGATGGCCGCCCTGTCCCATTGACTCTCCGTTAAACGTTTGTTCAGTTCGGTCGTTCCGGTCACCAATGTTGTTTTTCACTGCAGTCTTGCAGTTTTATTAATTTCACTTGATTATTTTCAGCAATGATCGGAAAACGCCTTCTCTACCTAATTATGATTGGGCCTCGCGTATTAGCATTTTCAATTAGCGCGCCCGGTGACAAGTCGAAAAACTTAATTGAATGCTCGTTTGGGGTTGCAGGCAGGGTAAATGACCAACCGTGAAAAATCACGATTTTGGTTGATAATAAAACTCAATTTACTCCGTTACAAGAGAAATATTAAGGAGAGTTGTATAGTTATGGAGAAATTCCATAATATAAATATGTTAACACCTAATTCTATCATATTATAGTAAATTTTGTAGAAAATTAATTTTTATAAAGATATATAATATAGCGATATTTTGGACATGAATTTTTTTCGCATATATTTATATTTAAAAGAGTAAGTTTACATAGAGATAGTTTTACATAGAATTATTTTGCAACATAAATATATTTAATATTGATATTTTCGCATAGAAATCTATTTAAGAGAGTTGTATGTTGGTAGAGTACTAAAAGTAGAAAAGTAAAAAGTACGCTTGTAACCATGGACAGTATGAATCACTGGTTCTAACTGCATATCTATATATATGAGGTTTGCAAAAGTATCCATCAGAGGTAGCACCAGTGAAAAAAAAAATAAAATAAACAAAAAATGCACAGTCGTATATTAGTTTTCTATAAATAATAATTAAATGACAGTGAATTGAACGCTCATATTCATTGAGGAAGCCCGTAGTGTGTTACTTTAGATAGTAAAAAAAAATTATTCCGGTACGATCATTTTTTCGACCAATTTTCCTGCCACATACACCAATCCATAAACACAGACACACGGACGTCCAGAAAAGATCATTTTTAATGTTATTATTTACTCTGTTAAACAAAATAATTGTTATTTGATTATATTTTATGTGTCTGACAAATTATTTGACTTGATATTAGTACACTCATATTAACTTGTAAGTGCGATATAAATAAAAAAAAATCGATTTCAGTTTCAAGAAAACTGCTTTTTTTGAAATTCCGAGAGTAGAGCACAACCCTAACGCTTCGCGGTATTACGCTTAAATAACCACACACAAAAACCATGATAGAAGGGCACAACACAGTCGGTTATTTTGTCGCGGTTATTTTGTCATTCAGTTATTTTGCCGTTGGTTATTCTGTCGTGGATATTTTGTCACGGTTATTTTGTCTTTGGTTGAACTGTTACGCAACCACATTACTGTGAATATATTTTCAAGCTCTTCGAGCTTGATGCTATTACATGCAATTATTTTTTTATGAGCTTTTTAAGCAATAACAAGTTACGTTTTATGCTAGAGTTTGAAAAGTTAAGAATCAAAAATCATTAATGAAGAAGTGGTTTTTATTGCACGCCTCATAAGCGAAGCGTGGTTGCGTAACAGTTCAGAGCTTAAAAAGCTCATAAAAAAATAATTGCATGTAACAGCATCAAGATCGAAGAGCTTGAAAATATATTCACAGTAATGTTCTCAAGCTCCTTGAGCTCAAAAACAGCGGGAAGTTTTGGGGCTGGCCCACAGGGCCAACCGACGCCCAGATTTTTTTTCGAATCCATCATCTACAGTATTGATATTAGAAAGATTGTAGAAATATTTTACGTATCGTTATTCGGTCGAAACTGTCAATAATATTATGAAGTATCATTTTCATACAATTTTTTTATTCACGCATAAGAAACCTTTTTCTGTCGATAAAAATAGTCTTATTTTATACTTTGTAAATATACGTTTCCAACAGAGGCAAGTTTTCGACTTATGTTTTAATGAAAGTTCAAATCCTGTTGGCATTACTGAAGATTTGTATGACGATATCTACAAAATTCCATGGAAAACAATTAATCCGCCTTCAGTAATTATCAACGAAAATTTTAAGCCCAAACAAATCCAAGTGTACAATCCATCTCATCCGACGTCTGTTCTGTCGGTGACTAACTCAATTGAAAATTTAAAAACACTCCTCATTAAATTAAAATCTACAACTGTCTGGAGCATTGAATCCTTGTTTTTTATTATCGGAAACTCTTGTGAAAATGCCAGTGAAACATTCAAAATATTGTGGAAAATGGATTTATTGACATCATTATTCTTATCCCACGAATCAAGTAATAGTTCTCTAATAATTTACAATTACAACCCATTTACAAGTTTCGCACCACATTCATGGAAAAAAGTTGCAACCCTGGCGCCATCTACAATAAAACGGCGGAAACTTATTTGTACTCCTAATAATTCTCGGCACTACTATAATCACGACTATATTAGTTTTCGGTGTCAAATTAATGGTACGAAAACTGTTTAGACCTACGAGGCCTGGACATCGACTTATACCTAGACGGATACCATTAAAAATGAAAAAAAGAATAGTATTTCCTAAAAGACGAATCGTTTCTGTCATTAGAAAAATGCGACGTCGTAATTAAATATTGATAGATGTTTTTTTTGATCGTTTTGATTTGACAAATATTTGGAAACTTTTTACACGCTTTGCACGACGGAATAATTCATCAGCTTAATGAAAAGGATTAATTAAAAATGCCTGCTCGGGAAAATGATAACGTTCTCAAATTGTTAAATTTTCTAAGGAGAGATTTTTAAAATTTTTGTGGATAATTGAATTTGTTTGATTGAGTGATAAATTTATTCTAATGACATATATTTTATCATAAGATCTCGAATGATTTCAAAAAATATATTTATATTTCTGTAATAGAATTTTAATGCACTCAATTGAGATTTTACAAAAATTTTTATAGACCAAAATAGGGGAAGTGTCACTGCATTTTTACTACATTTACTCAGTTGCTTATATATTTTTAAATACACGTATATTATTTAATAAAATTTAAACTTAGATCATTAAGTTTGTGTAATAAGTTATATTTATTTATTGTAAAAGTTTCTGTGTTAATTTATTACAGTGTTATTAATATTTATTATTGACTGTTGTATTGAGTAAATGAATAAATTAAACCATTTATCACTTTCTATTATTTCATTTGATTAATTTAACTATAGTATTTTTATTTATCAATATAATTATTACATATTTAAAGTAGAATATTAAAGACAATAATTCACACTATTATATTTTATTAATTTTTTTAAGATCATTTAAAAAGAAATACATTTTTTTTTTTATCATTCACATTTTTTTCAAAAAAGACCGTAATTTTTTTTCAAGAATCGTTTGTAATTAAATTTATTCTGTTTTTTATTAGCAAAAAAAAAAAAAAAAAATTAAACCTGTAAACTAAAGCTGAATATTTTTTTTTTTTAAATTATTTATTAATAATTAATTATTATTTTTATTTCGTAACCATTACAAGTGATATATTTTTGTAATAAGTAACTGATTATGAAAATTTATTAGGTTCGTATTGACAGGTATAATTTATATTTCATTTTAAAATAAATAATTTTATTAAAAATTGTATTTAATTTTACTGTTTAATTTTCAAACCTTTTATTTTTATTCAATTTTAATGGGGGATACGACACTGTAAAAAATTTGCGAAGTGAATTCGGAGTGGATGACTTTTTATTCCCGGCATGGAATGTGGAAATTTGAGGAGAATTTTTTTTATCAAAGTAACTTTTGAGATGTATTTAAACAAAAACAAAAATTTTTTTTTCTGACGCAGTCTAATATATATATGACGGTGACGCCACCGGAGATCCGAAGACATTAGATCCGCGACAATTGATTCTTGTGACGATTGATCCGCCGATAAAATATACTTACACACATATGAATGTGAAAATTTTGTGTGTGAGTATATTTTATCAGTGGATCAATCGTCGCAAGGATCAATTGTCGCGGATCTAATGTCTTCGGATCTCCGGGCGCGTAACCATATATGACATTTTAGCTACTGTATTTCAGGAAATAATTTCCTTTCCTCTCCTTTCTTGCTCATTTTACCTCTTCAGAAATTACGTTCTACTCACTGAAAAAAATCGGCTAAATTTTGATTCTACCGAACTGATTAGTTAAAAATTTAGGTAATTGTTTAGAAGTGGGGTCAACAGGTATTTCTACAAGCAAAAATCCAAAACCTGGCAAATGGCTTAGGGACCACGTTTAATCCCAAGCATTTGTCGGCGGATTGAAGTTGTTTCAGCTTAAATCGTTGTTATATAAGCTTTGATACACACTTGGTATATAATTAAGGTATAAATTATGCTTAATTTCGAATTTATCTTTGAGATTTTTCAGTTCCGTGCTACACTGCACTATTTGACATATTTTTCTTATCATTCTATGTATTGACTCTTAAGTTAACCACCAAAACTTAAGGTATATGCCTATTTTGCCATAATGTTTGTAGTTTCGTCCTAAGTACGTTAACGGACTCGTCAGTAAGGCTATGTTAACGCACTCTTGCCTTAGACTACATCTCTTACTAGTACGGGCCGGCGTAAAACAGTGTTGTGGGTTTCTGGCAGACACTATACTAGCGAGGGAAGGCAGATACCATTCAAACTACTTGCAACAAAATGTTATGTGAGCTGTTGTACACATTAAAATACTGAAATAACAAAAATATGCTGATTTTCACTATTACAAGAGTTCAAAAATTATTTGTAACTCTTAGATCGACCTTTCTATCACCACCGTCCATCTTACAGTATTATATAAAGTTACTTATATTTATTAGAAAAATTTATTTTTGAAAATTCACATGATTTTGTGTTATTTTTGACATTTTTTCACACTTCAATTGCAAGGTTCAGATAGATATCTGGTGTTAGAGACATAAACTCATACAGAAAATTTAATCCGCCGTGTAGCTGAACACGCGGAAAAAGTTTAATTATGGATCTTTAAGGTGTAAGCACTTGGAATTCTGAAAAATGTGGTTGACCCTAATTCCAAACAATTACCAAAATTTAAAACAAAGTCTTAATATAAGACACGCTTTCACTACATTGAAATCTGCACTGAAAAAAAAGCATATCTGTAAGAACATTATCGTTAACAATATTTCATTTTATTTGCACCAAGATTAGATTGCTAATCACCCATACTTTTTTAACTTCCCGTTAAGAAAATCGATGATTTTCAAAAATTTCGGGAAGTTATTGTTTTCACCCCGATTTGCGAAAATCGAAATTTCATCAGATGTCGAAGTTTTGAGGTCCTAGGAAGCTAGTCTGACTATTTTCAGGATGATGTCCGAGTATCTGTATGTATATATGTCTGTATGTGTATGTTTGTGATTGAATGGTCTATAACTTTTTAACTAGTTCACCGAGTTGGATGGTTAAGGTGATTATCGAAAGAGCTTGTTGGCTATCAACTTTCCTAAAAATTTTAGATCGTTTGATCAAGTAGACTCGAAAATATTTGCAAATTACGAAAAGAAAAATTATTTTTTTTTTTAGTTTTTTATTGATTTCCCAGAAACGAGGAACGATCGATTCCAAATTTTAATCAGCTCTAGAATTTAAGAAAACGTGCCGATTGCCACCTCCAACGTCAAAATCGATAAATTAGTTCAAAATATATCGGCGCTGAAAAGTTAAAAAAATAACATAAAATGTTATTTTTTTCGGATAAATCAAAATGTGATGTACTAAAATGTGTCTGAAATCATATCAACTCTTCCTCTTTATGGTCTCTTTCAATCATCGTATGATGTCATCTTACTTGTTCTTGAGTTTAAATCATATTGTGAGCAAAAAAATGAAAAAAACCCAGTTTTCAATATTTTTCTCTGATATTTCATATATTATTGCTCTGACCTAAGTCAAAATTTATTCAAATCTTGATTTTGATCACTGATATTGATTTCCATATCAATACATTTATTTCATAGAACATAATCAGGAATAAAAATTTAAAAACTTTGGAAAATCCAAAAGTGCACGCCTCATAACGCTTATTTAATTTTGAAGTCAAAATAACTTGTATTCCTAAATTACAGAGTAAAAAGAATCAAAACATCAACTTTTGACGTCAAAAAAATAGAAAGAAAGTAAAAAAGAGTTGTGCCAAAAAAAGCCGTCTGGATGCAGCATCGGTAAAAGGCCCATAATATATCCATATATATGAGGTTTGCAAAAGTATCCCTCAGAGGTAGCACAAGTGAAAAAAAAAAAAAAATACACAGTCGTATATTAGTTTTTTATAAATAATAATTTAACGACAGTGAAGTGAACGATCATAGTAATTGAGAAAGTCCGTAGTGTGTTACTTTAGATAATAAAAAAAAATTATTCCGGTACGATCATTTTTTCGACCAATTTTCCTGCCACATACACTAATCCATAAACACAGGCACACGGACGTTCAGGAAAGATCATTTTTAATGTTATTATTTACTATGTTAAACAAAATAATTGTTATTGAATTATATTTTATTTGTCTGACAAATTATTCGACTTGATATTAGTACACTCATATTAACCAGTAAGTGCGATATAAATAAAAAAAAATCGATTTCAGTTTCGAGAAAACTGCTTTTTTTGAAATTTCGAGAGTAGAGCATAACCTCAACGCTTCGCTTATGAGGCGTGCAAAAAAGATTTACTGAATTTGAGTCCTCAATAACTTTGTATTTTCTTAAGTACCCCGTTTTGCTCCTCCCATCCCTTTTTTAATATAAATTGAGTTACATTTAAGTTTTGTAAAATATATACGAAAATCGGTCAAAAGTTAGCTATTAGAAATATATTTTTTTTACATATTTTGTATATATTTATATATTTTTTATGTATTTTTACTACATTCTTTTCATACTAAAAATATATATTTTTTATATTGTAAAATTTATTTTTTTCATCAATTTTTTTTCACGGGGGACGTTTCAGGTAATAAAAAAATGATTTTTGTATTTTATTAATGCCCTTGAATATTCTAAAAATAATAAATTTCGATAAAAATTTTTTTTTTCAATGTATTCATTTACTCTGGATACACGCAATGAAATATTGAACTTACCTACAAAAGTACATTGCAGGTAGCACATAAGTAGTCATATAAAAATGAAATAAAATTTAATCAGTGTACTAGTTCATTGTGGCCAAAAGGTATTCAATTATTTCAAAGTCATATTTGTATTATCATTGAGTAAATTATATGATTGACTCGACACTATAATATATTAAAGAAAATAAAAAGTTAGTTAAGACAATTACATCAAACTTTTCATCAACAACATTTACAAAATTGATTGAAAGAAATAAATGATTTCTATTAATTCAAAACAGTATTTTTTTCAAATTCATAGTTGATTTCATCACATACATAGACGACTTGAGCTCCATCTCTTTTTTTTTTACTGTAATCTCACATTTCATTTCATCAAATACATCGTTTTTGACAGAAATATTTCTATAGTAAGCCTAAAACCGTAGTCTTTTATTCAAACCTCCCTGTGAACTTGTTTCAATTTCCATGTTTTTGAATCAATTGAAATTCAGTTGACACAAGTGCGGATAGGCTAAGTACGCAGCGTATTTTGGAATAAAACGCGATTTTTATCAGTGTAGTATAGTATATCTTTTATGACATTGTGACAACAATGTCTAATATTTTTGTTTCCTGGGATACTTTTCTTCATAATCCAGAAACATGAAGTACGTTTCAGGTAATAAAAAAAAATAATTTTGGTATTCAATAAATGCTCTTGAATAATCTAAAAATAAAAAATTCCGGTAAATTGTTTTTTTTCAGTATTCACTTACTCTGAATACACCCTGGTTTGAGTATGTATTCACTCTGGTTCCACTCTATTCTACAAAATATTATTTTGATGCAAGATCGATTATTAATGACTCGACAACTTGAATAAATTGCAGTAACGTTATATGAATTTCGTACAATTTTTCGGTGTTATAAAAGAAAGATATAAAGCAATCGAATTGAAAAAAAATTATATTCTTACAACTAAATGTAAATTTACTAAAATTAAAAAAAAAAATAGATAGAATATCATCATTTTTTGCATCAAATTTAATTATTGTCGAAACAAAAGCAAAAGTAGACGAGATGAAGTCTCTAGTATGTTGATTTAATTACATATGTTTTTTGGTTGGGTCCGTAAAAGTCATCGCAAATACAAATGATATGTTTGCAAGTATGCCATGTATTTGAGTAGATAATTCCGTTTAGATACGTGAGGCCTTTTAGCCAAAGTCGTACACTCAAAGAAAAGTCGATAGTCATGTTAACTAAAAAGCTTTAATTTCTTAAAATTAATTCCTTATACTATTTTCGATAGTAATGTTAACTATTCATTAATTGCTGAAACATAATAAAATTTATTCGTACTACTAGAATTTGATAGTGATTAAAATTTTTTATCGCAACTGCTGTAATTTAGTTAAAATTAAATAAATTTTAAGTAATTACAGCAACTTTTTCGTTAGTTCAAGTAACTTAAAAGTTGTTTTAATCGTAAGTGTTGATTCATAGTTATTATTAAATAGTTATTCTAATTATCGAGTTAATTGCTAAAACTGAAATTTTTCAGTCAAAGCTTTATTGCACTATAACTTTATAGTTAATTTAACTAAACGAATTGGTATTAATGAAACAAAACAACGTAGCATTATGAATTGTTGGATTACAACTATTATAAGTAAACTAATGATTGAAACTACAACCGTCACGTAGTTGAAATAACAGTCTCATAACTATACTGACTGTTACATTCCCGTAATATTTTATTGATTCAATTAAATTAATTATTTTTAATAAAATAATTTTATGCAATGTAATGGAAATCCGCTACGATAAGAGAGTCTCACAGGGAACCTGAGATGCAGCGTCAACATTTTGTTGACTCTGTTGGCTTTATTATATTTTTATAACGACTAATAGTCAGTCTTACGAGAGAGCTCACAGAGCTCGAATCTCTGCTCTTCATAAGTAATTAATAAATTACAATTAATCCTAAATTAATTCAACCTTATTTTGGGGTGCCAATTGGCACCCCTAATATTTTCACCTACACCATGGCCTGGCCATAGCCCTATTACTACCACCCAGGGGCGAGCGCTTATCAGCTGTTCTACCCTGTCCTATAACCCTGAGCGCTCAACAGCAGTTCGGGTTTCCTTCAGGTTTCTTGTCGATTTTCCTACCATTCACCTGCTATTGTAAAAATAATTATATGGAGTTGGAACCGGCATCGAAAATATTTTTAAATCGCGAAAATTGAATAAAATTAATGATTAATAAAATAATCGACGACCACGGCCCTCCAGGGGTCTATAGACACTCTAACGAGGCCAAACCTGGAGATTAATGGATTAAATTGAATAATTAAAAATTATTTTTATTTTTAATTAATTTGGGGTAATTTCCCAAAACGTAACACTGACTATAATTTTTTTACTATTTACTATAAATATTTAAAAAAAGAAAAATATTTAACGTATTTTAGTTTCCAAAAACTTAACATTTCCTTAAGTACCCCGTTTAACCCTTCTTTCCCCATATATTCCCTGGCAGTTTAGAATCACGGTGGAAAGTAATTGATATTATTATTTTCATAAATCTTAATAAATAAATCGATTCATTTTTCCTTAAATTATTGTTAAATGAAATTTTTTATTTCTATTTTGTTTAAAATTTATTCTAACATTTTAATATTTTATTTAATTTAATTTGAATGTTAATAATTTCTTTAAATTTTAAATATTTTATTTAACGTCTAATATTTTGATGTTTTATTTTATTTAATTTGAATTATCATATCTTAATATTTTTAATTTGAGTGTTAATATTTAAATATTTTATTTTTTACATTCAAAGTCTAATATTTTGATGTTTTATTTTATTTAATTTGAATTATCATATCTTAATATTTTTAATTTGAGTGTTAATATTTAAATATTTTATTTTTTACATTCAAAGTCTAATATTTTGATTGTTTATTTAAAGTCTAGTATTTTAAATGTGAGTTTCTTATTTAAAAATTTGTAGTAATGGATTATTTGTTTCCCTTTTTTCTTTGTTTTCAGGTATGAAGTTCTTATTCTATTGTATCTTCGCTTTAGTATTTTTCAATTTATAAAACATATCAAAAATGCATTAAAATGGTACTATTTACTTTAAGTCTTATTTTAGAGTGCAGTTGCGATAAGAAAGTGCGTCAACTGCCACTCCCCGCATGAAAAAAACTTACATTCTGAAATTATATCAGATAGTATAATATTTATTATATTATAATATAATTTATAATATAAATAATTATATATTTAAAAATAACTACTTTTTTGCCGTTTTCACTATAAAATTTTATGTTTCAAAAGTATATCAATATAATATATAATTTCATATTTTGGCATATATTATATTTAAAAAAACTCCATATAATATTAGATTATATAAAATACATATATGTCATTATATAGTTTCAATTTATAGGTTTATATATATTATGATTTTATTATTCGAATTATATTATTAATAGTATAATATAATATATATTGCTCGCATATAAGTTTGTATATATCAAAAGATATACATGTCACTATATATTAATATATAAGTCGGAGTACATAATTTATAACTAATGTTTCATATGTAAATGTATATGTTTTTTTGCACCTAAAAATATATAATTTTTAAAGAGATATCCTAACCACTATCCATGTGGATTTCGATAACGAAGTATTATATAAAAATAGAAAATAAAAAGTCATAGATACTTATCTATCAAAATCAAATGAGAAGGCGTAGTATTCCTAAATTTCAAAGTTCAAAAGTTGTGATGAAAATGAATTATTTAAAAAAAAATAAATAAATAAATAAGTTTTTCATTCAAATTACTTTTAAGAATTTGATTGACAGAATATTACTAAAATAAAACTGTTAGATTTATCTGTTTACACAATTTCTTGTAAATTTGGGGAGCAAACAGTTCATGGAATGGTTCCTATACTGATCTATTGATTATATTCGATATCAGTATTGTAGGCTGTGAGGAAAAAGTAATATTATTTCATTTATTTACTTAAAGAAATAATCATTCTCAATAATTAATTTATTGAATAGAATCAATCTTTTAAACTAGTTCAAATACAAAAAGGAACAATTAAGTTATTAACTAATATCATTAAACTTTTCTTTTGAATCTAAAATTAAACGTCGAAATTAGCTTGGTCGAAATTGAAAGATAAACTTCTCGCTTTTCTTCATTCAATTTGTAGCCTAAAATAAAACATGTTCTTTTATCAATAAAAGAAAAACAAGTTCGCGCTTAGAAAAAAATATTCCACGTTAGAGAACCAATTTTTGTGCCTTAATAAAATATTTTGAAGATCGAAAATTGTCTCAGTTGTGTTACGTCCTGGTTGATGTTTTGGCGCTGGCGTAGTTGAGCGATCGATTTAAATTGGACGTAATGAAAACTTACATATAATTATAAATAATAATTAAGTATGGGTTGAACAGCCACCATTTGGTGGTTGCAATAAACTAGTTGTGTGATTATATATATTATTTTATATATCTAAATCCGATTTATTCAATTATAAGGATATAATTTTGAGTGATGTGAAAATATACAGTTGAATTAATTTATAAATTGTTAATGTGTCTTAACAATAACTTCGAGAGGGTGAGAACGAAGTTGAGTATTTAAGGTTGAGCCTGACTGCTCTCAATGATTCTATATTTCAGACTGCTTTCTCTTGATCGAGAAAAACTAGAGTAGTCTCTTATCAATGCGTTTGGGCATCAGACCCGCGCATCGATTCATATGGAGGGGTCATTTGAGATAACGCATGTTCTCGAATGATCCATTCTAATATTTATTGAAAATACTTAATTCTCACGATCTCTCCGCTTTTGTTACTAACAAATGAGTCACTTATCTATTAACAAAAGTTATCTTAAACAAAATAGATGTTTGTGCAGCTGCACGTCTCGAGGATTTACTCGAGGCGTCAGCGCTTATTTATATTTGATAAAATATAGAAAAATAACTTTATCAATTATTACTCATATCCTTAACGTTCGAATAACTTGAATAATATTATTCTATTATTATATTATATTATTTTATATAATTAATTAAATACTATTGAAATTACTTGGTTATCGATATTCGATATAATTAGTTAGATTTCAGGTCGGTAATTAGAGAAGTAAATGCCCACGTCATCTGACGTACAGGCTGGGACGTAACACGCCCCCACCCGTTAGACGAGCGCCCTCGCTCGTTCGGGCCTTATCTGTGAAAGATACTAAGTATTAAAAAAAAATTTATTTTACCGACGTGAAATCTGTACACGTTTAATTTCTTTAATATGATATTTTTTTTTTTTTTTTTTTTTTTTTTTGTTCATTTTCTATTTTTTTCTTAAATCATTGGAGATTATGTTTACATATCAATTTATTCATGCAATACTATATAATATAAATGTCTTATTCACTATAATGGTTACATAGGCAAAAAAAAATTGTATTTCTTTTATTTCTTAAGATTATTATTATATAAAAAAAATTTGTATTATACATATATATTTTTTTTTCCTTTTTTTTTTTTTTTCTTTCTTTTTTGTTTTTTATTAAATTTAACTAAATTATTAAATAACTGTCGTTTTCAGTTATGCGTATGAGTAAGAAAAAAAATTTCTATTATTTTATTTGTCTATTTTTAATTTATTATAGTAATTTTTTTTTATTCATTTATTTATTTATTTTTCTTTAGTATATCTATGTGATATATTCTGTTTAACTATCTTCTCAATTATTTTACTTTTCCTTTTCTTTTCTATTCTTCTTATATTTTAAATATTTGATCTTCAAAAAAAAAATCTGGGTATTATTATTTTATTTTTACTATCGTTTATTGTCTATTTTGCGTTATATTAAAAATTATTATTATACTATTTCCAGAATATTTGATTTTTAGCATCATTTAATTTGTTTTCTTTATTATTTTTTTTTTCTTATCTTTACTAATTATTTATCTTTAATTATGTCTATGTTTCCAATCTTTCGAAATTATTTAGAAATAAAATTTAATTTTTCTTAATTATACGTCGTTATTCTTACATTTCTTATATTTCTTACATTAAATTAAATCAGATCATGAATTATTTGATGTTGTCTATTTTAGTTGAGAGAGAAGAACTTAAACTACTTATAAGCTATTTTAGCTCTGTCACAATGGATAAGTTTTCTTTTTCCAGGTTTATATTCAATTTCTATATCGTTTTTATCTGGGAAAATTTCAGTAATTTTATAGGGACCTAAATAATTGTCATCAAATTTACCATCTCTCTGATTTTTTACCAAAAATATATTTTGACCTATTTTAAACTTTACAGGATTAATTTTTTTATCGTATCGTACTTTAGATTTTAATTTTGAATTTTCTAAATTTTCTCTTGCTTCTTTTCTTGATTCTAACAATCGAATTGCGAGTTCTTTAACGTAATCTGCGTATGTAGGGATATCGTCTAAGTATGAAAATTCTGATGGTAATCGCGCTTCTTTACCAAAAACTAATCTATATGGGGTAAACTTTGTACCTTCGTGTACACTTGTATTATAAGCAAAAGTTGCATGAGGCAACCATTTATCCCAATCATTTTTATTTGTAAAGTGTTTGATATAATCTGTTAAGACTTGATGACTTCTTTCTAATGAACCATTAGATTGCGGGTGAAAAGCTGTCGTTTTTATTTGTTTCATTTTGAAAATTTTAGCTACACAACCCATAACTTTACCTATAAATGCTTGACCTTGGTCTGTTAAAATTACTTTTGGGCAACCGTGTTTTAATATGAAATTTTCGACTAGTGCTATAGCAATGTCTTTGGCTGTCATAGATACTAGCGGTATTGCAAAACAATATTTTGAAAGATCGTCTTGCATTGTTAAAATATATGAATAACCGTTTGCTGAAGTTTTATTAGGTACTACTATATCTAATGCTAATTTATCCCAAATTTCTGCGGATGTATCTGTTATTACCATCGGTTGTTTTGTTTTTATTCTTACTAATTTCTTTTTCTGACAACTAATACATTTTCTAACAAAATCTTCGACATGTTTTTTAATATTATCCCAAAAATATCTTTGTCTAATTCTGTTGTAAGTTTTAGTTACACCTTTATGACCTGCCATTGGGGTCTCATGATTTTCAGCTATTATCTTTTGTCTCTCTTCTACTGGAGGTATTATTATCAGATCTCTACAAATAATTATTTTAATATCGGTTCCTTTAAATGTTTTAGCTATAATATTTTTAATTTTTGACCATACAGTTTTGGATAAATTACTTCGACCTTGAGAAATACTAATCGATTTTAATTTTGTTTTTTCCATGTATAATTTTAAATTTTTAAAAGCTTTACAATAATCTTTTTCGGTGGGTGCATCTGTATTGGTGTTTTGAGTAACTAACGCAAGTACTTTTCTTTTCGATGTTCCCATTTTAATTACCTGCCCTACTTTATAACTAGCTAATGGACTCAATTTTAAATATCCTGATTCTAATAATTGTTTTCCCATTTCACTTGGGACAGTACTATCTGCATTAATAAAACATAAATAACTATTTTTTTGCATTTCTAAATTATCTCTCGTCTCTATTATATTATCATTACTAAAATCGTTCGACATTACTGAAAGTACGGATGAATCATCGTCAGAATCTATTTGTTCATTATCTGGATTATTATTTTCTACGATAATTACATTGTCTAATTGTTCTTGATTACTATCTGAATTTAATTCTGTTAAATTTTGTTGAAAATTTGTTATATTATTAGATGAATTTATTTGTTCGATTTGATCAAAGTTTCCGTCATTAAATGAATTTATTTGTTCTCGTTGATCGAAATTTTGGTCATTGAATGAATTTATTCGTTCGACTGAACTCAAATTTTGATCAACGGGTGAATTTATATGCTCAGGGTTTTGTGGTTCTCTATCAGGAAAAGAATTTTGAAAATTGATCGGTTCTACATTTTCATTTATTATACTTAAATTATTGTTTGGAAGTTTATCATTTGCATTTTGTTGGCGATTAATTGCTTCGAGGGTAACCATTATTTTCGGCAATTGTGGTAGAAAATTATTTTTATTATTTTTAGGTTTTTTTTGTTTTTATCTTAAAATTTTCTGAAAGTTTTTGTATTTTGTATGGAATGTATTTTTGTGTATGTGTATGTTTATCATTGTCCGTGCAACACGAACACGTTTTGGGCTTACGCTGTCTTTTTGACCTGCGTAGCTGCGGTTCGCTATTAGGGGGATTATTTATCGTTTGACTATTTGTTACTACACGATGTTTTTCTATGGCTTTACTAGGACTTTGTTGTCGTGGTTCGTCATTATTTGTTTTAGGATTATTTTTTATTTTTACATTTTCTACATTAGTTTTATTCCTATCAGTGTTTACAATAGTCGGCGGTATTACGTTATCATCGGATGACGTCTGTATGTCCATCGGTCGTGCGAGTGAGTCATTAAAAGTAGTTTTATCAATTTCCATATTTACATGAATATTGGATTCGTTATAAGGATCGGCATGAACTAAAGCTTCTACATTTAAAATTTTTGGGTGGTCACCACCTTCTTCTGATGACCATGAAATCGCGCCTCCCATATTTTTAGAATTATTAATTTTTCTTATAGGACTCCGTATGGGAATCGGGCATAATTTAATTGGACTTTTTGTGACATTTCGTGTAGGTGTTCTTGGAGTAATAGGAATAGTTTCTATTGGCGATTCAGTGTCAATGTCGTTTGAGTTACTGGAATATATTTTTGATTTTATTATTTCTGTCTCGTCTGTATTTGATTCGTCATCTGAGGTGTCTAGAGTAATAATTTTTTTCGTCTTGTAATTAGTTTTATCTATTTTCCTGCGTGTACGAACTGCTGGAGAAGGTGTAAATTCTGCTATTTTATGTGATCTTTTAATTCGAGAAAGTATTGATTTATTTTTATCGATTTCTGTATTTTCAATATTTGTCTGTGGTTTTAAATTTGAGATTGAAGGTATAATTGGCGTCTGTACGTCTGTTAATAATGGTAATGAAGGATCAGTGATTTTAGAACTTTCAGGTATATATGAATGTGAGGATTGAGATGACGCTGATAAATTATGAGATTTCTTATGTTTTGGAGAGTTTATAGAATTATTAGATATATAAGATAAACCGAAATCCGTCATATCAGATTCGTCACTTAAATACGAAGGGTTATTTTTAATGAGTTTTTTTCTTAGAGCTACAGCATCATAAATTTCTCCTGATGACGATGATCCGTCTGAATAATCAGGAAGTACAATAGACTTATTCGATTCAAAATTTTCGGAAGGTTTTCTTTTATAACTTTTTAAATTTTCATTAGTTTTTACTTTATTAGTTTCTTTTTTATTTTGATTTTCACTATCAAGCTCGGAATTTTTATTCAAAGGATTTCGAGTATTATAACTTTTCAAGTTTTTATTTACTTTATCATTTTTATCTTTTTTATTATTTATTTTTGATTCGGTTTTTGAAATTTTTTTATATGGATTATACCGTCTAACGTTAGATTTTTTATTTTTTAAATTTTTATTTTCACCGATATATCCGTTTTCTTTATTTTTGTCAACTAATCGCCGATCGATAGGGTAGCTAATCCTATTGCTGTCGCTAGTATTTTTGACTGTTAGGTCCGTAGTTAATTTATCGATGGGCCCAGTCATTTGAGTTCTTGACTCTTTTACTTTACTTTTTTCGACCGAATTTTCATTATCGACCGCTCGAGTTTTTGGCTCGAGAATTTGAATTACCGAATTTATTTTATTACTTGGAGTAATTTCCTCTGAACTTGAAATATTATTTTTGTTAAAGTTTGTAGATAATTTATTTTTATCATTATTCGAGCTAATTGACTCTGAATTAGTTTTGTATTTAGGTTTCTTTTTAAAGACTTTACCATCGTCTGAAGGATCTGAAGTCCTTAACCTAGCGATTCCGGGTTTTCCAGGTCGCCATTTAATTTTAATTGGATAAACTTCGCGGTTTTCAATTATTGGGTTACGCGATAAAGCATCCGCGTTTGTGTTTATTTTTCCCGCCTTATATAACACGGTATATTCGAACTCTTTAAGCCGTTCTCTCCATCTCATTACACGCGATGTTGGGTCATTCATATTATTTACCCAAACAAGCGGTCTGTGATCGGTGACAAGAGTAAACTCTCTGCCATAGAGATATGGTCTAAATGTTTTCATACCGAATAAAGCTGCGACCATTTCTTTTTCGGTGGTCGAGTAATTTTTTTCGTGTTTATTAAGTACACGAGAGGCTGCTGCAACAATTGTATCTTCGCCAATTTTGCCTTGTGAGAGGATTGCTCCAACTGCATAGTTAGATGCATCGGTCGTTAAAATAAACGGTTTCGAAAAATCGGGATATTGCAATATCGGAGCTGTACATAGTTTGTCCCGCAAGGTTTCAAAAGCTACCTGATGTTCAGGCATCCATGTAAATCTTGCGTTTTTACTTGTAAGGTCAGATAGGCACTTAGCGATTTTTGCGAAATCCTTAATAAATCGCCGATAATAACCAGCAAGTCCAAGAAATTCTCTCACTTGTGTTGTATTCACGGGTGTTTTAAAACATTTGATCGCTTTGATTTTATCGGGATCAGGCTTGACACCGTCGGCAGATATAAGATGGCCTAAATAAATTACTTCTTTTTTTAAGAATTCACATTTATCGGCTTGTAGAGTTAAATTTGCACTACGTAAACGTTCGGCTAATTTTTCGAATTTAGTGTTATGTTCTTCTAGAGAACGTGCGTAAATGACTATATCGTCTAAGTAAACAAAGAGATCCGCTCCTTGTAACCCGCGTAACACTAAATCCATTAACCTTTGGAACGTTGCCGGAGCATTTTTAAGTCCAAATGGCATTCTATTAAACTGATAATGACCATGAGGAGTTGTAAATGCTGTTTTATGTTTATCTTTTGGATGCATTTTAATTTGGTGAAATCCAGATTTTAAATCGAAAATTGAAAAATAAATTGCGCCACCCAGTTGATCAAGAATATCATTTATCAACGGTAATGGGTATGCGTCTTTAATAGTTTTTTCATTTAATTTACGATAATCAATTACTAAACGCCATCTTTTATTGCCTTTTGAATCAGCCTTTTTAGGTACTATCCATAGGGGGGAATTATAGGGGGAGGTCGAAGGTTCTATTATGTCCATCAACATTAATTCTGTAATTTGTTTTTGAATTTCGTCTTTTTGTGCAGGTGGATGTCTGTACTGTCGAGTATTTACCGGTACGTCATCGTTAGTAGGTATATTGTGTGCCGCTGTCTCTGTAGCGCGCAATGATTCTCCCGGAATGTGGAACAGGTCAGCGTATTTCTCTACAAGAGAAACTATTGCTTTACGCTCTTCCTCATTCAGATGTTCTAAACGCAAGAGTTTTAACACTTTATTGACACGATTTTCCCGGGCCCTGGTACTGTTATCGTATCTATCCGTGTCGTCATGCGTCAAGCTAGTATCCTCGTCTTCGCTTGTCCCGGAAGGGTATAGAGGAATTACGGGTACTTTTACTTTAACATCTTTATTGAGAGTATTAATTGCGTACAAATGAGCGATACCATTATTATTTCTAACTAAAGCTTCGCCCGCGTAAATACCATTTTCAAATTCAATACGAGGTGTATAACCCTCTTTAAGTTTACTATCGACTCGAACAAACATTGCTGTTTTCGTTCGAGCTTTTAAAACGAAATATTCTCCCTCGGTAAATGATAATTCTAAATTATTTAAATGTTTAAAAATTATAGTATTTTCAACTAAATTAATTATTCCGCCATGTTCGCGTAAAAATTCCATACCGAGTATTCCACTATAATCTAAAGGAAATTCATCTGGGATGACATGAAAGTATGTAGTTTCATTAAAAATTTGTATTTGAATTCTACCCAAAGTTATAGCTTCAGATACGCCATTTAGTTTATAACAATAAGAATCATCAATTAGATTTTTATATTTTACTTCGCCGTATTTTATTAAATTTAAACTACATCCCGTATCAATTAATATTTTTCCGTAACTCGATATTATATTTTTAGATTTAAGCATGATAGACGTAGGTTTGTAGTCTATTGGCATAGCACCTACGACATAAGTTCGCGTTGGTATTCTTAATTTTTGTTCGAAATTTGGCGCTGAGTTGCTACGTTTCCCATCGGAGCGCCGTCTCGAGGGAACGCTTGGTCGTTTCCCGTACTTGTACTCGGTTTTGAATTTAATGCATCGCGTTTTCCTTCGTTATAAATTTTTTTCCAACAATTATTCATTAAATGACCATTCATTTTACAGTAATCACATTGAAGAATATTTTTATCTATAACTCGATTAGATTCAGTGCTTTTTCTTTGCATTAAATTTCTACATTCTTCGATACTATGATTATTTCTTTTGCAAAAATTACAAAATTGATTAAAATTTCTTTGATTTTGATGTCTATTTGGTTCCGATTTTTGTGCGTAGTTTTGATTATTCTTTTGATATTGATTTTGATTTTTATGATAATTATTTGTATTACGAATGTTGTGAGTAAAGTCAGTATCATTTTGAAAATTTTGTTTAGTGTGTGGAGTAAAAACGTGGTGGTAATCTGTACTTTTTGTTCGAGAATCATATACATTGAAAAAGTTATCAACATTTCTCATTTGTTGTAGCTGTTTTTCGACTTTTTCGGCTGATTTTGTCGCGGAGTCAAGGTCCGAATATTTATCTTCTTGTAAAAAAATAGCAAATTTTGGATGTAAACCCGATATAAATGAACGAATAGCAGTTTCTTTAGCTAGCGTAGCTTTTTCTGTCTTATTTTCCCCGTCGGTATATTCAATTTCTGACAATGTATTTTGCAAATGTTGGCTTATTCTATAGTTAAAATCCCTAACGCGTTCGTGTGGGCGTTGTTGAAAGTTATCAAATTCTCTCATCCATAGTGAGATTTCTTTACTTTGTCTAAAATGTAAATTTAAAAATGAAATAAAGTCGTCAATGCTTGTCGGGTCTACAGTACTAATTCTTTTAAACGGCTCGCCTTTACATTTGGTCTGTAATAATTTTACTAAAAATTCTTCGTCGATATCGTCTTTAAAAATTTTTTTAGCATTTATACATGCTTTTGTAAATGATTCTATTGGATAACCGTCTTTTGTACCGTCAAAGTCTGGGATGGTTTTCAGAAAGTCTTTATAATCAATTTTATTAATATTACTATTATTTTGAGTTCTGTTAGAATTTGATGTAAATTGTGAATTTAAATTTGTGGTGTTTAATTTACTCATTTCCTCTCTTACGCGTCGCGTTAATTCGATTTCAAATTGTTCATTAAAAGTGTTTTTTACCCGTTCATGATCTGATCTTAATTTTTTTATTTCATCTACTAATGTTTCTATTGTATCTTTTGCTTCAGCGAGAGAAGTTTCCATAAGTTCTAATTGAGACATTTTTATGAATTTATATTTTTAAATTTATATAACGCAAAAAAAATTACAAAATTGAATGATATCGATAAATCGACTTACTACTTAGAAGATTGTAAAAAATAAGTTATGGTCGATGCGAAGATCTACGTTGCCGTCGGAAGGTTGATGGTGAAGGTCAGCAGGTATGCACGATGTAGATATCTCAGCACTTAATGATGTTGAACTGCGTCCGTCGGGCGTCGTAAATGATGTTGGTAGATTTGATTTGTTTAAAAAAAATTTTTTTGATTCTTCATTAACTTCACTCACTTGAATTTTATTATGATTTTTATTTTTTTATTCACAAAATTTTTACTTTTTTTTCTTGATATGTCTGACTTTTATGAATATATATATATTTTTTATTTATTTATTATTTTATGAGAGCGAAATAAAATTAAATTTCGATTCTTGGATATTAAAAAAAAATTTCCGAATTTTTAATTCAAATGTTCGATATTATTAATTTAATTTTTTTCTTTATGATTTTATTTTAATTATTTACGAATTTTTAATTTCATTTATTCGAATTTTTATTATTAATTATTTTACTCACTTCAATTCTCACTTAATTTTTCACTTTTTGTTTCACAATTTTACTTTTTTTTCTTTCACGTCGATATAATTTCACTTTGATAACTTGATGTCAATTTTCTTGTGACAAAAAAAAATTTTCGGATTTTTGCGATTTGACCAGTCTATTCGGGGGCTGTTCGAATCCGTCGCTGCCACCAATTTTAATTATATATAAGTTGTTACGTCCTGGTTGATGTTTTGGCGCTGGCGTAGTTGAGCGATCGATTTAAATTGGACGTAATGAAAACTTACATATAATTATAAATAATAATTAAGTATGGGTTGAACAGCCACCATTTGGTGGTTGCAATAAACTAGTTGTGTGATTATATATATTATTTTATATATCTAAATCCGATTTATTCAATTATAAGGATATAATTTTGAGTGATGTGAAAATATACAGTTGAATTAATTTATAAATTGTTAATGTGTCTTAACAATAACTTCGAGAGGGTGAGAACGAAGTTGAGTATTTAAGGTTGAGCCTGACTGCTCTCAATGATTCTATATTTCAGACTGCTTTCTCTTGATCGAGAAAAACTAGAGTAGTCTCTTATCAATGCGTTTGGGCATCAGACCCGCGCATCGATTCATATGGAGGGGTCATTTGAGATAACGCATGTTCTCGAATGATCCATTCTAATATTTATTGAAAATACTTAATTCTCACGATCTCTCCGCTTTTGTTACTAACAAATGAGTCACTTATCTATTAACAAAAGTTATCTTAAACAAAATAGATGTTTGTGCAGCTGCACGTCTCGAGGATTTACTCGAGGCGTCAGCGCTTATTTATATTTGATAAAATATAGAAAAATAACTTTATCAATTATTACTCATATCCTTAACGTTCGAATAACTTGAATATTATTCTATTATTATATTATATTATTTTATATAATTAATTAAATACTATTGAAATTACTTGGTTATCGATATTCGATATAATTAGTTAGATTTCAGGTCGGTAATTAGAGAAGTAAATGCCCACGTCATCTGACGTACAGGCTGGGACGTAACAGTTGAATCAAAATTCAGATATTTTTTTGAAGTACCTCGGAAACATTGATGCTGTTTTTTTTGCGCAGAATGTTTAAAAAGTTGTTCATCCTTTGTCCCAAAAAACCACGTTGATAAGACTGGGGGTGTCTTTTCTTTACCGTATAACCGGATACCCCTCGACTTCCGTGGTCCTGACGACGAGGCCTACGAGGTCACAATTTGGACTAAAAAGTTCTAAGGGCGCCACTGAGAGTAAATTGCACGATCTGTCAGTATCTTGTGCAAGGCAAAACAGAGCAGAGAGAAATGAAATCTCAAGGACGAGTTCGAAAATTTCCTTACCGTGGCTGGACCACACAGTTGCAGAGTTAGGTTTTAAATACAACAAATTCAATCACTTAATGAGCTGTCGGTTAGACTCAGCGTCATTAGTCAATTGAGAAATAATTATTTCAGTAATTATAATTTAATAAAATATATCCAAATTTCTTCATACTATTTATGTGGCAACAGATATGTTCTCTAATTTACTATTAAATACTTTAACAATAATAAGGTTTCAATTTTCCCGACAATATTTACGTGTTTTAAAATTTGACTTAATTTAAAATATAAAATTCCTTCAACTAGTATAACAATTATTTTCTACTTTATATATAACAAATTTTGCTGGCGAGGTAATAGATAAATTCCAATACACTCACACACAGACTGTCCGCAATTATAAAATCTTAAATAACGCCTGAAGTTCTGGATTGTCTTTCTTGCCTAAATTTTATTTTATTTAAATTTTATCTTAATAAATTTTCCGTAATAAAGTTCCCAGTGATGCGGTCGGTGAGACTCAGCACCAAGGTCACTTTCAAGGACTAAAGTTCTAGCACCTTCTAGAGAACGGTCTGTGGGACTCAGTATCTTTAGAAGAATACCTACTAAGTTAAATTAAATTTAAATATTACGATTTTAATTATTAAATAATTAATCAGTGGTCATTAGACTCAACTGAAAAATTTTTAATATGACGCTACCTAATCAAGACAAATCCAGACACAAAAAAATGGCGACCGAACGCTCTCGAACCCACGCCG
This sequence comes from Microplitis deprimator, assembly GCA_964016945.1. Lineage (NCBI taxonomy): Eukaryota > Metazoa > Arthropoda > Insecta > Hymenoptera > Braconidae > Microplitis > Microplitis deprimator. Next base: position 22,003,406 of record OZ024706.1, on the reverse strand, counting down.
TGAAAAACCGATAAATTTTTATTTTACTTATTTATAAAATTTTATCCAATTCAATATAAATAAATATTAATTTTGGAAAAAAATAAAAAGGTTTAAGTCTTTTAAGATGGTCTTCATAAATTTACCGAAGTTGTCGATGATGTTGTTGTCGACGCCATTAGGTGGGAGGAGGGACACCGCCCGAGCTTGCTGACGCTGGATATCTTTCACGTTCCTTCTCCTGCTGCCAATTTGTAAAAAAATTTTCCTGATTAGTTACGCGGTTGTGAAACTCAGCGCGACTTTTTAAAAATTTCTTTTATGAAGTTTTACAAAAGCCACAACGTGAATTGTAAAATGGCGTCTGGGGTCAGACTTAGACTCACCGTATTTTTGGATGTATCAAAGAGTGCGGGGTCTTCACGACTCGCCGTAGATCTATTGATAATTACAATTACTCGCTTTTTTTTTTTTTTTTTAAACTCACTTTAGCGATGTTGATTTAATCGGCTGGGGTCTCACGACTCACCATGGATTTATTTAATTTCTATCAGTTTTTTTTTTGAAAATTTTTAGATAAAATTTTGATGCGAGCGATCGTGTGCAGGTCTAGGCAGTGAGTGCCGCTCTAGTCCCACTCAGTCTGCTGCGAAGCCGGCAGTTCCCCCTCTCAGTCCATTCCAGGCTCGTGTCACCAAGATTTTTTTTAGAATTTTTATTGCACTAAAAACGGCGGGACTCGGGGCCCTCGTAGAGTACCCGTTCGTCGAAAGGCCAAACGTGTCAGCCAATTAGTGAAGTCCCAGTATCGATTTTCAGCGGCGTGGAGACAACGATGATGCGTGGGCCGAGAGCGCAGTCGAACGCAAAATTCAAATTTAACAATTAAATTTACAATAAAATAATTTTTATTTAAATAAATCCCTGTTAAAACCGTAACTCATAAATAAAACATAAATTGTTAAATAATCTATATTTTTATTAAACTTTAATTTGTTATTTAAATTTTACTAGATTAAAAAAAATTTACTAAAAATTTAAGGATAAAGTTTCTGTCTTTTGTACAAGTGTGACAAGTAAATTACCATTTAAAATAAGATCTAAATAAATATAAGTTTAACTGGACTAGATACATTATCAGATAACTTTATAGTGATTAAAGATAAATTTGATTTAGAAAAAAAGGCATGGACCAAAGAAATTATGCTAAAGAATATAGTTGTCTTAAATAAAACAGAAAAATCTTGAATCAATAAAGTTATTCTAGTCTCGAGTCGAAATTTAAAATCTTTCTAGAACCTAGAAATTCTAAAATTAAGAACGAAAAGGACTTACTGAGTACTTATTTTCTATAGAAAAACAACTCCTACATAGAACCTCTAAATGTCGGTTACGGGAAAAAATGACATGTTCAATCGTTAAATAGGCGTAAAAATTTTAAATTGTAAATACTTTTTAGAGCCTAAGCATAATCCAGGATCTTATCAAGTTCTATTCATTCTACAGTGGTCAAAGTATTTTTAGAAAACCTATTGGTACTCCATCCCAGGACAAAATGTTTTTGTTAAATTTTAAAGAATTATTTTTTTTCCGGGATGGGTCACCCGTCCAATTCATGTTTCTCCTCGATGCTGCTCAACTTTTGTTATCGATGAATTGTAGTCTGCTCCGCTCGTCTATTGGCCACTTGGCGATATGAAAAATTCGTGGCTGTATTTATGATGACACATGAATTCTTATCAGCCATATTTCATATAATAATATAATAATTGGCACATTATTGCAGATATAATTTGTTTCTCAAACACATTCAGGCTAAATTGTATAAAACTTCATTTATAATTTTATATGAAAAAACGATTTGAATAATTCAACCATCGATTGTTTAATGGACATTAAATTTTAAAATTAATTAAATTTATTGATTTTTAAATAATTATATTTTTGAATTAATGATGAAACCTTTGAACTTTTCCTTGAGTAATGACGATTTAATTTTAATTGATAGTTGACAAAATAAAAGTTTAATAAAATTAAAATTAAAACTGTCATATTATGTAATATATATATATATATATATATATATATATATATATATATATATATATATATATATATATATAAATATATAGGGGAAAGGGGAGGCGGAGGTAGGCAAAACGAGGTGCTCTTAAAATTTTCTAAAAAAAAAATTTATTTTTTTAAATGTATTTTAACCATTCCAAAATTACTTTTGTAAATATAATTCAGCATTATTTTCAATTTTTTTCGTTAAAGTTTTTCAAAAATTAAATGTCGGTCGAAAAATGTTAATGACTTTTGTATTATGATAAAAAATATTAAAAACTTTTTTATCTTCCTTTGTATCCAATAATTGTGTAAAATATAATTTTTCTTAATGTAAATAACTTACAAAAAATTGTAATGAAATCAAACTCATTTAATATCCAGAATTTTTTTTTTTCTACATTTTTCAGGGGGTACCCTATTTTGCCCGCAAAAATGTAATTTTTTTTTTATTTTAGAGAATCAGTGTCACAAGTGTATTTTTTATTTTCTTTATTATTATTCTTATCGATAGTGGACTTTCGTTTATTGTAGCTTTCCTTATTAATTGCAGCCGTAAAGGTTGACCATATTTCATTAATATTGTTGTGACTTTCAATTATCGTTGCTTATCATAAAAAGATTTGTTATAAAAAGTTATGGGTGACTGGTGAAATTTTTGCTTTATTTACGGAATAACATTACTTTCAATTCGAATTAATTCGATACTCAAATTTGTATAATTATTTAAACAATTTTTATAACAAATATAAAACAATAATAAATAAATATATGATAGAATAATTAAATAACCATAAACAAGTAAATTATTTAATACACATTTTGTTATTAAGAATGTGAAAATTAAATGTTATTATTTTAATTCAAGTTTTTTTTTTACAGAATCTTTAGGACTTAATAAGGATGTGCAGTAACACAAGTCCTTAATTATATTCATTGATAAATGTTAAACTTCAAGAAAAAGTGTATCGTAACATTGGAAATACAAGGTTTAGAATTTAAGATTCATCATACGCTGAATATTTAGGTCCTAACTTAACCAGAGATGAAAGAATTTATAGGACAATAAGTATAAATAGTTCCTTTAGATTTGAAAAAAAAGATGATTTTTTTCTGTTATAAAATCTTTAGGAGCTATTTAGCGTATAGAATACTCATAGGGTTTAGTTAGGTTCATTGAAAGATGTTAAATAAGAAAAAAAAAGTAACATAGAATTTAAAGAACTTATTTAGGAGTTAACGATTATTTATATTTAGGATACTTAGGTTTTAATTAGAAAGTTTAGAATTTATTCTACCAAATGATAATGAATAGTTTTTATAGGTTCTTAAAAGATGTTAAATTTCGATTTTTTAGAATCCATAGGACCTAATAAGAGTATAAAGTATGAAAAATACTTATTTAGGTCCACTTAAGAATCTCAAGTACTAAAATAGGAGCATTTAAGTATATTGAGTACTTAAAGCGAAGTTAAATTTCGACTCGGGGTATTTAAGATTTAAGTTTTAAGAAAATTTGATTGGATTCAAAAATTTTCTGTTTGATTTAAAACCAACAAATTATTTAAATAGTTATCTTGGATCAAGATTTTTTTTTCTTTAATCGAATTAACTTGTTTGTCAGTGTATATTTTATAACGTTCTCTTCTATTTCACACGTCCCACGGCGGAGTGTGGGTAGTGCTCAATAGCCGTTATGGCCCTTCGCTGGTGAAAAACTAAAAATAAAAATGATAACAAACCAAAGTCCCACCTGGAGATACCTCGAATCTCCCTGGACACACAGCTCCGCTCAGGCTGAGTTAGATATCCTAGTTGGGCGCCAGTTCGTGTGTCCCACGAACAAAAATTTAAACCAAAATAACACACAACGGAGAAAAATGAAATGAAATAAAAATAGATACAGATTTAAATAATAATATCACTCGCAGATGATATTTAATAACTTGAAATACTTGTAAATAATAATACTTTAAACGCAAATAATATTAATATAAATGTAAATTATAATATCACTCGCATGTGATCGTTGGTAATTTCAAATACTGGTAAATAATAATAAATTAAACACAAATAATAATCAGATAGTTGTAAATAATGATATCGCTCGCATATAATATCCATTAATCAAATATAATAATAATAATGGTTTAAACACAAATAATATTCCAATACTTATAAATAATAATAAATAATACTCAGATCTTTATAAATAATAATATCCCTCGCATAACATCACCCAATGATGACTATTACGCAGCATACGCAAATAATAATAATTAATTAATCATGGGCCGCATATAAAGAAAGACATTAATACAGGGCTATCTATATTTTTCTCAATTTATCTATAAATTGTCTTATTAAGAAGGTTTGCATGTTTAGGTTTCCACTATATTAAATTGGTGTATTACCGTACGATGGACGGTGTGGCTCAATAAGTTATAGATTAAATTGAACGGAATATAGTATAGTGCCGGATAGCTCAACTGGTAGAGCACTCGGCGCGATACCGACATGGTCTGGGTTCGATTCCCAGTTCGGGCTATCTATATTTTTCTAAATATATCTATAAATTGTCTTATTGAGAAGGTTTGCATGTTTAGGTTTCCACTTATCAAATTGTGGAAACCACCAATTTAATATAGTGGAAACCTAAACATGCAAACCTTCTCAATAAGACAATTTATAGATAAATTGAGAAAAATATAGATAGCCCGAACTGGGAATCGAACCCAGACCATGTCGGTATCGCGCCGAGTGCTCTACCAGTTGAGCTATCCGGCACTATACTATATTCCGTTCAATTTAATCTATAACTTATTGAGCCACACCGTCCATCGTACGGTAATACACCAATTTAATATAGTGGAAACCTAAACAAATAATAGTGACCCCTGTAATTTTTACATTGACTCCACTGAGATAAATAATTACGCACTAACTTTATGCTCTTGCAAAATACTGAAAAATATCGTGTTGTCTCACTCACACTCATGAGATGTACGAATGGCCACCAACGCGGGAACGCACAATTACACGCCAATGAATTAGTCAAAGGTACTTACAGTCATCATTGTAATACAGTCTGCGTACAGGCTCCATTGGCAAAAAAAAGATACTATCCAAATAATAAACAATTGTCACCAATTACTCAAACCCTCAAATAACACTTAATATGTTATTATTTTATACTATTGAATCAAATGGCGTATCAAAATAATATCTAGGCACAACAAGCACACACCCTGCTCGTACAAAAGTTTATCCACGCCTGACCACGGCAGCACGTGAATTTCATGCCGGCACCTCGGCCGACGCCATTTTTATATCTCTGTCTCACTTCAACCAATGGAGAATTATACCTGTCGCATGTTAATTTTGACCAGTACCAACAACAAAATACATAACTTGGCTTGTGTAATTTATCCCATTCCCGACACTAAATGGCCAATTGTATCTACCATAATTAAATATTATCACAAGTTAACGATAACTCAGACAGTGGTTCCTTCATAAAACGCTTGAATTTATTTATGATAAATAAATTTATTCATGCCAACTGTTGCATTGACGAGCATGCGTCGCTAGACCAAAATAATAATAAGCATATAAATAAAATACGCAATTATTCATCCCAGCATCACAAAAATCCAAATATATGCTTAATTTAATCATTAAATTTTCCTGATTCCACAGTAATTTAAGCCTAAGAAATGTATTAGATAATATAGCTGCAATAATTAAAACAAAATCTTACATATAAACAAAATAATCATAATAATATCTATGGATGAGACGTGTGAGCAGCGTGTGCTGCCATCTGTTGCTCACCGACCTGGTGCGAGACTGCCGCGATATTTAAATATCGTGACAATTTCTTCAAGATAGTATAAAATACTTTTCCTAATCAAATATACAGATTTCACTGTAAATATTTTACAAGCTTTAGAGGTTTTTTAAAAGAGAGTAGTTAGATTACTAAATAAATAGAACAAATGGAGAATGAGGTGATTATGCTTCTGAAGTTATACAAATATTACAAGGGATAATTTTTTTATACCACGGATAGCTTGAATGATAGTTGCATCCAATTCATCTCGTTGCACTGTTGAAGGTTTGCACCTGGATTTTTCACCCCCCAAATTACTCTTCAGCAATATATCCTGAGGAAACAACGCCGATAATAATGAAGTTCCCATAGAAGTATAAGTTGGTTTTTGATTAGCAGTTTCCCATTGGTCTTTTGTAATGAAAATTCCACTTCCTTTCTCTCCGATTTCAACCTAATATATTTTTTAAATTTAATTTAATGTTTCATTTCTTTATATTATTGAATTTAAATACCATTTCATTGTTATCTTCAGTAACATTGTTCCCTCATAATTTTCACCTCTTTTGTGAGTTTAATCAACGTTTTTTTGATAATTTTGTTGTCTATAATAAAAAAAAAAATTATAAGATCCGCACGTCATAATTTTTTTTTATAAAAAACTCTGTCGAAAGTTATATGAAATGAAATTATTGTCTAACAGTAAAAAAAAAGTTAAATTTTGGTTTGAAAACAAAAAAATCACACAATTCTTTACACGAAAAAAAAAAATTTTTCGTTAAAGATTCATTTTCTCGACTTAAGAAAAATTTATGAGAATGAAAATTGCTTTGAACGATGTGAAATTTTTTTAAATTAAAAAAACTTTCTTGTATCAAAAAACCATCTTACTCCAAAATAGCTCAGGTTTTCCTGAAAATTTTCTTTGCTCAATACAAAATTTTAGAAAAGGAAAGTTATCCTGGTTGAAGTAAAATTTTCGTTGGCCAAGAAAATTTTTTCTAGCTCAAAAAAAACTTAGGTCTCTGATAATTTTTTCAGTTCAAGTAAAACTCTCTGTGTACAATTCAAAATATCACCGTTATAAATTTCTCGAAGAGAAAATTTCAAAGATTGGTCGTCATTTAATAGAGGTCCAATTACGGATGAATTAAAATCATAAATTCCATATCGTTGGGCTGATTTTCAGAATTTATTGATGACAAGCGCTGCTGTTTTAGTAGAGGAGCAGTCGAATTTTTTGGTGTTGATGTCAAGTTGTCAGCTACATTTTCATTTTCACTTGTAGCTGCTTCATCAAAGTTTTTGGACGAGTCATTACCAAGAAAAATTTCTCTTTTCGCTGATTTGTCACCATTCATGCCGTCTAAAATCTTCCTTTCTCACTTTTTGTTTAATTGGACACTTTCTGGGTGCAAGCCGTGTTCAGGGGATAACTTAAATTCTCTCTCTTTCATGATTTTTGACAGAACTTTAAGGCTAGCTGTTAAAATAATCAAATAAAATGTTTTTTAAATCATAAAAAGTACTTTTTTGATTTTAATGTAGTATCCCTGTTTAGAAAATCTCATAGGATCCAATAAATTCTTATAAATTCCCATAGAGATTTTATAAGAATGAATGAGTTTTATGAGAAGTGCTATAGTTTAGTATAGGACCTTATACATACAGCTATAAGAATCTATCGGATTTTTTAAGCAGGGATAGGAGAGAGTTGAAATATTAGAGAATGAATGTAAGAGAGAGATTAAATATTTAAAAATATAAACATCAGTTATGTAATTATGAAGACATTAGTAAATATTTTAGAGAATGAAAATTATATTGGTTGAAGTAAAATTTTCTTGTTTCAATAAAAGTTCTTCTTGCTCTAAAACAATTTAGATCTCTCTGAGAATTTTCTTAGTTCGAGTAAAAATTTTTTTCTGTATAGTATTTTTAACATAAAAGAAATTAGTGAATTGATAAATTAGCTTCTTAATCGAAATATAAATCAAAAATTTATACAATAGTTTTAATTTAATTACAACTTATGACTTACTAGAGACTGCGATAATAGAAGCATCATAAACTGGCCATCCTCCTAGTTGTTTCTTTCTTTTTTTTGAATTTTTTCTCTCCATTCAACTAAATATGAAATGTCTTCATCCATTTCAGCTTCCCATTCCTCTAACTTGAAATCCCGTATCCACTCAATTGGAATTTCAAGTGTGTAGGTTTGATTAAACTTGCCTCCAATCCAGCGAACAAGAGCATACATTTTACGATTGTTCTCAGTCATCGTTTGAATATATATTTAATATAATTTCTTATTTTGGTTAAGATTATCTTATGGAAATAATAATTATTTGTAAAATATTTTGCAAGTCAATAAATAACCTGTATAGCTTATTTATATTTACACGGTATATCATAGCAACCCGATAAACTAATAACCAATTTAAAGTTATTTAGTTTGTTTATAAATAAAAACTGTTTATAAATTCAACATATTACTATTTATGATTCCGTATGTGAATGTCATAAAAAAATTAATGAAAAAATTGATTTAAACTATGAAAACCTTAAAATCAAAAGAAAAATCCCCTAAAAAAAAAAAACGGCCCATACATGAAGTGTAATTTTTTTGGGAGCACTGATAAAATAAATCTACGGACCAGGCGAAATTGGAAAATGAAGCTCAGAGTTAAGATGTGAAGTATTCTGGAGGCTAATCACTTCTTTTAATTTAATAATAATGAAAACAGTATAAAAAAAAAACTGTTGACGCTTAAATATAATTCGAAATAACTATGTAAAATTATTCCTTAGGCAAAATCCGAACTCGGTGTATGATTCCGTTGGTAGTAAAAAGAAAAATGACAGTAAATTAGTGAATAATGTAAGTTCCCTATATTATAAGAGACATGAAAAATATATGAAGCCAAACTATTCGTAACGTGATTGGTCGAAAGCAAAAAAATATAGGCAAACGACACGAAAATATACATTAAAATAAATATATGAAAAACGCGACACGCGCGCGCTTGCGCGTGGACGTAAGCTAGTACAATTATAAATACGAGCTTTGAAAAAACAAAAGGAGTAATAATAATTTCCCACGTGCTGAACACCTATAAGAAATTATATTTGAAAGAATTTAGAGGATTGAAAATCAAATTCTTTTCAATAATTAAAAATTTTTTTGATTAATCAAGAAGTGTTATTAATTTTTATAGATTATATAATGAATTAAGAATCCTATTATATTTTATCTCTTGTAATTTTGTCATTCCCAGCGAATGCTTGGATGATTGGTACACGGATAGAATAAAATTATTGATTAGAGTATAAAAATCCTTTATCAACAACAAGAAAACTTTTATTTCGTTATATCTATTCCGTGTAGTCCAAAGATGAGTAATGTTCTTCTGATTTTTTAATCTTTGTTAAATTATTGTTAGAATTCCATGGGACTCGACAGAGTTGTTGTGGTGGAGAACAATATTAATGAGCTATTAATGGAGCCCGTTGGTGAGATAAATCTAAATACTGATTACTATGGATTAGGTTCCGCTAATATAATAATCAACCAGGTGATTAAACTGATGTTGTAAATACTTGTGGACGAATTTAAATTTTGTGTAATGCAAGCCTGATAAAAAAGGTTTCTGTCAGATTATGATTAAAGAATTTTGTTAGAAAATTGAAAATATCTGGTCCACTATTTGTCGGTCAAGTTGTTAAAAAAGAAACTCGTTAAAGAGTTTGCTCATTGCATGCTCAAGATCTACTCAATATCCATTTTTGTATACGACTATATCATACGTCATTGACAAGTCTTGAGTATTCCATGAGTAAATATCTGCTGTAAGTTTTATGGTACAAGTTTTCTGTAAAAAATACATAAAAAACTCATTCATTGGGTATTAGCTGTCTCAGATATTTTCATTTTTCTTGCGTACGATGTTATGAATGAGTCATACTGAATGCTTTACGTAAGCTTTTGGCTAAAATATTTAGTAAAAGCCTCATACATACATTAGACTAAGTAAAGAATCGATTTTTTTTTTTAAATAAATTGAAAATAGTATTCGGAGTACCAAAAAAAAAAAAGTCATGTGAATTTTAGCCTTTAATATTAATATTAAGAGGTCGATCATCTCGATTTTTGACTAACTTTTCTCTGTGCGTTTTCTACCCATAACTTTTAAACTACTATAGTAAACGAAATAATTTATATGGAACTTTTTTTAAGAAATTCGATGCTCTATAGGAAATAATTTGATTAAAATTTTTATTAGATAAACCGTTTTCTTATAATCATGCTTTGAACATTTATCTGATTTTACAACTTTATTTTTTAAATTAAGAATTTTGTCACTCATGTACAAGTCTACATATAGTAAAAAAATGTACATATTTTTTGAGAAAATGAAATGCTCTATAAAAAAGATTTAGTGTTTTCGCCTAAATTTACGTCTTAAAAAGTTATTCGAGCTTAATGTTGAAGTCGAAGTAAAATTTTAAGCATGAATAACTTTTGGAGTATATATTTTTTCGGAGTGTATATAGCCACCAGTCACGGATAAATCCGGGACTCTAAAAACAGACAAATGGTGGCGCTGAAGTTTGCTGTTCCGTGACTGTAAGAGTTAGAGTCACGGACTAGTTATAAGAGGGGGCTATAATTTTTTGTTCCGTGACTGTAAGAGTTACAGACACGGACTAGTTATAAGAGGGGGCTATAATTTTCTGTTTCGTGACTGTAAGAGTAAGAGTCACGGACTAGTTATAAGAGGGGGCTATAATTTATTGTTCCGAGACTGTAAGAGTTAGAGGCACGGACTAGTTAGAAGCGGAGGCTATAATTTTCTGTTCCGTGACTATAAGAGTTACAGATATAGACTAGTTATAAGAGGGGGCTATAATTTTCTGTTTCGTGACTGTAAGAGTAAGAGTCACGGACTAGTTATAAGAGGGGGCTATAATTTATTGTTCCGAGACTGTAAGAGTTACAGACACCGACTAGTTATAAGAGGGGGCTATAATTTTCTGTTCCGTGACTGTAAGAGTTAGAGCTTATATGATCTAATAAAATTCTTATAAGATTTCATGTACTCTCGTGAGGACTTCATAAAAATTGATATGATTTTATATAAAGTTATATATAACTTTATTTGATTACTTGATAAAATTTTATATGCTTATATATAATCATATATTGTCATATACCAGTTCATATGATCTCATAAAAATCTTATAAGAATTAATATAATTTTATAAGGATTTTATGAAAACTGATGTGATTTTATATAAACCCGGGAAAAAGTTCTTATATAATCATATATAAACATATCTGTTAATACATGATCTGTAAGTTATATATAAAAATCATATATGATTACATAAAAGCTTATATGATCTTATAAAATTCTTATCAGGATTAATATACTCTCATAAGGATTTCATAAAAATTGATGTGATCTTATATAAAATAGTATACTACTTTATATCATTGCCAGATAAAGTTTCATATGCTTATATATAATCATATAAGATCATATAAAAGCTCATATGATCTTATAAAATTCTTATAATAATTCGTATAATCTAATAAAATTTTCATAAAATTCCTTGTAACTTTATATCAAGTTATATATAACATCATGAAATTACAAGAGCACGTTTTAGATGGTTATACATAACCAAGTATGATCATATATGATCATATGAAATCTTATATGACTTTATAAAATTCTTATAAGAATTCAGACAATTAATAAAAATTCATGTGATGGTATATAAAGTTATAAATAAATTTGTATAATTACAAAAGAGTTAAATAAGGTTATATAAAATCATATATGATTATATAAAAGTTTTTACAGTTCCGTGATATTTAGATATATATTTCTATGGTCTTATAAGCAGGTTATCTTAAAGAAACTTATAATTTTATTTAAAACACAAATGTGATGAAATTTGATTATATTTGGTGCATTATTTATGTCGGATGCATCAATTTGATTATTTGATTTAAGTAATGTGCTATGGATTGTGAATACTTATAAGTGTAAAGCAGACTAGAGAAGCAGACGACGGACGCGCGATATCCAAAGTTAAACAGCATTGAGGTAGTACATTAGTTGGATGTGCGACCCCTTAGCAAAATAGCAGTTAACCGATACTATATTTTTTTTTTTTAAATTCGTTCATGCATGATTATATATAATTACATGTCATCAGATCCGCCAATTTTTAGATCTAATCATATATAGGTTAGTATATGTGTAATGAGACAAAATCATTTTTTTCCGGGTATACATATCTTTATATGATTATATAAGACGTTATATGATATTATATGATTATATAAGATCTTATAAAGTCATATAAGTTTTTATAGGACCAATTTCATTATAAAACTTTATATAATTTTATATGAGTCACTTTCATATGATTTATATATGATCATATAAGAACTTTTTTTCCCGGGACGTCATTATGATATACAATAATGACTTGATTACTTCGTAACAATGTGATGTAGATTTTATGTCAAGCGTACGTAACATAAGTAAAAACTGTGACGTCATACAAGAGTTATGCTTACATCAATATGATGTCAAGTTTTTGCATCAAATTAAAGTCATGTAGAACGTCAGATTGACATCAAATTTACATAAGATGCCGTGACATTTCCATGACCTACGTATGACGTCAAAATAAGGTCATGTGTTTACTGGGATATGATCATATATGAGCATTCATACATGATCATATATGAAAATTGGCCTTATCGATCATATATGATTAGATATGATCATAAATGATATGCATCATATATGATATACATTAGACTGGGCCAAAAAAATCGACTTTTTTTTTCTTTCGATACTGTGAAAATATTATTCCTGATGACCAAAAAAAAATTATTGTGCAAGTTTGAGCCCTTAATATTGATATAACGAGGTGTATCGTTACGACTATTCGTTTTTTGACAAAAATTTCATTTTTTACCCAAAACAAATGCCCGTTCTTGTTCGCGTCTCGTCTGTTCCGTTATCGTTATTTGATCTGGGTTAGTTCCGGCCGTGCTTGGTGAACCCGGAATTGCAAATTGTTGTTGAAATAAAACTCGTTGTTCCGGCGTTAAGAGTAGTGGGTTTATATTTTGCCAGTCTGTATTCTCTATCTGGCCTTCAATGGGTTGTTGATTTTTACTGCGCGATCTTGTTAGTGGGGGATTTGGTTTCGGCATGCTCAAACACCGTGGGCATTTCAAACGCGAATTCCACTTCTGACACCAAAAATTTTATTGATGTTACGTCCAGACAGACATAACATACGACAGTCCCTTAGTTTCGAGTCAAGACACTTAAGTCCTTTACTCGGGTAACGGGGACCACGTTATTCGGTGTTGAGCATGGATATCGGTCAGGAATATGTATATTTTTCTTAATGTTAAAATAAAAATGTCAGGACTTACAGATACAGGTAGTTTTATTGAGTCTCAAGATGTTTGTTGTTACAATACAACAGGTGATGGCCGCTGTAGCTCTGTGTTGGCTGGACAATCGGTTGGACACCCCGTGGCGAGTTGGACCCTCTTAATTAGCGTGAAGCAGAGGTGACTACGCTGGGTTTTGGTCTTCTCAAATGGCACCGGATCGTTCTCAATTCACTTTCATTGATTTTCGGAAGTTAAATTAACACTTGCACAGAAGGTTAGGCAATTTCTAATTCAACCCGCACTATTCTCGTGAGCGCGAGTTCCGAACCGAAGGGATAATTGCCGTTTTTATGAATATAATTAGAATTATTAAGCACGGCCCGTCTCCAAGAAATATGGCCAAGAATTAAATACCGGATTTGATAGTTAGGCGTCTCTATGAATGGATTAATATATTCTTTATTCCTTAAATGAATAGGAGTATTCGCGACTTGGAATTAAGCCGCACCTTAATCCGTTGAAGAATGTTAAACAATAGACTGCGTGTTCAAGACTAAGTAAAAGAGTTTAAATAATTATTATAATTTCTAGTTTTACTTGACGGTGGTAGAACAATTAGATCGATATTCTAGAATAAAAGGCAAAAAGACGCTCTGGAAACGATTGGATACCTTATATATTCTCTCAGGTTTGGTAATCGTGGGAGGGCTAATAAAGAAAAAGGGGGTGCATTACGAGTGTAATTGCTCTAGGTTTCCTGGGGAACCAATGTACCTTCGGGTTACCAGTGGGTGGGGTGGACATGATGACATCTTGATAGGGGAGATAACCACATAGGTCCCCAGGAATGAGAGAGTAACCAATCAAGAGTCATAAGTGGGTATTCCCCAAATTGTGATCGTTAGAGATGGGCGGATCGATATGGTGATCGAGTAGGTGGCAGATCGAAGATAGAAAACAATGGAGGAAGTAATTGGGCAGTGACATGGGGAGGGGGAGTTTTCTATTTCGGGACTCAGAACTAGGTATAAGGAGTAGGGGCGTCAAGTCGGGTAGCTATGGATTTGGTGGGTAGGTGAGGTAATTGAGACGAAACGTAAAGGGTTGGCTCTTATCGAAGAAGAGGTCACGGTTAGCTAGCTAGCGGCTTTATCAAAGGCTTTGATAAAGTGAGTTTTATAGGCCAGAGGAACAGGGGAGTCAAGGGAGGTATAGGTAATTAGACTGCTCGACTTTTATTGTATGATTCTTATACCAGATGCGGTTTTTATATATTTCGGCTATAAAATGAGCTATCTGCCTCGATATTGACACAGCTGCCCAAAAAGAAACTGGTGTTAAAGATGTTACCGCGATTTATTATTCTTTTATTGAAGAGCAATGTGTGTATTGTCGTGGAAGAGATATTAAAATGTGGATCGACTCTTGATCGAACAAAAGACCGGATGCCTGGACAAATAGAGGCTAGTTGAAATTTGGTGGCACTCTGCGGGAGGTAAAGAGTCGCAGTTGGAGATTCTTTGTGCTAGACTCTTAGTCACCGTTTAAGTTGTAACTAGCTGTGATGCTAATGTGGTGGAGTTTGACTCACACACCTGCATTTGGGTGGTCTAATTAGAGATTCTTTTGTCGACCTCCTGTGCAGCTGTTCAAGATAAGAACGAGAGAACAAAAGGCTACCGAGTGAAAGTTGCTTCGCGTAAGAACCAAATTTTATTCTACATGAAATTAAATCATTTGAGGTTTTCCCCTGAATATTTTTCCGCTCGATCCCGACGTAACATAAAAAAATAATGTTTTAAATTTATTGTTCATTAACATTCATTGAAATTTATTTATTTATAGTTATTATTCACTCATGATTAATTTTTCTATCGACGAAAAAGCATTCGGTATTTTTTTGGAATTCGAACCTGGATCCTTCTGCGTATCAGTTGAAGCTTGTATCACTTTGCCAAACCATGGACTTAATAGTTGAGACTATTCAATAGGTTAAGCTATTGTGCCATTCCACCACTGTGGTTCCACGGTGTATCCACCACGTAATCACAGTGGAAACACCGTGAATACACGGTGGTAGAGCCACCGTGGGATCACGGTAGATACACGGCGTAATCACAGTGGTAAAATGGAACAAACCCACCGTATTTCCACCGTGATTCTAAACCAACAGGATTTGTATATTGATCTTAGAAATCTCAACAATCATTACGTTTATATGGATATCTTACATGGTATTTGAAAAGTTTGTTTTCTAATGCGGAATGAGAAGTTTTTTTTATCTTCAACAAATTGAAAAAATAAAATTTAAACTTAAGTTTAACTCAAAAGTTAAACTAAAATTTGAACTGAAGTTTTATCATATATGTTCATACCTGACCATATCTGATTTTATATGCGTTAAACATTGTGTAAAGCATTTTCGTGTCTTTTTATACCTGACTATATCTGATTTCATAAAAGTTAAACAACTCGTAAGAAATTTTATGTATTATCATATATGTTCATTCCTGACAATATCTGATCTTACATGAGTTGAACATCTATAAAAATTTTTATGGTCCTCCATATATGATCATGCATGATCATATATAATCTTATATGGATTGTATATCGGTCAAAATTTTTTTATATTTTTTCATATCTGTTTATATATGTCCATACATGATCGTATAGCCTGTATATCGGTTAAAAACTTTTAATGTATTTTCATATATGTTCATACACTGATGCAAAAAATTAAAGAAACAAAAAAATTTTATAAATTATTTAGTAATTTTTGGAAAGCTGTAACTTTGTGAAAAATGATCGTATCGAGATTTTAAAAAAAGCATCTTATAGCTTGTGTTTAAATAATTAATTTATAATTAATTATTTGATGAGAGGATGAGAGGATCTGGTGTGTGTGAATTGGCGGGTAGATAATAATTTTATTTAACACTTGAGAATTATATTAAGAATAAATATAGTAATTTATTTACAATATATACACTGGATGAGAATTCATTTATATGAGATTTAGGCCAAAAAATCAGTTTATTTTAATTTATTTAATGAGAAATCACTCGCGTCCAACACGTGGCCAAGATGGCGACTTGGCGGTAACAATGCCGGTACACGAGGTGAGATGAATTTAATTAAAAACAGCACTGAGATTAATAATGAGAGCAAAAATAATGTAATTAATAATTACTGATAATTATTATGAGACAAATGCACTAATTTAATTAATAAAAGAGCAACTGATTTATTGAGAACACAGCGATTTTAATAAAGCACGAGGCGTACGCAATGAGAACACTTTGCAAAAAGATAAAGTGAGAGCGTTCATTGTGTGAGAGAGACGGAGCTTCCGTCTTCTTCATCCCCACTCGAGCGGTCTCTGCGGAGAGAATGCGACTAGCGTGGCCGCCTATTATTGATAGGTGATCGACTGTAGTATAGACTATAGCATCGATCACTTATCCGCCGTGAGAATAATGATGAGAGAGCGGGAGATTTGAACAGCTTGAAATCTCTAGTTTTGGTGCATTTTT
Organism: Microplitis deprimator; assembly: GCA_964016945.1. Taxonomy (NCBI): domain Eukaryota; kingdom Metazoa; phylum Arthropoda; class Insecta; order Hymenoptera; family Braconidae; genus Microplitis; species Microplitis deprimator. The sequence goes on along the minus strand of OZ024706.1, from coordinate 21,986,557 downwards.
ATAAAAAATTTTTGAAGAGCTCCGGCTATTGCGCAAACATGAGAAATACCGCGAGACAAAAAATTTGTAATTTTTTTTTTTCTTTTGAAGAGCCCACGGACCGTGGAAAAATTCTTTCAACTAAACCAATGCATAGGTCATTTAGCAAATTCATTAAGCTTCAATTTGGCTTTTTTTCAACCTCATAGAACAATTTCTCGCAGAGATATCAGCCTTCAAACAAAAAATGATCCTTTTGACTTTGATCATCGATATTTCAGGTACCAATGATCGCACAGTAAATTTAAAGGCGGCGTTAAAAACTTGAATAGAATCCCTACAAGACCTTTTCATCATTTTTCTAAAAAAGAAATTTTCTTTATTTTCAGCATCCATTAGAAGTAAGTACAAAAAATGGACTTTCAAAAAAAGGACATCAACCACTACTCTGTAAATATTGATGAAAAAACTAATGTTGCCAGAGACTTTTCTAGCTTAATGTATCCCCAATAACCCTGTCAATTTTCAAATTGTACTATCGAACCATTTTTTTGGAATAATCGATCAAACTTATGATAAACAATTAAAGGAACAAGTTTTGTTCTTTTAATTGTGTAATCATAATCAAAATGAAAAAATATTTTTTTTCGAATTTTCTCAAATTTTTGCATTCGTTACTCATCAAATGCAAGAAAAAAACACGAAAAAAAAAATTTCCAAAAAATGTCAAAAAAAATTAAAAAAAAAAAAATTGCAACTTGTTTTTTTGTGTTAAAAATTTTTTTTTTTTGACATTTTTTGGAATTTTTTTTTTTTTTTTTTAAATAGATCTATTCGGTTTAATTCTGATTGATTCGAGAATAATTCTCCAATTCCTAGTTTTGAATCCAAATTAAACTGAATTGTAACGAATTTGAAATTTTTATATCGATTTTATTCCGTTGAATTCAAAATCAAATTTTCAATTCAGTTGAATTCTGTTTTGCAGAATTCGACAGAATATAACAGAATTAAAATTTTGAATTCGTTTGAATTCAGTTGTTTAATCAGGGCGCTTAGAGCATGAACTTTAAAAATTATAAAACACAAAAAATGTCAGTTCTTTATAAAAATTAATAAAAAATATTATTCATTAACATGTATAGTGATCGAGTAAGTAAAAATATTCACAAAATAAAATATTTTAACACCGGTCAAAAAAATCTACACAGGTGGCGACGTTATTTCAACACCGGTCTAGAATATTCACACAGGTGGCGGCGTTATTTTAACACCGCTTTCGGTGTTGAAATTTTATACCGCCGATTTTAAAACCTACACCACTTGGACTTACCCCGATGATTTATAGTGTATGAGAAGTGCTATAGTTAAGTTTAGGGCCTAATACATATAGCTATAACAATCTATTGGATTTTGTGAGCAGAAAAACAACTCCATGGAATCTTGATAACAATTATGTAAAACTTTATAATTTTTTTTGTAATTTCATATCTTTTTACAAAATATTATGAAATTTTATAAAACTTTATAAAACTTTACAAATTTAGAGTTCTGGCCTTTCACAAAATTTTACAAAATTTTATAAAATTTTATGAAGATTATCTTATGGTTTCCAATATAATTTCATGAAATTTTTTCGAGTTTTATAAATTCTTATAAAACTTTAGACAATTCTTAAAAAATTTATACAATTTTAATAGTATAATTTTATAAAATTTCATGAAAATATTCTTTCCCGGGTTATTATTATATGTTATATATTTTATTATGAAATTATCAATTTCTCCAAAATTATAAAAAATTTCATAAAATCTTATAAAATTATACAAAATTTAGTTCGAAAGTTTAAAACTCCTAATCTTGATAAATATACTATTTATATTCATACGCGATCATGCACATGGGTCGGCGCAATGGATAGCAACGAAGACTTCGAATCAAGAAGTCGTGGGTTCGAGCCCAACAGTCACCAGGATTTTTTCATGAAAAAAAAAAAATATTTAATCTATCTGATCAATGCCTTCATCTACTAGATGAATGTTCAAGATCTAATTGCAATTTTTTCCTGATTTGATATTTTTATCAGAAAATAAATGCTGATAGTAGAATTTTACAAATTTCCATGAAATTCGATGAAATTTTATCGGGCCATTTTCAGCATAATATTTGACTAGGAAAACTTTATGAAATTTTATAAAATTTTGAAGATAATGAGAAAATTTTTTCCCGAATTGATGATTGTGAAGTTGAAAGATGCAATCTTTTTGAATGTAAGTTTTTTCATTGAAGATGACCAGAACATAGGAAAAAGACTCATAGGCTTATTGGAATAAGAATCGAGAGTTAATATAATTTATTTCTACTTGAAAAAATTTTTCGAAAATCCATGCTAATATTTCTAAGCAAGCAAATTGAAAAACCAGTTGTAGAGTAGTCCCAAAATTTCCCGCTGTTTTCAAGCTCGTTAAGTTCCATAAAATTATTGTCGTATTTACAGGTTTTACAAGATTGAGAATGCCCTTCATATATTTGTATTTCCAGGCTCTACAAGCTTGACAAAATTAACAATTTACATGATCAAGCCTGTCCATACTTGTTTAGGTATAAATCAATAATTACAGAACTGATCATGCCTGTGTTCGTGCCTGACCAGGCATCGTCAAACCCATTCAAGCCGGTTACGAGCGTTAATATCCCCGGGCAAAAAATACCCGTCAAAATGTCCCAGACAAAATATCCCAGGAACAATAAATCTCTGTGAAGAAATATATAAAATAAATAGTTTTATTCTTAAATTCGTTCCACTGCATTTTAGGTCCAAGACGGGAAATTTCAGAGATGGCCTGCAAGATCAACCACTTTTATGCCACCTATTTGAAGAAAATGAATAAGGAAATTCCAATTAATTAAAAACATTATAAAAGGATTTTTAACCGCTTGTTATCGTGTTGTGGGCTTTTACCATGAATTTTGTGTGTGTTTATTCGAATATAGAACAACAGATAAGCTAGTTACCGTTCTGTAACCTTTTTTCACTCATTTTGTGTACAGGATTGCCTCATAATTTTGTGCGCAATTCTCTCATGATTTTGTGCGCGACTGTCTCATGATTTTGAGCAAAAATTTTGTGCAGGATTTTCTCATGATTTTATTTGCAATTTTTCTCATATTTTTCACATTTTTTAAGTACATTTCTATAGACGATTCTTTGAATTTCAAATTCTGATAAAAAATTTAAATAGAAACTTACTTATTAATATGATATTTAATAAAACATCTCAACTATTGTAAAATTCTATCAGAAGATATTTTGGTGGGGTATATTTTGGCCGGGGATATTCACGCGTGTCACCATCCAGCCTGGTCATGTCCAATCATTTTTTTCTGGGCTTCGAATTTTGTTAAATAATAGATGCATACTATGCGAATTGAATCTGAAGTTATATAAAGTCGATTGAATATTGTTAAAATAGAAAAAAAAATTCGAGCTCCAAACGAATTTAAAAATTGAAAAATTATTATGTACTGACATTAGTTAATTATGTCTAACTTCTTAAATTATCTTTTTTATCTGTGCCTCAAAGTTACAGATATCCTTGTCTACAAGACACGGATATCCGTGCCTTATAGTCAAGGATATCTGTGAAATCTGAACTCGTGAATAAATTTCAAATATGAGACAATCAAAGTAATTAAGACACCTGCAATAATTATTTATCATTGAAATTTTATTAGTCTAGATCGACTTTCTTCAAAAAATGAATATATCAACAAGATTACACAAGCAACTAGATCACATAAATACTTAAACAACTGTTTAATCGCTTTTACTAAAAAAAACGTAATTATAATGAAGTTTCAATTATTATATTATAAAATCATATAGTTGGTATGTATTTTATGAAAAAAGTTTATCGAGACTAATAAAATTTCAATGATGAATAATTATCGCAGGTACGTTAATTACTTTGATTGTCTCATTCGTAAAAGATTTAAAATTTATTGGCGGGATTTTAATTTTACAGATACCTGTGCCTAGTAGATACCCCCGATTAAAAAAATCAATTCGAAATGATTTGCAATGTTAAATGCCCATAAGAAGAGTGATTCAAAAGTATTTAAAGTATTCAAAAGCATTAAAAAGTATTTAGAATTTTTTTTTTTCTAATCGTTTTAAATCCTTTCTTTCAATAAGGGACGCATATCCGTGTTTTAAAGTAAATCATATCCGTGGTTCTTGTAGTCACGGATAATGACTTATTGTAAATTTTTGAGTTGCTACACTAAAATTATTATACTATTATTATTACCGTTTGAATTCGATGATAATAATAATTTAATAATAGCAAAATAATTTTAGTGTTGTAACTCAAAAATTGCAAGTCCATTATCCGTGACTACAAGAACCACGGATATCCTTTACTTTAAAACACGGATATGCGTATCTACTAGGAACGGATATTTGTAAAATTAAAATTCCGTCACTAAATTTTAAATCTTTTACGAATGAGACAATAAAAGTAATTAACGTACCTGCGATAACTATTCATTATTGAAATTTTATTGAGTTATATAAACTATTTTAATAAAATAATTGTTACCTATATGATCACAACTCAAGGACGAAAGGGTTATTTATTTCGCATCAGAATTTTATTTATAGATACTAGTCAACCGTTGTAATCAAATAATAATAATAATAATAATAATAATAATAATAATAATAATAATAATAATAATAATAATAATAATAATAATAATAATAATAATAATAATAATAATAATAATAATAATAATAATAATAATAATAATAATAATAATAATAATAATAATAATAATAATAATAATAATAATAATAATAATAATAATAATAATAATAATAATAATAATAATAATAATAATAATAATAATAATAATAATAATAATAATAATAATAATAATAATAATAATAATAATAATAATAATAATAATAATAATAATAATAATAATAATAATAATAATAATAATAATAATAATAATAATAATAATAATAATAATAATAATAATAATAATAATAATAATAATAATAATAATAATAATAATAATAATAATAATAATAATAATAATAATAATAATAATAATAATAATAATAATAATAATAATAATAATAATAATAATAATAATAATAATAATAATAATAATAATAATAATAATAATAATAATAATAATAATAATAATAATAATAATAATAATAATAATAATAATAATAATAATAATAATAATAATAATAATAATAATAATAATAATAATAATAATAATAATAATAATAATAATAATAATAATAATAATAATAATAATAATAATTGATTGTAGTGCTGTCAGATTAATGTTTTATTACATTACATACTCAATTAACTACTTTATCACTAGAAATTTTAGTATAAAATTGAACGATGATATAAAATACAGTAAAAAAAAAAACTTGTATATAAAATATCAAACATATAAGTTTAAAAATTAATGCAATAATTTTCATTTGGGGCACAGCCACTGTCTCGACTTTGTTGGTGGCTGACGAATTTTGGCCCATTTAAAGTGTTACCAGTACCAGCATCCATCGCACATTATGCTATTATTTTCTTGGGTTATTACCAAATTGCATAAGTTGCATAACCAGACTCCCTCATTTATTATTTTTTTTGAACTGCATTTAATAAATCTCTGTAGGCATCGGTTTCGAAATAATCCTGGGGATTTATAAATTTTTCCAGGACATCAGGCACAGCATCAGAAAGATTTTTAATATGTACAGCAAGATCAATTTTAGTTTTTTTTTGGGATTTATTTATAACTGAGACTACTAAGTTTTCAGATATTAAGTGACTCATGAATTTCTCTAAGTCCTTACTATCTTTTTCTACATTAGTAGCGTCAGTAGTAGATGAAACATTTACAACAGTCATAGCAGCACTGGAAAACATATTGTGAGAAATATCGGTTGTACTTATAGGATTATCTTTAGTAGCGGGTGTATCTTCGTCGTTAGATGGTTCTGTAGTAGCTGGAATAATAGTTTGAGTAGTAGCAGTAGTAGAAAGATTCATACCAATGACAAGTTCTTGAGTTCCAGCATTTAACAAATTAATAGCAGCTAAAGCTGTACTGGAAGGTATATTGTGAGAAATATCGGTTGTATGTATAGGATTATCTTCAATAGCTGATGTATCTTGATTGCTGGATGTTTTTGTATCAGTTGAAGTAATAGTATGAACATCATTAGCAGTAAAAACATGTCGGATAAGGTATAGATGCTGTGATCCTAACGGTAGTCTTTTCTTCGCCTTCGGTCTTCCACGGGCTTTTTTACCATCAATTTGTATACGATTCAAATATAGCGGTGTTTCAACGATTTGTAAAGTCGTAAATGATTCTGGTGTGGAACTGTCGTTTTTCAATAATTCTAAATCATTATATATTGAATAAAATTGCTGTTGTGAGACGTCATCATTGGATTCACTTAATAATTGTTCAACTATTATTGCAGTAGATGCTATTGATCTATCATCATCGGATGAATTATTATTGACGTCAGTTGTTTCGTCACTGGTCATTCGCTGAATACTATGCAATAGAGATTGTAGTAAATTAATGTTTTATCAATCAATTGACCATCTGATAAAATATTTATTTTGATATCCAGTAAAAGTTCCTCTAGTGTTAACTTTTCATTATTATGTAAATTATTGAGCTCGCTGTCACAATCGACGTTCATATTACTACCATTACCACTATTACTACCAGCCAGTATGGAAGTACTTGCTGTACATTGATGTACCGTATTCACCATGACACTTGCATTATCGTCATCATGCTCTGCATTTTGTTGACCTGTATTTGTATTTTCCTGAGAAAAAAAAAATAATCTATAGTTCTAACTATAAAAGTTTCCAAATATATTCTGTAATGATAAGTACCTCGATGAGTGGTTCATGATTATCATCCGGTTTTCGAATTTTCACGATTAATAGTTTTTGCTTGATATCAAATCGCGCGATGAGTTGAACTGGACAATTCATTTTTTGTGACCTATAAACAAATATATGTATATGTTTATAAGTATTGAAAAAATACATTATGAAGTTCAATGGTATAACGTAAACCGTTCAAAATATCCCCAAAATAATAATAATAAATTATAAATAAATAATAGTTGTGCCTGAACCAGCTCCTCAGGCTGGGTTAGTGCACGAGGGCGCCAGACCGTTTTTGCAACCTTTTATAAATAATAATTCTTCTCTTAATGATTATTCATAATAATAAATAAATAAATGGCTCCTTTAACAAGTGTAACAATCGGTACACTTGAATCATCACTCAACCGAACCTTAAGTTCAAAAATTTTTCTTTCATTTTTTTTATTTTATTCTATTTTGTACAAAATCAACCTGGAGAATTCGGAGCACACTCACCAATAATATAATAATAAATGAGGACTCGTACATGCGTATATGTGCATGAGTTTTGTATATGTATGTGTTATATACGTATATGTTGTCCATATACGGGTATCTATGACGCATTTTTGGTTTGCTCTGAATTCCCACAGAAAGGTATGTGAGCATGAACGGTCAAGTTACAAGAAAGAGAGACGTAAATAAGTACAAGCAACTAGAAAATAGTACGTCTTTCTTTGCCTCTACGCACAGCTGCACCACTACGGCCGGTCCCTCACGAAGAACCCACTGATTCAATGTTTTCCAGATGTCCCACATGAGGATTTCTCTGAGTCTTCCGCGACCGCGAGTCCCTCGTCATCGTAAAAGTCTTAATAAATTTGTCAAAACATTTCCTTGTTTTAGTTCGACTCAAATTTTTACGACTTTTCTAGTTAAAGCATCTGTTACCAATAGGTCCCACGGTCTCCCGAGGATTCTTACTATTTCTTTACTAACGTAGAAATCTTTTTCGAATTCTATTTTATTTTTAATTTTTAATTACATTTCTTAAGAGTGCCTAAAATATTGGTAGTAAATGTCACCATATATTTAGAGAAACATTGTTTTTACAAAATATCACGATACTCCGCACACCCTTACTTTTCCCTTTTCCACCATAGAAAGCTTTTCTATTTTTAATTTTAATTACATTTCTCGGAACCATCTAAAATATTGGTCGTAAATGTCATTATAGAGACGTAGTCTTCAAAAATTTACATGGTCTCCCGCGGAACCTCTCCGTTCCCTTTTCCCATCACCGAAGATTTTTCTCTCGATTTTTGTTTTTTTACAATTATACTTTTCTAGAGTATGTAATATATCGACCATAAATGTCATATATTTTATAGAGACGTTATTTTTAAGCAGTCCACCTCGGACTTATTTTTCTATTTACATCCTGTTTACTACAAAATCCCAAGAACTCCTGTAATAAATATGTCACTCTCAGCTGCTAAAAGAAATCAAACCCTTCTGTATTATTTTTCCTCTTTGTCTTCAACCCACTCTCTGAGGCATCTTCGGCCTCACTTTTCTTTCAAACCTTTCGTATATAAACCCAGGAAAAATAATCGAAGTCAGTCATTACCGTCATAACTGAAACCCTTGTCGGATCTATCCGCGAGTAAGACTCACTGAGTCGATTTCAACATTCGTTCTCGTGACGCTCCACGCCTAGGCGACCGGAGGTCCTAGATCGATAACCGCAATTCGATTCTTTTATTTTAAATTTTAACATCCAAAAATCATTACCGCCGCAACTAAAACCCTTGTCGGATCTATCCGCGAGTAAATTCCAAAGTTCGTTCTCGTGACGCTCCACATCCTAGGCAACCGGGGGTCCTAGATCGATAATCGGAATTTAATTTTGAACTAAACATCCAAAAGTCATTACTTCGGCGACAGAAACCCTTGGGGGATCTATCCGCGAGTAAGACTCACTGAGTCGATTTCAACATTCGTTCTCGTGACGCTCCACGCCTAGGTAATCAGGGGTCCTAGATCGATAACCGCAACTCGATTCTTTTAACTTTTGCTTGCGACTTGAAATTTTATTCTTAAAACCTTTTCTCGTGAGGTCCTACGCCTAGGCACCTGGACTCCTAGGTTGAATACCTAGAGTAAAATCATTTAAGTTCGCATTAAATTTAACTAAGCTCCTTCACGTGACGTCGACAGCCTAGGCAACCGGAGTCCTTGTTCGGGAATACTTAATCCAGTTAATAAAAACCTTAAAAATCATTATAAATTCACTCGAAGGCAAAGCCGGCCTCTTGGTTCAGCGTGCAGTGCGTTCGTGTGAAAAGATTCAACCTGTGAATCTCAACTAAATACCATCATAAACATTGTAAAACTCCTGTGTACACAAATTCAAATTGGTGAATTTGGAGTGAGTGTGTGTGCGGGTATATCGACCCATCAGGGTAAGTTCATTACTATAATATTTTTGTAAAATTTAATCTGTCAATATAGTACACATTTCTTTTATATACCTTTGTCTCTTTTATTTACTGTCCTTTTCTCCGGCATTCAAAAGTGCTGGTAATTGAAGTCATAGTAAAATATGAATAAGACAGAGAAAGAACACGGTCTTCTCGAGGGCCCATATTCACCGACCCAACATCCCTCTCGCTCAGAAATCCCGGACCTACCCTAACGCCACGCAGGTCATTGAACGGGACGGTCTATAGTATATCCGCTCGGTACAAATAGACAAATAAATTGTAAAACAACACGAAATTATAACATTCTTTTATCAGCCACGTGACGCTAAATTCCTTGGTTGGATGACAGAATAAAAATAATTTCACACTTTAACTTATAAATTAATAATCGGTGCCTGATCCCTCATACGTTCTCACACTAACCACGTGACGTTCAATCGAACTCCTGGGCTGAGTTATAGAACGAGGTAATTCGGTATCCCGGTATTAAATCGTAAACTAAAAATAACCCTTTCTCCCGTCGCCTTCACTCACTCCGATCGTGACACAAGCAAGGAGAAAATGACACAAGGCAAACAGTGATAGAATCGGCAGTTAATATATCCAAACAAGTGATAATTACATATCGGTAGTCAGACATGGGAAAAAATATTATGTCAAGAAAATGCGAGATGCACTACAAAATGTCAAAGATATATGCACATTAGGAAATATAATATGTGAATACGATCTTAAAAGCAGTGCCCAATCCGTCTGATAGATTGAAATAATGTTACGTAAAAAATTTGTCAGTGTGGGAAACCATTCTGAGGGCTAAATGAAATTTTTTTGAATTTCATGAAGTCTTAGAAAATTTTACAAGATTATATCTTTTGTGTATATTCTTACAACACTTGTTTTTTGCCATGACCCTTGGAAGTGAATGTACCAAATTTTGGACAACGGTAAGTAAAATCATAATATTTGAAACCATCATAAATATTAGGCTTCTTGTTTTTTTTTATAATACGGTTCCATTGTTGTAGACTCTCTTTTACTCAACTTAAACTTGGTGTTATTCACATATTCTTTGATTAAATCGATGAATTCAGCATCACTGGTGAATGTCTGAACCACCCAGAAAGTGTCAGCCATAGTTCTACCTATGATAAATACAAAATTTGTTGTTAATCAACTAATACAAATCCATATAGAACAATGAGTTAAAAACATTTTAAATTAGTTAATTTATATTTATTACTGCCCTGATTAGAAAAAAATGATTTAAATCGATTTAAAACAATTTGAATTGGGTAATATATAGATATACACTTAGCATGGATAAAATCATTTTCCTTAATCAGGGTGTAATTTAAAATTGAGGTCTAATTATTGAATGATATAGTGGTTCGATAATAATATTATTTAAAAATTTTTTTATAAGTTATTAAGAATATAAATATTGCTAAATAAAATGTTACAATAGAAATTTAGTCCGCCATTCTGTAAGACAAAAATTTTTGACGTGAATATTATAACAAAAAAAAACAAGGATTAATAAATAATTTTTTAATCTTACCTTTTCGTTTCAAAAAACAATCCGAAAAAATCGGTTTGAAAAGTTAGCAAACTTTTAACAAAATTGTATTCGGTCCAAAGTTCCTTTCTTCAGTACTCAGTGTAGCAAATAGATCCCAAACGTACTTATTTCGTCAAACCATAAGCATTTAGAACTAAGTTAAAAACACAGATGTGACAAGTTTCAAGAATAGAAATTAATTTTATCGCATGTATAACATAGATGCATTGGCGGTCGATAATAAAGCTTGAATACATTTTCTGCTTTTTTAAAGACTTCTGCAACTTTCATATTCATAGTCCATCCGCCTTTTCCGATTTTGTTATTGGTTTAAAAATTTTTTCGTTCGAGATAGTTGACTCTTTATCATTATGACGCTATAGAAACAGGGTGGCTAGTTAATACGCAATTGTGAGAGGTGACACATTATGGCAGAATATAAACCGCAGTTAGTACTTAAAAAAGGAGATTACTTTTCGTCTGCCGAGAGCATGATGAAATTCATGGAAAAATTAAGCGACATCACAGGACAACTTTTTACTGTTCTTAGATCGACTCGGTTATATCCTTCAGATTCTAAAAATAAAGGAACGAATAAATCGGAAATAGATACCTTGATAACAAGATTAGAGTACAGCAGAATAATATACAAGTGTAAGTATGGCGCACCGACAGAGTCTGAACAAAAAAAAACAAAAAACCTAACTAAACAAAAACAACGTAATACTAGGTAATCTTATAATAAATATATCTTTAAACGATCATTTGTATAGTTATAAAAAATATTCTTTTACTGTTTTTTTTTTTTTTTTTTTTTTTTTTTTTACAGTACCTTCAATCATAATTGTCCAGCATATATGAAAATCAAAAAAGTTAAAAAAAAAAATCATTACGTTCTCGAAGTTTCGGATATAAATTTTATTCATGAGAATCATCCGCCAAATAGTGAAGTAAACTTTTATATGCAATTTATAGTAGATAATACATAAATAATGAATAAAAATAGCAATATAACATAGATTTAGCATTTTATAGCATTATTAATAAACAATGATCACTACATTTGCCGATCATCAACCGTCTATAAATATAAATTTTTTTTTATAATAATTTCAAATATCATTAGGCATAGATATTTAGCATTTGTATTATTTTAAAAACATTATTTAGCTCTATGTACAAGTTATAACATCTTTGTCCAATGTGTATTAGTAATAATATCTTCATCCATTTCAAATATTTTTGCTTGAAATAAAAACAATTAAGACTGTTTTTTTAAAATTTTTTTAGAAATTAGTGAATGCGTTACCTGAGAGATGATAACTGCCACCACAAGTGGAAGAAAAAGTAATTGAGTTTATTAAATTAAAATGTAGCAAGAAGCTAATTAGAAATAAAATACATGATGAACATAATATTTACGTCACATCGAAAGATATTTCTAATATTGCTCAGTCTTTAAAAACACCAAATGGTTATAATTTATCAGCATTCATAAAGCTTCTAGAGAAAAAATACGGTAAAAATTTTTACAATAATTGTTTTCTACTAATAAGTTCTGTCAATTTCTCTTAGAACATTTTACACTTCCTTGCGTCAACATTCCTGTCTTACCTCCACTTTTTTAATTTCTTTCCGAAGTGGAATATTAAAAATTAACTGTAATTACTTAGATAATAGAAGAATAAACCAGAGCTACGGTAGTGAACTGTAAGAATTTATAACGTATATCGTGCTCAAATTTCGCGACGGAGACGCGGAACAGTCTAATATAGCGTATGAGGTCGCCCACGCGTAATAAATAAATAATAATAAATAGTAATAAATGATATTAAATGACGACAAATGCCAAGATCGAATCAAAGTAAAATAATAATTTTAAACAATGATTAAATTATAAATATTAAACAATTAGTGTGCCTGGACCAGCTCCTCAGGCTGGGTTAGTGCACGCAGGCGCCAGTCCGTTTATCCAAAACGGACAAAAATTATTCAGGGGGAATTTACGAGGGAAAATCCGAGCAAGCGATCAGAGACGAAGCGGATAAACACTCGAGTGACACAATATAAATTAGATAGATAATCGAAAATTTGTAAATAAACAATAGATAATTACATATAAATAATAAATAATATCAGAGAAAAAAATAAGATTAAAACAGTAGGAAAAGATCCAAGGAAAATAAATATTAAATTTCCCGACAGCTGTTAGTTTTCGGCTATTTAATTAAATAAACAATAATAAAAATTAATTTTTCGTACAATACTTGGTTTGTTTAAACAATAATACCTGGTGATATTGCCAAAAATACAATTCAAAATCTTTATAAATTTACCACTGGGGGTAGAATCCAAACACAATGATTTCAATAAAAAAAAGGAAAATATATAAACTCAATATAAAAAAAGATAAATATATAATTTAATTTTATTAACAAGAATAGATAATAATAATATTCTTATTCTATTTTATCTCCCAACACTCGTGAGAGAGAGAAAGATACGGAATCTATTCTCACTCACACCGAGATAATAAACTTTTCCTTATATAAAATAATAATTAATAATTAATCAAGTACCTTCAATTGACCGCTGGGGTAATTAATAACTCTAGAACGTAAGTAGATAATTTTAAGTCCGGTAAACAGTAACATCAATCTCACAAAAGAAAAATAATTTATAATAACGATAATTAATAATAAATTAATTAATTTTGATTGACCGCTGGGGTATTTTTCAATAAGTTTTTAAATATAGTCAATTAATTGTTTTAAATGAAATAATAATAATTTAAATAAATTATTCAATCGTTCGGGAATTTTTCATCCGAACGATGACGTCAGTACTTGAGGAATTTTTTTTTTTCAAATACTGTAAATTCACTATAGATATATATATATATATATATATATATATATATATATATATATATATATATATATATATATATATATATATATATCTATAGATATCTATAACTATGTGCGGCGTTTAACACACGCGGTGTATACATATTGAGACAATGTGAATTGTCTTCGTCGTCCTCAGCCTTGCGGTTCCCGTTTTTCTCCGTCTCGTTGCCGTCTGAATCTGTACGTCATAGTGCCATGGTCACATGACTTATTTTCACGTCGACGCATGTCCGTAAGGGTGAAGTGGGGACAGAGTTCAGAGGCGAGTCCTAGGCCCTCAATTATCGGTCAATCACTTCGATCCTGGATCAACTAGCGCTTAAACGTATTCTCTAGTATCAATTTGCGTTACTTATTCCGTATCAATTACATTCTAATATTCTCTATTAATATTCTGGCAATCGACTTGCGACATTTTTTTATTATTTCTTATTAATCGTTATAATTAGTATACATCAAGTTTTAATAAAGTAAATCATTATTGTACGTTACCGGCGATTCACTCGCGACATAAAAAAATAAAACTAAGTAATAAATTCTGTGTAATAACTGCGCCATTTCACGTGAAGGAATATTGTATATTCAGCATCCACCAGGACACTTTATATATTGTTATTTGCGGAAGCGTTTATTGTAAGTAATTGAACCTTATTATAATCGGCAATAAACTTGCACCTTTTCTGATTAATTCCTTTATTCTATATCTCATTATTCATCCTATTTTCTCCTATTTTTACTGGTAAGAATTATTCAATAGTTTAATAAAAGTTTTATTAATTAAGTAAGAATTTATAAATAATAAGCCGTGAGGTGAGTTAATAAGTTTTTAATATACGTTGTCGAGTTTGAATAAGTGCGGGTCTTTGCTTTGCAAGGACCTTAGCCCATTGCTCTGTCCAAGTAAAATAAAATTTGTTAGAGGCCAGCCTAAGCCAGGGTTCAACCCGCGGATTCTGGTGGCTGCTGGTAAAAATCGCGAAGACAAAAAGCGATTTGTCTCAATATATATACATATATATACTTTTATTTTCAAAGCATATAAATTAACACGGAATTACCGATAGTATTTAGCAACATTTATTTATCGTAATTATCATGTATGATCCAGTGTAAAACAAAAACATAAATTAATTTAATATTCACACACACGTGAATAGCACAAACCGCGGCGACCAACAGCTACCGGGGGTTATCACGTGAAAAATGCAACGGGAGAAATCCAAGGTACTTACTCTTAGATGCGACTCAATCGATTCACAATCCAACTCAAACAATCCAGCTGGTAAACTCCGAACTTTTCGCAACTTTGATTACTAACAGAATCAGAAACGTATATGCAAATTATTAATATCAAAAAAACCGTCCACACACAATGCTAGCCCGTATCTTTCTGATTTAATTACCCTATCCTCCACCTGTTGGTCGCTCACGTGGCGCAATAATCGCCCTAATTTACTATTATGATAATTTTTCTCTAGCCCTGGGCCTAGTTTTAAATTAAAAATATAAATTATAAAAGTAATTTCCGGAAACCTGGATGATACATAAATAATTAATCAAATATATGAACTATTTATTCATACTATACTTATATTTTTAACTTAACTAATAAATTAAATAATAATTATTTTAAATCAGGGTATTGATGTCGATGTTACAGGTCAAGTATTGATTTTTCCCCTACCCAGCGTTCAATATTTTTCCTGACTGACAATTAATTTTTCCTGACTGGCAATTAATTTACTATTCTTTTATTATTATTACCGTTATCGATTTATATAAATAACTTCTGATGTAAAGGTAATATTTATTCACACTCAAATTGTGGTCATGCAGTTGATATTTGAATAATTATTTCATCAAGAAAAAGGTTTTCTACATTAATAATATTTTACTGATAAATAGCTATAATTATCGCAAGTGTCTCAATTATTTCAATTGTCTTACTCGTAAAAATTTGAAATTTGATAGAAGTACAATTTACTGACATCCCTGTCTAGTAGGTACGGATATCCGTGTCTAATAGATACGACTTTTCGTGTCTAGTAGATACGCATACCCGGACCTAGGTCGTAAACAAGGTTATCCGTGCTTATAAGTCAAGGACATCCGCGGAACTTATACTCACAGATAATGACTTGTAAATTTGTGGGTAATTAATAAGTTTCATATTTCATAGATTTAATAACAAAACAGTTAATTAAATATGTAATATACTGCGAGATAGATCTGACAGCACTGTCATATATATTCGCACTCGAGTTCCAGTCATGTAGTCGATATTTATTTATCACAAAATGTCTTTTGAGATTGATAATATTTCAATAATTTATAATTTTAGCAGGTTCCTTAACTACTTTTATATTATCATTTGTAAAAATTTAAAATTTATTAACGAGTTTTGAAGTTACAGAAATCTCTATCTAGTAGATACGGATATCCGTGGTTTAAAGTCAAGGACATCCGTGGGACAATATAGTCGTGGACTTACTTTACTTTTAACCACGGATATCCGTGTCTACTAGACGCGGATGTTTGTAAATTTAAAACTCATGATAAATTTTTTACTTTTATGATTGAAACAATCATAATAATTAAGATACCTGCGATGTTTATGACTATTTATCAATAAAATATTATTAGTGTGTTAAAACTTTTACGTTATATAAGTTGGAGTCATAGGTCATTAAATTTTATAAGTTACTTTCAATGGAAAAATATTATCTGCCGTGTCTAATGCTGTAACTGTACCTTCTATCGTCCTAATCCTACTTTTATTTTTTTTGATCACAGTTTTAATAAAATTTTATCTTAAAATTTTATTTTTATTTAATTTATTATTTCTAGTTTTTATTTTTATGTAATTCTACATAAGTATACATAACTATACATAATTCTTCATAATTATATCGGGTTATTTTTGTATATGATATTTGTACTTGCATTCTAATAAATGTTTTCAATATTATATCTTAATTAGATTGCACTACAAGGATCAATGCTGATAAAAATAATAAATTTCAAGCTCTTTATTTTACTAATCTACGAATGCAACAATCCATGACAAACTGGCCAGAGATTCTCTTTATTGATGGTACCTACAAGCTATTCAACTTAGGATTTACACTGTATTTAATCATTGTGCAAAATGAAAACGGAAGAGGTGAAATTGCCGGAGCTGCTATTGTTGCATCAGAATCGTCCAGTAATTTGAAATGGATTGCGAAAAATTTTCGTGACACTAACGCTGAAGCCTGCCATAAAACAAAATGCATCATGACGGATAAAGATTTAACAGAAAGAAGTGCTGTTGCAAGTATTTTTCCAGAAGTTAAATTTTTACTATGCCTATTTCATACCTTGAAGACTTTTGATAGACAATTACATGCTATGAAATTAACGTGCGAAGACCGATGTGCTTGTTTTGAATTATTGCGACAATTAGCATATGCCAAGAATGAAAGTCGCTATGATAAAATTTACCAAAATTTCATTGATGTAGCACCAAACGCCGTCATTGATTATTTCAATATCAATTGGCTTCCCATACGTGATGAGTGGACCTTGTGTGGTATGGCGGAAACTAACTACGGAAGTGCGACAAATAATTTGGTCGAAAGTACCAATAAACAAATAAAAACTTTATGTGATTACAATCGTAGCTTATGTGAGTTTGGAATCAATTTTTTTGCCTTGATACAATCGTCTAGACAGGAAACCAACTTATTAGCTGCAATAGATGGTCTAAAACAATTAAACATCGAGAATGATTTAGGTTACTTTGTCAACGAGTACGCCTCTTTTTTAACTAAGCTGGCTTTCGATAAATTTAGAAACGAATTAAAAAAATTTGGCAATATAAGTATTACTGAAAGTTGTAGCAAATCAAAAGTTTGCAAAATGATAATTAATGGTTATCCTTACACGTCTTCAGTATCTGATTGTGTATGTTACTTTCGGCAAAGTTGAAAGTTGCCGTGTGTTCATATTTTAACAGTGCGGAAATATTTTAATTTAGACCTATTTTGTCCTGAATTATGCGACGAAAAGTGGGTGAAAAAAATCAATCTAGAAAATATTGATTTAGGTTCAACTTTTTTTACTGATGTAGAAGCCAATACGATCGTAAATGAAATATCTATGCATGACGATTCATCTATATTTGACTTGAAAGAATATTCAAAACAAGAAAGAGTAATTATTGCTCAAAGACACTGTCAAGAAATTGCTGGTATCATTACAAAATCAAATGATTCAGATTTTATTGTCCAGTGTCAAATTTTAGAAATCTTGAAGTCAATGTGGAGTCGGGGTTGTCCTGCGAAAATAGTGATTGCGGAAAATAACAGTTGTGGCTCATCCAATAAATCTAAATTAAAAATTTATGATAATGAGGAAAATGATGAAAACTGTACAAATATAATATTACCATCACCAATGAAATTAAAAGTTCGCCCCAAAGAAGCGATGAGAACAACTTCAGGGTATTTTCCTCGTCGCAAATAATTATTTTTCAATTTCAAATAATGTTATATTCGGTATTATAATAGAATTCATGTTATTTATTAATTATACTGTGATTGTTTATTTAAATTTTTAAATTTAGTAATAATATATACATATATTTGTTTTCATAATAAACATTTCATATAAAAATATTTTACAAATTATTTAAATACTTAGAGTTAATTATTAAGATAAACCCTTCAAAACAATTCGTTATAAGCACTATTAAATTTGTTTGTCTTAACTAAATATGATCCTGAAGTTAGCAGACAATTAAAAATTTTTTAATTTTTTTTTCAACAATTCAATTTAAAAAAACAAAAAACTATAAATGTGCACATGTAGAAAATTTAAAAAACTATAGAAGCAATTTTTTTAAAATATTTTTTTTTTAATTTTTTGTTTTTAAGAAAAATCCGAAATTTATTAGACGTCGGCTAACTTCAGTATCATTAACTAAATCCGGACAAATAAAAAATACATTGATTTTACTTAAAGACATTCTCAGACAGTGCCCCCCTCCTCCAACTCTTAAAAATATTCAATAACCTTGACCTATCGAGGAAAAAAGGACAATTGTTGCTGAGATATAAATTTTTTAAAAAACTATTCAGTGTATCTATTAATCAAGAATTAAACGATATTAAGTAAATTTGAACTTAAAAAATGTGACATTCCAAATTATAAAGTTGACATGAAAATTTCACTTAAATTTATTTAACGAATTTCATTTAACTCCTAATTAATATCAACTGTAAATAACTTTTTAAAAAATCTAAGTCTCGGCGAAATTGCTAGTGTGTAGCCCTTGTTTCAATTAATGCTTCTACTTTTTTGTAATTTTTATTATCAAAATTTTAATATGGCAATTACAATTGAAGATCACTGAATATTTGAAGAAAATGGGAGGCATGGTCTGAAAATGGTCTCAATTTGCTTAATTAACTTCATCTGATTGATACCAAAGCTTACAAAATTAATCAGGAATTTAGTAAGACAGACGACCTGTCGGACGATTGTAAAATTTACATTACCATCATTACATATTTAAATGAAAGTGAAATTAGTGGACATCTGTCAATTTTTAAAACTGAAATGATAAAATAAAATGTTTAGAAAATAAAAATAAAAAAATGTACATTTGGATAATTCAAAAATCAGTACATGGATTTATTTATGATACTGAAGTCAGCAGATGTCTTATAATTTTTAGATTTCTTTTAAAAATGAGTGTGAATGTAGCGGATATCAGACAACTTTAAAATTATTAATACATAGAGTAAATAATTAATAAAATAAAATTTAAAAAAATGCGCATTTAAAAAATTTTAAAATCAATAAGTGCATTTTTTATAAATATTATTTTTTTAATTATTTACTCTATTTATTAATAATTTATGATACTGAATTTGGCCGACGTTTCCTTACTTTCGAATCCTTAAAAAATGATAAATTATAAAAAGAAATATTTGAAAAAATTGCACCTGTAGTTTTTTTAATTTTCTAGAGGTGCATATTTTTATTTTATATTTTTTTGTAATTGATTTGTTGTAAAAAAAAAATACGAAAATTGTCAATTGTCTGTTAATTTCAGGATCATATTTTTTTAAATTCTATTATTTCAATTATTTAATTTTTTTTATGGAATTATAAAATTGTCTTATGTCTGCTGCATTTACACACATCATATTACATAAATCATTTTCTTTGAATCAAGCGAAAAAATTCTTGAACCAAGAGAAATTTACTTAAACCAAGGATAATTCCTTGGCTCAAGAATTTTTCATTTTGACTTAAGGAAATTATTTTATGACAGAGAGCTTAATCTTGCCAAGTCTGGTCGCACCTAGTATTATAGTCAAATAATAGGGCGCCACTGGAAGATGGACTCGGCCTTCCAAAACCGGATGTTGTAGAATTTTATTTTAAATTAATTTAATTGAATTACTCAGGGTTAGTTGTAATATTTTGTGAGAGAGGTGAGGAATTGTAAAAATAGGCTGAAATAATGTTAATCAAAATTTTATTTAGATTAAGCACCTTGCTTTTATTTATTTGACCTTTATGACAATAATTATCCTTATGACAAACTAATTATCTTTATCTCGTCTCCCGGACGGTTCCTTACCCACACACACACGTTAAAATACCGTCCCCTGGACGTTAAACCTTAATAATTCTGTCCCCTGGACATTAACCTTAATTTCTAATTTTAAAAAACCGTCCACAGGATGTTAACCCTTATTTTTCTTAATTCCTAGTGTCCCTTGGACATAATCCTAACCCTAACTTAATTTTGTCCACCAGACCTAAATCACAGACACAGTTAACTTTTACTTAAAATTACTTGACTCGACCTTGAACTCTATTTTATTTCATTACATCACTTTCTTTACTCAATTATTAGAACTCTATAATTCCAGTATAAAAATTTCCAATATAAAGTTTCCCAATTATTTAATTCTTATTAATTTCCACTGATTTCTTTAATTCACTTTATTTTCAACTCTTTATATTTATTAATTAATTAATTTGTATTAGGAGTACAAATAAGTTTCCGCCGTTTTATTGTAGATGGCGCGGCACGGAGTTTCGGTTAGCTTTCGCAGATAATAACCGGCTTAAAAAATAGTTTGGTCATTCAAGAACAACATAACCTATTAATATCATTGATTTTATATTGGTAAAATATAATTTTTATAAGTTGAAAATGTCAAAATTTGAGCCAAGTAAGCGTCATTTGCGGGAAATATTAGTTTACTTCTTTAATTTAAAGAAATCTGCTGCTGAGGCGCATCAATTGCTCGTAGAAGCATATGGTGAGGGTGCTTTGTGTGAGAGAACGTGTCGAGAGTGGTTTCAAAAGTTTAAAAACGGTGATTTCGACGTAGAAGACAAAGATCGCAGTGGAAGGCCAAAAATTTACGAGGATGCAGAATTGGAGGAATTATTGGAGGAAGATTCATCTCAAACACAAAAAGAACTTGCTCTAACATTAGAAGTCACTCAGCAAGCAGTCTCACATCGTTTAAAATCATTAGGAATGATTCATAAACAAGGAAATTGGGTTCCGTACGAATTAAAGCCGAGAGATATTGAACGCCGATTATGCTTAAGTGAAATGCTGCTAGACATAAAAAAAAGGGTTTTTTTACATCGTATCATAACTGGTGATGAGAAGTGGATACATTATGACAATCCAAAAAGAAGAAAATCATGGGGATTACCTGGCCACGCGTCAACATCAACAGCAAAACCGAATATTCACGGAAAAAAACTTATGCTGTGTATTTGGTGGGATCAGCTAGGTGTAGTGTATTATGAGTTGCTTAATCCGAGCGAAACAATTACTGGAGCCTTCTATCGAACACAATTTATGAGATTGAGCCGAGCTCTGAAGGAAAAACGTCCTTAATACTATTCTAGACACGAAAAAATTATTCTTCTGCATGACAATGCTCGTCCACATGTTGCGGCTCCCGTGAAAAAGTACTTGGAAACACTTGATTGGGAAGTGTTACCCCACCCGCCGTATTCACCAGACATTGCACCGTCCGATTATCACCTGTTCCGGTCCATGGCACATGCTCTGACGGCGCAGCGGTTCACATCTTATGAGGATACCAAAAATTGGGCTGATTCGTGGATAGCCTCAAAAGACAAGGAGTTCTTCAGACGTGGGATTCGAATGCTGCCTGAGTGATGGGAAAAAGTGGTTGCAAGTGATGGGCAATATTTTAAATAAATTTATATTACCGTTCTTCTATAATAAATATTTAATTTGTGTTAAAAAACGGCGGAAACTTATTTGTAACCCTAATAGTTTTAATTGAATTATTAAATAATTAATTTTACTTACAATTTTCACTAACATTTTTTTCCATAATATTTTACTCACTGATTTTACTCAATTTTTACTGACCATTTTCACCAACATTTTTTTATAATATTTTATACTTAATTTATTACTGACAAAATAATCCGCTTTATCAATTTACAACTAATTATCGTAATTTCTAGCGTTTTTACAAATTCTAATTTAATTCATTTAGATATTTTATTGATAATTTAAAATTTATTTAAAATTATTTTATGACTAAATTTACGACTAGAATTACGTTTAGAAATTGACTAGAATAGTCAGCCAGTGAATGGACGTCACGCGGGCCTGAATTTACGATTTTACGATACCGAAAATTTGTCTAAAGCGGCCGACAGGCCTGGGGTAAATTTTATAATTAATATTGAATTTAATGTAATTTATTTACGGGACTATTTACACGGAAATTTATTTTATTCCGGCCGAAAGGCCTCGAATAGAATAAATTTAGAGTTACAGACAAAGTGGCAAACGAAAGACGCGAGACGCGATTAACTGGGTTTTCAATCAATTATTTTATGAGACTAACGGAAAGATTTTAAGTAAATAATTATAATTAATTCGGCCCTCTAATAATTGAATTAGAGGCCTTAATTAATTATAAATTTACCTTCATTTAGACTCCACAACACTGGCTGTCCCGTGGCCGCAGTCCGCTGTTTGTGAAAAGCTGGTGTTCGGCTATTTCTTTTTTTGCTTGCAGCAATCGTTCCGGTCCCGTTCTCTCTTGCACACTCAGCTCCCAGTTTAATTGTTTATTGGAATTTGTTAATTTACAGTACGCATTAGTAATTTATAATTAATAATTAATTAATTAAATTATCGGCCAAAAGGCCTGATAACACAATAGACAGTTAATTAATTAATAAATCGCCTCGTTCCACGTGAAGCGTGAACAGACTTATATAATTACCTTGTTGTTAAGTGCGTCTGAACACTTTCGTTCACTAATTCAGGTCTTCACTTAGGCGTCCATCGCCTCTGGTCGTCCGACTGATTATCTCCTCGATTTTTGGTTCCGCACTCACTTATATCTTCTTCGATTCGGGTCTCCTCGATTCACCGCCGGAAAACTCATATCCACTAATTAACTAGCCAAGGAAAGGGACAGATGTTCAGGTCTCACTGATTAGCGACACCCGGTGACACGTCGAATCACTTAATTTAATAGACCGGATAATAATTAGGACCCGTTATCGACCGTGGACAAATTCAAATTTAGATTAAAATAAATAGTCATGGGAATCTATTTTACACTGTTACAATTTTCTTTAAAAAGGTATTCTTGCTTCAAGATTTTTTTTCTTGAATCAAATTATCTTTTTTATCGCAGTGTATAGACACTAGCAGCTGTTGATTTTTCACAAAAAAATTGTATACCAGGTTAACGCAAGGCTACTGCAAGATGGGATGTATAAATAATTTTGTTAAAGTCTATTTAATATTGTCTCTAATATGATTTTAATACGTGCCGGTACCGAAAATTGCTTTCTAAAATTCTTACTTGGATAAGATTGACACATACATCTATTAATAATTCACATTTCTATTAATATAATTCAAATCTACAGGCTAACATCGAAAGCAAAGAGATTTCTACTTTGAATATTCAAAGAAGTACGGTTATTGTTAATGAAGCGAACAAAAGCGATACTGGTGAACAAGTAAAAAAGTCAAAAAACTTGAGGTCAACCCGGAACAACAAATTGACGACTGAAGACTACATTAAAATTTTATTTACACTAGCAATCAAATTAAGGGATAATCTAACTTATACAGCTACTCTACATGCCGCGCAAGTCTTGGATGTATTTACTCGTACACCCAGCAGAGCTTGTTCCAAATACTACTGGATTGAAATTTGTAATTAATATTCTTAGAATTTATCTACTCATAGTGTATGCATTGTTTACGGTGGGTATCTTGGAGTTAGCACGAAAAACAAATCTCAAATGCGACAAGTATTCATTACGAATGAAATGTGAGTCATCAGATAGCTCTTTCTTATGCTTATCGATAACTGATCAATTACGTGACATTTTTGAAACTTCCGATGCACATAATCTTTACTCATTAAACCGTCAAAAAATCAATAACTTCGCGATAGAGGATATTTATGATGGGGATTTGTATAAAAAAGTAATGAAAGACTCTACCAATACTATTAGTTTAAATTTTAGTGTTGATGGAACGTCAATTTTTGATAGTTCTAACAACTTTGCATACCCAGTATTATGCACAATCAATGAATTATCACCGGCTGAACGTAAAAATCAAGTACTTCTCGCTAGCATATGGTATGGAAGTAGTAAGCCAAAAAATATGAATGGATATTTAACACCTTTTGTTAACGAAGCAAAAAAGTTGTATACCGAAGGGTTCGATTATTGTTATCAAGGTTAAAAATATAATAAAAAAGTGATTGTTTTAATGGGTGTTTGTGATTCTGTTGCGCGGCCACAGGTACGATGCTTTACTTAGTTTAACGGGGAATATGGCTGTGGACTTTGTCTCAATCCTGGTAAAAAAGTTGCGAAAGGTAATGATCATACTAGAATTTATCTATTGGAGGGCACAAATGCTTTTACCGAAAGACTAAAAAATCATAAAGAAACATTAATACATATCGAAAAAAAAGTAAAAGGGATGAAAAATAAATCGATTTTGTGTGACCTTCTGAACTATGACATAATTAATAATTTAGATGTAGACTGGATGCACTGCGTAGCATTAGGAGTTTGTCGGCAGTTCTGTACTTTGTGGTTTTCTTCCTCTAACAAAGATCAGGAATACTACTTTGGGTCTTTCTTGGATGATATTGACGAAAATCTTTTATCTTACACTCCAACCATTGAAATTTCACGGACACCTCGGCAAATGAGTGATAGAGTGCATTGGAAAGCTCATGAGTGGGTTATGTTTCTATTATGCTACAGTCTATCAACTTTAATGAAATTTTTTTCCAAGAAGTTTGTGGATCATTAGGCTTCGCCTGTCGATGGGATTTATATTTTGGTAAAAGCATCTATATTGCCGTCAGAAATAATCTATGTGGAACAATGCTTAATTAATTTTATAAAGGGTGTATCAGCATTGTATGGCGAAGAACATCTGAGTTTCAATGTGCATCTTCTTGCACATTTGCCACGTAGTGTGAAGAACTGGGGCCCGCTTGATGCTCATAGTGCTTTCTTATATGAAGATCTAAATCAAGAAATCAAACATTCAGTTAAAAGTTCCAATGGTGTAGCAGTGCAAATCAGTAATTCTTTCAGGCTCAAATGTGTGATTCATAAATTGAAGATTTTACATGATAAGAATTTAACTACTGAGCAAAGAAAATGTTTGAATTCAATTCTCAATCAACAAACTAACCCTCGACCTCGTTTGAAAATTAGTAATTAAGGTGTTTTAGGGAAGTTTCAGTTTTCGAACAAATTACCAAAAAGCATAATCTTGAGATTACTGAGAATTCATGTAGTTGTGCAGGATAATGATATTTTTTTTTAATACAAGCGTTGTTTATTCAATAACAGAATTTTTCACAGTACTGCATATCAACGCACCAGTAAACGAATCAATTTTAATGTTATTTTAGATTCTGAAGAAATTTTTGAAATTAATAAATTTGTAACAATCAAAAGAGAAAATTATTTTGAACATTATTTAATTGGAAAGTTTTATGAACGAAGTAAAAAAGTTTTTCTACGTGATCGGAAATTGAGCCATCTAATCCAACTTGAAAAAAAAACTAGAAGATTTAGCTGCAGTATCTATTGATAAAGTTAGAGGAAAGGTTATAATTTATAACGGTTGGCCCTGGCTACGTCGTGTCCTGTAGCCACGAACCACAGTTACAACAATTTCCCGAATGATTATAATTAGTTATAAATTATTAAATATAAATATTAATTAAAAATTATTTTATTGCTCGTTCGAAAAGACGGGAAATAAATCTCAGGATGCGGGTCGACTCGTTCTTGCCGGATACGCGGCTGAAATAAACTTATTCTAGATGACGCTGGTGATGAAAGAAATTTTATTTTGAGACTCAATCACCTTATATAAAATTAAGTTTAATTTAACCAAAACCCTTAACATGTACAGAGATTTCCCTTTACTTATAAATTTATTACTTGCTAGAATAAATAAACGTCCAGCGACAATAAATAAATTTACTGAAACGCGCAAATTTTATTGGACGCGGGAAAACCAATTTAGTATTTATTTAAGTTAATGTCGCGTTGAAGAGAGAAAAATATTTTAGTGTATATAGGTATATAAATTTCAGCAACAAAATTTAGGTATCTCGTGTCCACTTACTGAGGGAATCGACCGACGGTGCATCTTGATGTCCTCGGATATCCTCGTCGTGGACCTGGCGAAGCGTCAGCGATGAACAGAAAAATAAACCTCACCCACAAACACACGCTTGGTTTGATTGGAACCAGAGATACTTGATTATCAATATTTCGCTTGGAAAAATACACACTTATGAAATCAGATAATAAATTTTACAGAGGCTAGAGATTCGTTGCGACTAATGAGTTACCAGTCTCGAACTTGAGTGTCGTCTTAGGTCAGCTCGTCTTAGACGCTAACCGCCGTTGACCCCTACCTAATTATGCGCATTGACCGATTCACGGTCACCTGCTGCGCGAAATCATCCCCTTAAGTCTAGCGCCTAACTCAGCCACACTCGGCAATCAGGCAACAATGAGAGAGAGAGAGAAGAGGACAAAGTTAAGACCGAGACAGCGAGAGAGCCGCACCATCACGTCGTAAACCACTGCTGCCCGGTTATAAATTATTAATATGAAACAAGAAAATTATTATTTAGCATATCAGCATCCTTGTTACCACGACTTATTGTATTGATGAACTGTTTTAATCAGAGTAACGAGAGAAATTGATTTTCTGATCTATATTCCCATTGTTTTTAACTTATATATTGTGTAAAAAAGTTATTGTTTGTAAATAAATAATTTTTTCTCACTGAAAAATCTATTAATAAAATAATTCCGTGATGAGCTCATTCTGAATATAATCTGTTACCATTTTAAGTAGAGAGATGCTGACAACGAAGCTAGTTTTGTCAAAATCTTAGGCTGACCTTTCTTGTCTTATTAAATTTAGTCAAAGAATCACTCAACATCTGCTTACCAGATCTTGTTTTGCCATTCTTGTTCCAAGATTCACTGCAAACCTACTGACCAGGTTTTGTTTTACTATTCTTGGCCCAAGATTCACCCAACAACAAATGATTAGATCTTATTGTTTTACAATTCGTATTCCAAGATCTACTCAAGACCTGCTAATCAGATTTTTTTTTTGCCATTTTTCATCGAAGATTTACTCAACATCTGCTGATCACGTCTTGTTTTGCCATTAATAGTACAAAATTCACTGAAAATTCTTATTTTATCGCTTAAAATTACAATTACATCTGTTTCTCCCTTGCGGAAAAAAATTAATCAGCACTAATGAGAAACTCTAAGGCTTTAGTTTTTTCGCACACTCATGGTTTAGTGTCATTAGTGCGTTTAGTGCCAATATTGCGTTTATGATCTGATTTGACAGTAGAGTAGTACCGACTATTTGAATTACTATTGAACACTATTGAAACCTACTTAGCACTTATCACTCCCAATAATATTATAAGATTTACTCATCAGACTACAACTAATGATCACTAATAAAACGCTATTCAACACTCATCACTTCCAATAATGCTTCCAGACTCAGTATTTGAAGTACCTATGATCACCAATACAACACTAATCACTTCCAACAATAATGCAAGATTCATTAGCCAGAGTAATAATGAACACTAATAGAAAATTATTCAAAACTAACCACTTCCAATAGTATTACAAGATTCATTAGTCGAAATACTAATGAATACTATTACAACACTATCCAACACTAATCACGTCCAATAGTGTTGTAAGATTCACTAGTCAGAGTACTAATGGTCACTAATGATCACTAATTATTAATAAAACACTTATCGACATTAATGAATTTTCATTAGTGTTCATTAGTTTTTTCCGTAAGGGTCTGTAGAGCTTTTCCGCATTAATTATTCGTTTTTGCACAATACTGATAGTCAACCCTGGAAGATATTAACATTCTGATATTCTCACGAACTTAGACCACGAAACAAGCCCTTTGTTAAACTTGGGCTATCGTCATTTTTAGTAGATTTCATAGAAATCTAACTATTGTATTTGCCCTCATGATGGAATTTTCGAAAAATTTTGCTACATTTCAACAAAACTCTGTATTGACAATTTTTGTGCAAGTAATGGTTGGTTAGAAGGGTTTAAAAAGAGAAACGACGTGGTATTCAAAAAAATATGCGGCGAAAAAAACGATGTTGACGAATCTCTGTGTACTCAATGATAACGGACTTACCAAATCTTTTACAAAATTATTCACCAATTGATATTTTTAACGCCGATGAAGCAGCATTATTTTACAAGTGTCTACCTAATAAAACATTTACGTTTAAAGGTCAATCTTGTCATGGTGGAAAGCTCAGCAAAGAACGTGTAACTGTTCTCCTTTGTGCAAATATGTCCGGATCTGAAATTATTTGCTATTGAAAAATTGTTGACTGCTGATTGTAACTTAAAGCAAACTAAAATTAGCGAATTTTATAAGTGAATTACTGTATTTCATTATACAGTATAGTAATGTATATTCTCTATTTCTATTTATTATTCTTTGACCTTGTCTATCTGAGTTTCCCTCTCTGTGTGAGGAACTCGGGTAAGTGAGTGTTGTTATAATAATTAAATAAATACATGCCAGGACTGGTTGGTGGTTGGGATATTTGAAAAATACGCATATTAAAAAATATAACAATATTTTTATTTGTCACAGCACATAATATCACTGGGTTACACAATTAAATCGTTGATATAATTATTTAATACTGTTAAATTGTCTGAGCTCATGAATACGTAATTAATTGAATGCAAAGTATAAAATTGAGCTCGAGTAATTGATTAAAATAATTAAAGTAATTAGTTTGAATTTATTTTGAACACTGATTTGATTGTAAAAATGTCATGGAAAACAGTAACATGAAATCAGAGGTTACCGAGCGAAGTTTATAATTGAACACTTGAATTGCTATTTTTAATAGCACAAAATGCATGAATAATTGAGTTCATTAATTTATAATATAATTTATCACTGAATTTAATTTAATTTGAATGAGTTTATAATAAATTGCACTGAATGGAATTTATTTTATGAACAAGTGGTAGCATGATTGCAGAGGCTACCGAGCGAGAATTTACTATTAATTTTATTAAAAGATTGAGCATGTTTATGATTAATTAATTATAAAATAGAGTCTTTTAATTTTATGAACACTGGATATAATTATTTATTAAATAAAAGGGCACCTGTGATGTCTCCCGTTTGAATAACCTCTTGAAAAACGTGGTCGATGATCACTGGAAGTCTTGAGTTTTTTATTAATTTATTTTTGAGCTCTGGTGCTAACAATTACAAAAATAATTATATTTTTGTTGAGCTTGATGAATGCAGAATTTATTTAACTGATTATTTTAATTAATTACTCTTAGATGAGCGCAAAATGAAAAAAGATTTGGAATAACACGTGTTATCACTTGAATGTCTATTAGCGAAAGATAATGGCGGCCGTCTTCTCGACACGAAGCAGGAAAAAGCAGATGCGCATGCGCCGAGCTGCGCATGATCAAGTTTTAATTTATGAAAGAGGCCCTAGTAGGTGCTGCCTCTATCTGCCGGAAGTGAAACTATATTTGAATTTAAATTGAATGAATTTAAATTCTTTTATAGTTTCGATTACGCAACAGTGAGAAACCTCTATAAGTGAGAAAAAAATCTTAGTCCCTTCAAGTCTCACTTATACAGGTTTCGCTGTATATGTTATTTTCATGCGGGTTTGACAATGGTGAGAATTAAAATTCCTTTTCACTTAATATAATATTCGAATATGAATTATGTGTTGAGACAAATTTTAAAAACTACAATAAAATGATAATAATATTCAATCTAAAAATTTACTCGGACGTAACATTTTCATTCATTAACTTTAATATTACTAGTTAATTTAAATATAAAATTTGAACAGAATAATAGTTATTGGCGTAACTAGTAGGATAAGTTATTCATAATGTGTCAGCGCGATGTGGTTAGCACGAGTTGCATACTGCGCACCGGAGACGAGTGCAAACACATCGCGGATGACGGATTATGATTTAACCTACATGTTGCGCCCATAATTTTATTCAACTCAAGTGCGCTATTTACGTTTCATTAATTGCCTAAAATGCGAAGTCTAAATAGTTGTTTAGTGACATGGTGAAAAAAAAAAACTTATAATATCAAGAATATGACAAAATTATAGGGATGTTAATTTAATTCAACGGAAATTCAAATTCAATATCAAAGTTTTAACTCCACGTTAAAAACATTCGGCATCACGATCTTGGCTGCTCAATAGGTAATAACAGGGAGTTGTAATTACCCAATATTCAGTTAGAGCTGTCACGATTGGAGATCGCGATGGGCGTAGGTACGAGATTTCGTATAAAAGTATTGAATAAAAGGGTACTTACATTGATCAAGGACCGATCCTATGATATTATTTTACGACTTACAACGATCAAGGACCAATCGTACGATCTGGGCTCACGTGATCGGATGCTATACGCTAATATCGCGTTGATTATGTTTCTGAAGCTAGTAGAAAATAATATGCCGATTATACGAGTGCTTACGATAATCAAGGACCGATCCAACGACCTGGGCTCACGTGACCGAATGCTCAATCGGGATATCAATCCTCTAGCCACAAACACCGTCAAGTGTCCAGAGTTCAGTATGGTTCAGAGTTTGATTCCCAAAAGAATTGATGAGCTAAAGTTCATGGTCTTTTTATATGGTCTTCACGTATGAAAAGTGGTAATAACTTGTTTCCTGTACGAGAAGACTCGGACTCGCCCGAAAGTTCTAGGCCCATGCACACGTGTGATCCCTGGGAAATAGATTTTGACTATTAAGTGGGTCGATGACCTGGCGCCACTCTGCCGTCGAGAAAGCCATAAATTCGGTGGTTTCCATTAGCTTTCTTTAATTTTTAAGAATCACATGCGAGGCACACAAGTTGGGTGGTCTATAGTTTTAAGATGAAAAATCAAAGAAAAGATTACCGTTCTATGCTTAGATTATTAAATAGGAACGGATACATAAATTTTAAAAGTACGTTAAGAGAAAATGACGAAATTTAGAGAATAAGAGAAATCTATGGTACGTGTATCCCATTAGTACCTTTCCTACTTAGGCCAGTACGACTTAATTGTCAACGCTCAGGAAGGTATATTTGTCCCGTACGATTGCTGGCGTCAATAAGTCGGCGTTATACATAAAAAGGTTTACGTAGAAGAGGTCTTAGTGTGTACTTATTTCAGGAGGAAAAAAAAATAAAATTTTTGAATGTAGCAGTCGTGACAGAGCCTGAAAGATAGTTACGTTTATTTTTATTACGTCACAATGGCCGGGATAGTAGACATTTTTATTGCGTTATGACAAATATTTTTTCACCAGTCAGGAAAGCCTCAGATCACATGTTTGTTGACCTCGGCTTCGCCTCAGCCATCAATTACATGCGATCTGAAACATTTCTTACTTTACTTCTTTAGGTGTGTAATATACTATTTCTCGTCGACGGAGGCGGAATGCGGCAACTTCGTTTTGCACAGCGGGATGAAAGTTGACGCTTTCCGCTCGGAGGCGAGAAAAATTAGTTAACATTTGATATGACTGATTCAACTAAAAAATAGTTATCTTTATTATTTTCTGATTAATATAATAACTATAAATCATTGTTGTAGAAATTATGATTAAATAGTTGAAGCGTTATTGCACTATAATTTTATAGTTAAATTAACTTAATTTTTCTCTGAGTGTAGCGTGCTTCGCCATATTCAAAGTCATGGCGTGTTTGGCTCAGCTCAAACCAAGTCGACTCAAAGGTTTCTTTTTATCAGTGTGTGAATTTGCATGGATTGAAATGGATCTCTATAAGTTTGATTGTAAATATCACCAGATCTAATTATTCAAGTAAGATATCATAAGATATTTATTTTCGAAAAATCGACATTCTATTTTGGTTGTCAGGTGGCAATTCATTTTTATTAACCACTTTTTTCATTCACATTGCTTACTTTTTATGTTGGGAATAATGATGATTACATTTTTTGTTACGTTAATTTAAGCGGTTTGGTATCAAGTTTAATACATTGCTCAGCGGGGGCCTAATCTTTCTTAATCAGATCTTTAACATCATTGGGAATTTTAGGACAATCAATGATTGCTAATGTTCGTTCTGAGTTCTAAAAATTTTTTAAATTATAAAAACGTTCAACTCCTATCTTCATATTTGGGTCATTCCATGTCAAATCGACCAGTAGTTGCAATCGACCGCTTTCAATTTGGACGAAATTTGGTCGAAGCATTTCTATTACCATAAAACACAGATTTGCCAAAAGAAAAAAATTTTGTGCGAAAGTTATTCAAAATTCGAAATTTTACTATTTTTCTAATTTTTTTACTTTATTTATTAAATATCTCAAAAACTATGATAGATACAGAAATGGTCTTGGTTTTGTTTTAAAGAGGACATTTGGAGCTATTGAAAAAAAAAAAAAATATTTCGCAAAAAAAATTTAGAAAAATAAGAAAGCTTGCAAATTTTGATTTTTCAAAAACCGTCATAATCGTATGGCGACACGAAAGTTTGGGCTCAAATTTTTTACTACACTACCTTAAACAATCTTAAGAGATCCTGAAAATTTCAGATAGGTTTTTTTTTTTTGTTTCAAAATTATGAATTTTTGAATTTTGGCAAAAAAAAATTTTTTTTTTTCACCACTGAGTCTAGCATAGTTCAGAAAAAAATATCATTTTGAGAATGAAAAAGATTATTTCACCACGTTTTTATTAACAAGCTTCTATAAACTGTTCGAGTGGAATTTTGTAATTGATTTTAAGCAAACTTTCCGATGAACTAGAGATTTGAAATTTGAAGCATGACTACAAATTAGATGACACTGGAAAAATAAAAAAAAATTTAAAAAAAACAAAGAAATGAAAAAGAAAAAAAAAATCAAATAAAAAATTCGTATCCATTTGTTTGTCTGCTCAGTATGAAATTTTTATAATCATTTTAAAACTAGCCTCTGGATATGACTTACATTCTTAAATATAACTCACAACTGAATGACAGATAAAAAAACACCGCTTAATGAAGATTCAATGAAGGAAATGGAAAGAATGCGACGACTAGGTGTATTTAAAATTTTTAACTAAAAAAGATCTGGTCTTAATTTATTTTGGTATTTTTAAGTATAAATTTTATAAAACATGATTTTTGCTTGCTTCTTAATTTTATTTTTTAGAAAAAAAAAAAAAAAAAAAAATTAACTAGTCTGATATTACTGGTAGGTAGACATAACGATTTCATATTTCAGATGTAGTCGAGTGTTATCAAGGTGATCAAAATCGATTTTAAAATTTCACACATGTTATATTAAAATGCAGAAAATAATGATTGATATAAAAAAACTTTTTAATGTACCACGTTTTATAACAGACTCACAACTGTAAAATATTATCTCTGAGGCTCATCGAAATTTAAAACCACATAAAGATTCCGAACTTCTTACAGATAGTCTTGAAAATTTATGATTGTGAGTTTTAAATAGCTATGAAAATACTTGTAAGATTTAAAACGATAAATGTGGGACGCATGCAACCGATAATTGATACATTATTAGCTTAACTAACAATTCCATTACACTGCAAATGAAATGAATCGATGTGTGAGTTTTCTCATCATTTGCTCTACTCTATACGCTTACAGTTATGTATTGTATGCAATCCACAATTTCTTTTTAGATCGTACAAACTTTCTTTCACACAAAATTCGATTTTTTTTCTTAACTATGCTAGACTCATTGGTGAAAAAAAAAAATTTTTTTTTTTTCAAAATTCAAAAATTCATAATTTTGAAACAAAAAAAAACACCTCTCTGAAATTTTCAGGATTTTGAATAACTTTCGCAAAAAATTTTTTTCCTTCGGCAAATCCGTGTTTTATGGTAATAGAAAAGATTTGACCAAATTTCGTCCAAATTGAAAGGGGTCGATTTCAACTACTGGTCGATTTGACATGGAATGACGCATTTATAATTTTGTCAAGATTAACTTATTTTAAGCACTAATTTACGAATTTCTTTGCTATATATACATATATTGCGAGTAGATGTTTGAATCTCCAACATAAAATTGATAAATATCTTCAATAACACGCAGAGAATTTTATGGTATTTTTAACATAAAAAATTTATAGAAAAATTAATATATCATAGTAACATGAGGACAGTATGGAATTATTGAACAAATTACAAGGTGCAATGTAATTTTGACAAAGCAACAGATTAAATTTTATCCAAGAAATTTAAATTTCTTAATCTGTTGCTTTGTCAAAATTACAATGCACCTTGTAAATTCTGTTCGATGTATTTTAAAAATTTCAACGTTATCGGTAATTTGTTCCATAATTCCATACTGTACTCATGTTACTATGACATAGTAATTTTTCTATAAATTTTTGATGTAAAAAATACCGTGAAATTCTCTACGTGAACAATCAAAGTAAATTATATTTCCACTAAAGATTGAAATAAGATAATTTTATTTATTGTAATAGTTATTGCTATATATATAAATCATCATGTGTGCAATAAAAGCAAAATTTATTAGAAAGGTATGGAATTAGTTTTTGAGACTTGAAAGGAAAATTTTTAAATTAATTTTACAAACATTTTTTCATCGAACCATGAGTATGGATTTTACACTTAATAAGTTGGTAGTGTGTAAAGATGAAAGGTCATCGGTTATCATAGCATGAATATTGACTGAATGTGCTAGAGAGCGTTGGAAAAGGTGGAGTAAAAGCGGCGGTTCTGAAGGTAGCGGGTGGTAGTCGTGAATAGGGTAGTGAGGGTAAAGGGTGTTCCAGTCTCGTCACATTGGTTGAAAAAGAGAGAACTAAAGTAGGGAGTGAGTGAGTGAGAAAGAGAAAGAGAGGGAGACAAAGAGAGAGACAGAGACAGAGCAAGGCAATCGAAAACTGAGGCAGTCCAGAGTTACTAGAGACAGTAGTGTCGAACTTGTGCAATTTTTTTTTTTTATAATCTAACCTTTCGTGCTAAACTTGATAAAATTCTTAAACTAATGACATTGTCATTATTATCATTAACATCATTGACAACAGAAAAAATGTGACATCAATTATTGATAATGTGACCTATATTTCAATAACTTCATCTGTAATTAAATTATTTTGCACAAAAAACTTTCAATTATTGGCCGGATTTCGGATTAAAACGGAATTTATGAAATAAATAATCAGTCTCACAGTTAATATGTATGTTATTGATGGTTTATAATTATTCATATGGTGAAATAAAGATTAATTAAAAAAGGAAAATTCAAGATTTAATGCCAGCTTAGTTTCTTATGCATTTTAAAAGTTTTTAAATTCGATTCAATTGAAAAACATGAAATAATTGTTAATACAAACCAAATATAGAACAATAGGAGAAAAAAGTGTCTCCTATAAAAATTAAAAATATGTCATTCCTTCTTGAGAAATGTGTTTTTTTTTGCACATATACACACACTGTGTATGAACGAAGACAAAAATTGAAATGACTTAACAAAAATAAAAAAAAAAAATAAAATAAAATAAAAAATAAATAGAATTTTTAAAAAATTATAAATATCAAAAAAATTTAAGTTATTGGAAGTGCAATAAATAATATAAGCTCAATAGTTCAGACGTAAGTCTAAACATTTTTCTCATGTTACTGTCAAATACTTAACTAATTTTGTGGGTGTTTTAATTCAGAAACAGATTACAAAAGCTAATGGTAACCAGAAATTAGGAAAAGAAGAAAGACAATTTAAAAAAGAATGTGTTTAGTTATTAGATAAAATATTTTTGCCGTTTATCAATGTCTAATTAATTGTGCTTTTAAATATCGGTATTTTATTATCATAATTGTAAAGAAAAATTATTCGGATGTTGCGATTTTTTTTTAGTTTTCCAGTCAAGCCCCACCAGTCAGCCTATAAAATTGTTTGCTGTAATGATGTTTGAATTTGTGTATTCCATTTAGTCAGCCCGTACACATTTTTTTTACTTTTCAATTGGCGTTAGCCTGGTCTAATAGAAATAAAGTTTTGATTTAATTTTTATTATCATTATCATCTGTGCTTGTTAGAAAATTCACCACTATTTTCATTGTTAATGTTGCCAAATAGTTTTGGGTATTTATTTCGATTAGCCATGCCCTTATTAATTTCGGGAACTATAGACTATAACTATAGCATATGTTGACAACTGCGAATTCATACATATTTTATATTAGTCAGAAGTAAAAAAAACAAATATTTGAACACTGCGATAGCTTCGGATGTTACAGTTTGTATGAAAATAAAACCGTTAAATGTAATAGCAATCTGATCTGATTATTTTGTTCTTAAGATTGAAAAGAAGGAGCTACTAAACTTATTTCATAAAATTAAGTCAATTTCTATTTTTCCTCTAAAGTTTTCTCTAATTTATACCATGAATAACTTTTTTAGAAATCGAATTTCATTATTTTACTAATATAGATTTTTGTAATTGTCTTTTTTAATGAAATTGATTCATCAATAAATCACTTTTATGGAAATTGTGGAAATTTATGAAAGGTTTTTTTTTTTTTTTTTACCAAATCTCGAATCAATTGCATAAAATGAGTCATTCTTTAATTCTTTAGTTTGAGAATTCAAACATTGAAAGTTACGTATGGAAATTATTTCAACAAAAATTAACTTTTAAAATTGGAAGGTCTTTTTAGATGAATGTGGTTTGGACTTTACGCAACTAAATCCGTTTTTTCGAAGAGAAATAAACTAGAATTAATACGTTAACATATTCTCCTACTAATTTAGTTTTGTGTAAGTATAATCGTGTAGCGAGAAATTCGTTTTTGAATAATGCTTTCTAAAGTTTCAAATCCAAAAATAATATCATCTTCGAAATAGATACCTAATTTTATTAAAAAACCATTTTTATGCAGAATGAGCTTGCAGCTTTACATTCTTTGACCTACATCACCTGCTTGATTCAAAATATTTATGACCTTCGGAATCGATTTTGTTTTTGCCGAGTTCTTAATCATTGATGATTTTTTTTTTTTTTTTTTTGTTTAATTGCCTTGCTATGTTAATTGGAATATTCTGAATTCATCTGAAAATTCAAGTAACCAGCATTAGACAATGAAGATGAAAAAAAAAGAACCGTCGAATGATAGTACCATCTCAGTGAGAAAAGAAAGACAATACAATTTCTCATTTTAGATGTACTTTAATTTTTTCAAATTAGGATGGCAGATTTCAAAGAGCAATAAAAGGTAAGAATGGAAAGTTAACTCGAAACTTATTTTCGAATCAACTTGCATTACAATAGAATTTTGATTAAATACATTTTAAGTTAAGTGAATTTGTATTATAAATAAATGCGAATTTCTTTAATATGAATAAATCTAATTATCAGTACTGTTTAAAAATCTAAAAAAGTATATTTACTTAAAGCAAACTCTCCTGACTTGATTTAAGTGAATAATTACGTACTCTAAGTAATCGGATCTTTTAAATGACATCTGTTCTTCATATAGGCATTTCTGATAATTTGGGTTGTTAGAAATTTTTTCTTAATTCTCAGAAAAAATCAGAAATAATTTTTTTTTTTTTTTAAATATAACCTCACGATTTTCATGATACGATTTATACACTGTATTAAAAGAGTATAAGCGTAGCTGATGGCAAGTAGTCTTACTATATTTATACGGTATATTTGTGAAATTTAATAACGGTATTCCTACAGAGCTTATCTGCGTTTATATATAGCTTATACGGCATTTCTATTATATTAATACGACATTACTACTGTAATAATACGGCATTTCTACTGACTTAATATGGCATTTTTACGGAGTTGACACGACAATTCTACAAATTTAATAAGGTGTTTAAAGGGTACTCATCCAGTACAGGGTAAAAAACTATATATAATTATTAATGAAAAATGGCTCTCTATAATTATATAAATCTATACATAAATATATTGCTTTACAATGTATTATGTCACTCGTATATTTTCAATCATATAGTAGAGACTCTATAGACTTTTAATTAAAATATCCAGAGGCACGGCAGTGCCTCGCGCCAAGTACACGTTCAAACTTGCGTGTGCGCGCGAGACACCGTGCCTCCATATACCGTTTACATATGAACTTTTAAGGGTTATGAATTTTATTTTTACAACAAATTTACTTCTGCAGCTAATAAGTTTAAAAAACTATTACTTATTAGTTATTATAATAATGAAAATCGAAATTATTGACCATTGTGCAATAATTTATTTTTTACAAAGAAATAAAAATAGCATAAACTATAGTACCCCCATTTTTTAGATTCTACAGATTTCTTAGCCCACTTTACGGAAAATTCGACAGTTTTTGATGTGGTAACACTGCTCTCATTTACCCTCAATATACTTAGTATATGCCTGTCGAACTGTCGACATGTAGTATATCTAAAGAGTTTACCCTAACAGCCCCTTTAGCTTGGAGTTGACACTAATTTGACATTGAAATTATCTGATATTTGTCCCCCGAATTTGTCGAAAATTTGACATTAAAAGTTGGAAAGAAAAGTTTTTGGTTAATTTTTCCTCAATTTAGAGGTAACTTTTTACTAGAAAAAAAAAAGTCGGTAATGTTCATTCTTACCGTTACAGAAAGTAAGCGAATTGATACATAAAATTGTCTACAATTTGAGGGTAAAAAAATACTTAAATAATTTTTCAAGTCATATTAACAACAAATTGATATGATAATTTCACTGAAAATTGACAACTTTTTTCTAGTCAAATTTTGAAGTGAATTTGCATTCTAATTTAGGTACCAAATTTACGTCAAATTATATAGCAAGTTGTATACAAATTGTCGTCAAAAACGAAAATGTCCGAAGTTGACGGACATTTGATGAAATATTGAAGGAAACACTTGTAAAGTAAACTTTTGCGATAGAAAACTGTGCTATTAGGGTATGCACTGACAGTTATGGCCGAAATTTAATTTCAAGCTGACTGGAAAGTGTTGTCATTCAATTAGTTGATGGCAGCTTTCCTACGACTTCTTGTCAACTTATCTTCAAAAAGCAGATGTTAATTCAACAAAGTTGAGAATGCCATAAAAAATTGACTCTTAATTCTTAATCAACTTAAGTATTACCATTACTAACATTAATTATAATAAAAACAATGTCTTAGTAAAAAAAAATGAATTATTTAACATAATTCACGATGAAAAAACATCTTATAAATGTCAATACATGTTAGAAAAAAAAATACGTCAAATACATGTTAAATACATTTTACTGATAGAAGTACTTCTTCGCGAAAAGTTAAAGTCTTATTATCATCGAATATATACTCTAATCATATGGCATAGATTTTTATATTGAGGTCATTGAATTGCATAAATTTTACAAAAAGACTTGAAATCCCACCAAAAACAGCAAAGCTGTAATAGATCGCGCCAAGTACACGTTCAAAATGCGATTATATATATATATATATATATATATATATATATATATATATATATATTCAGTCTATTACTTTAAAAAAATATTGGAAATCGTCAAAATATATGCCAAGTTCATATATACTGTTTAAAAAAAAATATTTGAGAACAATTTAATTGATATAAATGTACTTGGTGCGTCTCAATTTTTAATATATTGAAATCTGGAAAAAACTATGTGTCTATAGATATAGTATTTCATTTGGATTTCGCAAGACTTGCTTAATTTCAGATAGGAATTGCTACTAAAGTTATTGAAAGTTTGAATGAATAAGTTTATTTACAATTCCAGCGTACAAAAAACATTCTTATCACGGCTTTCCTCGTTGAGTTATTGATTCACTTCATTAAGACGCACCAAGTACAATTATATCAATTAAATTGTTCTCAAATATTTTTTTTTTAACAGTATATATGAACTTGGCATATATTTTGACGATTTCCAATATTTATTTAAAGTAATAGAGTGAATATAAATATATATATATAAATAAATATATATAAAAATATATATTGAGACAATGTGAATTGTCTTCGTCGTCCTCAGCCTTGCGGTTCCCGTTTTTCTCCGTCTCGTTGCCGTCTGAATTTCGTACGTCATAGTGCCATGGTCACATGACTTATTTTCTCGTCGACGCATGTCCGTAAGGGTGGAGTGGGGACAGAGTTCAGAGGCGAGTCCCAGGCCCTCAATTATCGGTCAATCACTTCGATCCTGGATCAATTAGCGTTGAGACGTGTTTTTCTATTACTATCAAATTGCAATGAGTATTCTGTATTAATTAAGCTACGATATCTTCTACTAACACTCTGTCAATTTTACCGATAATATTATTTCATTATTTCTTATTGATTATTATAAATCGAGTTTAAATACAATTATTATTACTGTACGTTACCGGCAATATACTTGAAGTACTAAAGAATTGTTAAGATTAAATAATAAATTCAGTGTTATAGTTGCGTTATCCCACGTGAAGGGTCATTGTATATACAGCGTATTCCAGGATATTCCTGATATTGTTATTTACGGAAGCGTTATTGTAAGTACTTGAACTTTATTATAATTGGCAATAAACTTGCACATTTTTCTGATCAATTTCTTAATTCTATCTATCACTGTTCATCCTAACTAAGTCTTAATTTACTGGTAAGATTCTTAGTAAGAATAATAAAATATTACTAACTAAGTCATAATTGATGAGTCAATCATCAATAAGAAATTTATTTATAAGTTATAAGCCGTGGGGTAGGTTAATAAGTTTTTAATATACGTTGCCGAGTTTGAATAAGTGCGGGTCTTTGCTCTGCAAGAACCCCAGCCCACTGCTCTGTCCAAGTAAACTAAAATTTTGTTAGAGGCCAGCCTAAGCCAGGGTTCAACCCACGGATTCTGGTGACTGCTGGTGAAAATCGCGAAGACAAAAAGCGATTTGTCTCAACTGGCGCCCGAACAGGGACTTTGCAGTAGTTTAAACAGGCAACGAAAAATTTTATTAATTTTTCTCACGGCTTTACAGTAAAAAATTTTACAAAAATCTACAGTAGTAATTCATAAAAATTTTTCTTACCAGTATTAGAAATTTTTATTCTGTTACATTCATCATTCCATAATTCATTATCAGCATCTCACATTTTTAATATTTAATTATTTTATTTAAAATCTTTAATCATTTCCGAATTTTTTTTTCTATTAGTTATATAAAATAAAATAAAATTTGTCATTGTAGTATTGTGTGCCGGTCTCGTTCCCAAAAGTATTTTGTTATATTTTGACCTTGCGCGTATACTAGCTACACGCGTCGTAATCCGAGACGCTAGTATTTATTTTCTTTACAGTTTACGATCTTTTACTTACGTACAAAGACAACCCAAAGTAAATAATAAAACTAAATACTTAAAATATTAAAATAAAACTTTCGTTCGAATATTTTCTAAGTGTAGTGAAGAAAGTTATTACTTTCTTCACAACACAAAAGATTAGTATATTCGTTTCCGGTCTAAAATAAAACATCTTTTGCTCGAAAAAAAAAAATTTGTTCTCAGATTAACTAAGTACTTAAATAAATTATCAACATAATCTTTTCAGTAATAAACAAAAATTTTACTTGTCATTGAAAATTTCAATAACCAAAATAAATCATTAACTATTCGTCATCAAGAATTTCAACAACTTAAATAAATTATTAAATTATAAATAAATAATCTTCACAGCTTAGAAAAGATTTAATTGTAACAAGTCTTGAGTAAATAAATCCACTTATAATCTGACAAGATTATTATCAGCTCGGATTAAGTAAAATTATCAATAATTGAAATTTTATCATTTATTATTTTGTAAAGAAATTACTAAGACAATTTTCCCGCCAAAATGCCGTTATCGAGAACGCCGATCCCGCAATCATTTCTTTCCGTCACTTCGGCTAACAATTCCGACAATCTTTTACATTTCCCTACTATGTCGAGCGCGGTAATCGCAAGTACGAGCGCAATAGAAGATCTTGTGGATCTTACGAATAACGATGACGTACACAACAGTACTTTATGCACCCAAAGTCAAATTGTAAATCATAATAATAATATTTCTACTACCCGTTCGGGCGGTAACGTGATTGTTCACCCTCACAATGTTAGTGGGGTTGTACCAATCTCAGAGTCTCAAAATACGACCTCCGTCGCCGTATTGCAAAACGTAGTTTCGGGCATACAGACGGAAATTGAAGCTTTGCGGGCCAAACGTCAACATTTGCTTCGCATATCAAGTACGGTCTTGCGACCACCAGGTGCCCAATTACCACCTTCAAATTTTCGGCCAGACGCGTCAAGCATGTGGATGCCGAGAGAGGTATTCCTTGTTGCCACTATGACGTCACAAGCTGCGAATCTCTTCTCTTGCCAAATCATCTCACATCTACATGCACCCATTCCGGCAACGCAAGCGAGCGGACAGCAGTTAGCCTTGTCTGGCTTACCTGCGCGTGAACCGTACGCGCACACTACGGTCCCACCACCAATTCACACGTTACCGTTGCACATGATTACTCAGCCGACACTCTCGTATACATAC
Organism: Microplitis deprimator; assembly: GCA_964016945.1. Lineage (NCBI taxonomy): Eukaryota > Metazoa > Arthropoda > Insecta > Hymenoptera > Braconidae > Microplitis > Microplitis deprimator. The sequence goes on along the minus strand of OZ024706.1, from coordinate 21,943,470 downwards.
ACACATCCACCTAGCAGTAATAATGCTCCTGAATATACAAATACACACTCACAAGCCTCATTGGCACGTACATATCCACATGCACAGCCGTCAGTCTGGTATAATACCTATACAGTTCCAGCGGGAAATTCGAACATGAGTGGGTCTAATTATATGCGGTTGTACGATCTCACTCGTTTTGTTAAATCCTGGAGTATCTCGTTTCCGTCTCGTGATCGATCTTCTCCAATCGACGCAAAGAAATACTTAAAATTAATCGAGCAGCGGATGGTCAGCAATGAAATTTCTCTCGACAATTTTCACGCAGTTGTAACTAATACACTCAACGGCGACGTACTCGAGTGGTATTACCAGAACGAGGGTTTGTTTTACAGCTGGGTTACATTCAAGGAATATTTTAAAATTTGGCAGGTTCAACAAACAGACGAGGCAGTGTTGCAGGAGATTTACTCGGCCAAACAACGCAGTGACGAGACAGGAGTTGCATTTATTAACCGTATGCAAGGTGCATTCGCGAAACTAGAGGACCCGTTACCGCAAACAAAACAAATTAGAATTATAACTTCACGATTTAATTCTCATTTTCTACAAAAGTTCTCAGATGCGACAATTATGACGTATGCCGAATTATATACGCGGGTCAGTGCTTGGCAGCCAACGGCTGATGCACTGAACCCTCACTTCAAAATTCATAAAGAAAGTAGTAGTAGAATCAAGACTCGTAGTCAACTAAATTCTATTAAAGTTCCGGAAATCGATCAATTGAACAGTATGGAGACATTGCCGTCGCATACTTCACCAAATGATAATTTTCCTAGTAATAATTTTAATAGAAATAATAATTTGAATAGAAATAATAATTTTAATAGAAATAATAATTTCAATAGAGATAATAATTTTAAAAGAAATAAACATTTCAACAATTTTCAAAATTCACAGAATCTCGATTCACAAGTTAAAAATTCAAGTTTTGAGTCTTCAACTTTATTAAATAATTTTGAGTCTATGATGAAAACTATCTTAGAAAAATTAGATCAAACTACTGTAAAAACATCACCGGTAAAAGTCACCCCTGTCAACTCAACTCTAGTATCACAAAATAATGCAACTAAAGCTCCTGTTTGCGGTCGTTGTAGGAGAATTGGTCACGTTGCCGAGGTTTGTTGTGGACCTGTAACTGATGAGTTGCGTATCAAGGCAGGGTTGCCTCTTCGTCCACGTCCTCCGAGTCCAAAAAACGCGTAAGCGCGCTGGTAGACACCAATCACGTTACCAGGGCTTCTGTATCAACTAACAATTCGATTTATTCCATTGTAAATAATGACGATAAACTTGACTCGTTTACATTAAATCCTGAGGCTCCTGAATTCGTTATTAGTCGTGGAAAATTCTTTTTGAATTATCCTATTGCTGCTGATGCTCCCAAAATGGTCGGTAACGTTTCAGAAAATCTCGACGTCGATTTAATTGATTTCACATCTTCTCTCGATCAAATTACTGATAAGTTGGCGGATGCAGAGTCCAATTGGGAGACACGTTCGCAAGCTTCACAGCAAATTAAAAATATTAAGAAGCCAAAAGTTAAAAACTCTAAAAAAACTTTAAAATCAAAACTTAAAAAATCTATAACTTCGACATGTAATTTTAAAAATAAAATCCATAAAAGTCAATCAAATTCTCCGATAAAAAATTCATTACTGGACTGTGAAATTGAAGAGCGGCAACAATCTACCGTCATCAAGCCCGATAATCACTTGGAGACATATGATGTCCCTCTCTGTGATCTAAGGGAGGATACTAGTCCTTTATATGACTCAGAGATTGATGAGTATCGCTCCGATTCGAGTGAAGAACTTGCCTATGCTCCAAAATTTACTATACAAATGAACTCGGATAATAAACAAAGTACATTACTGCCAATGCTCAGTAATGATAATCGATTCAGCCGTATGACTTCTTCAGCTAGTCTCAAAGCTCCTTCAACAGTAAGCCGCATGATTGCTAATATTTTTATCGGTAAATACGAACTTGAAGCATTACTGGACAGTGGGAGTGAGCGCAGTTATATTTCTGAGATTGCTTATGAACAAATCAAAAAATATCAATTGCAAGACCTCACACCTGATCCCACTAGTACTCATGGAGTAACTATAGCTAACTCCAAGTCCACGCAAACACGTGGTGGAGCCCCATTAAAAATTCAACTTGACGGTCACGATATCATCACTTGGTTAAGTGTTTTATCTGAATTGTCTACTCCAGTAATCCTTGGTCTTGATTTCTGGCAACTAGCAGATATCCAAGTAAATTCCAAGGAGAGTACTTGGAAATTAAATATCAGTAATGTCATTCATTCATTTTTCTCTCGATCCGGATTTACTAATCAAGCATCATTAAATGTACTGTCGTCAGCTGAACGTGTTGATCTCGAAAATTTTTTAGCCAGAGAATTTGAGAAGAATAAACAAGTCCAGTTGGGTTTAACACACGTCGTACAACATCGTATAATATTAACGGCTGAGACTCCAGTACGTACCAAGCCTTATCGTAGAAGTCCACCAGTAATGAAAGCAATGCATGACAGAGTAGATGAATTGCTCGCGAAGGGTTATATTCAACCTTCGAAAAGTGCTTGGGCAAGTTCACCGGTAATGGTACCAAAGAAAAATAATACTTGGCGTATGTGTATTGATTACCGACCACTTAACAGAGTAACGAAAAAATCTGGTTATCCGTTACCGATTATGCATCGCATTTTATCAAGTCTTCAAGGTGCTAAAGTAATTTCAGTACTTGATGTCAGTGATGCTTTTCACCACGTCATAGTTGAACCAAATAGCCGACAATATACAGCATTTTGTGTGGATGGACGAGGTTTATGTGAATGGATCCGTATGCCATTTGGCCTGACAAATGCACCCAGTACTTATCAAGAAGTTTCCGACACAGTACGTCGAGGAATTATCGAGTCGTTAAAAACACAATTTTCTCATATTCCAGCTGAAAATAAAATTTTCGCTTACCTCGACGATTGGATCATTATCAGTGATGACTTAAAAGAACACAAAATTCTTCTTCGAGCCGTTTTTGAAGGATTCCGCAAGGCGGGAATAAAGATGAATGAAGAAAAAAGTCATTTCGGATGGTCTGAAGTTCATTTTCTGGGCTTTATAATTAATGAAGAGGGTCTGAAACCTGATCCAGCTCGATTGGAACCAATTGCGGACTACAAACGACCTACCAACCGTAAGGAACTGCGAAGATTTAATGGATTAGTTAACTGGTACCATAAACATCTTAAAAATGTCGCGAAAGTTCAAGGTCCCTTGAACAAATTGACCAGTACTCGAGTTCCATGGGAATGGACAGATGTTGAAGAAAATGCTTTTGTGGAAACGAAAGAAGCTCTGTTAAAAGCTGCAACATTATCACTACCACGTTCAGACTTGCCTTACCGCTTATACACTGCCAGCAATACTGGGTTAGGTTCTGTCTTAACTCAGTATGACTCAGGACATGATCGAGAAAATTTAATTATCTGTTTAAGTCGACCATTAAATAAAGCAGAAATGAACTACACAACAACTGAGAAGGAGTGCCTTGCTGTTGTTTGGTCCTTACGGAAATTACGAGGCTACATCGAAGGTTTGTCAGTCACTGTATACACTGATCATTCCGCATTGAAATGGCTTCATTCGTTAAAAGATCCGGCAGGTAGATTGGCCAGGTGGGCTATTGACATTTTTGCTTATGATATCGAGGTTGTTCATTATCGAGGTACACAAAATGAAGCTCCAGATGCACTTTCGCGTCGATATGAAGAACCAGAGGCTGCTGATTTATTTGTTCCAGATTCCAATCCTTCATTGCTGTGTGTAATGGCGCAAAATTCCGCTTGGTATGACGAAAAAGTCCGCGTAGTCCAAAAATATCCTGAGAATTATCGTGAGTGGAAATACGAGAATGAAAAATTGTATTTTTATCGTCCATTAGCTGTCAAGGAAATACTTGGTGAATTAAATCCTTGGAAAATCGTTCTAACTGAGTCTGAAATTCGTCCAGCTATCGAAAAGGTACACTGTGAGGCTCAGTCGGGTCGTCTTGGAATTGACAAAACTCATCAACGGATACGAGATAATTTTTATTAGCCAGGAATGCTTAAAGATGTTTCATCTTACGTTTCAGCCTGTGAGATTTGTATAATGACCAAAAGTGACCAGACAAAACCACAAGGATACATAGGAACGAGACCACCAACTCAGCCTTGGTCTATTATTTCGATTGACACAATTGGCCCATATACTCGTTCAACTATGAGAAATCAATATGCTCTCGTCATCGAAGATCTCTATACTCGTTATCTCGAAATCTTTCCTCTAAAACAACAATCTGGTAAACTCATAAAACATCACCTGACGGCTGTTTTTAATCATTGGGGCCCTCCTTGTCAAATTATTTCAGATAATGGCAAAGAATTTATAAACAAAGACATAATTAATTTAATCAGTCAATTTAATATAAAATTTACACCAACTCCTATTGGTCACCCTTGCGCAAATCCCGTCGAACGCTGTAATCGTACAATTAAACCCATGATTGTCGCGTTTACGAGTAAAAATCAAAAAGATTGGGATGAACATCTTGACGATTTAAAATTCGCGTATAATACCTCAGTACACACTGCTTTGGGTGTATCTCCATTTTATTTAAATCATGGACGTGACGCACGACTAATTAACGACACTGATCCTCTCGAAAATCTAGATGTATCTGACTTTACCGTTTGGCAAACCCGAATGGATCGTGTAGTTGAACTGAGACATTTTGTTGAGCAAAATATGTTGAAAGCTCGGGAACGTACGCGTAAACAACACGAACAAAAATTTTCCGATATTCCCATCGATTTAAAAATCGGTGACCCAGTTTACTATCTAAATAAAAAATTAAGTAAAAAAGTTGATGGCTATAGTGCTAAATTAGCACCAAAATATTCAGGACCTGCTATTGTCTCTAAAATTTTAAGTCCTCTAGTAGTTGAATTACAAGATGATGCCGGTAACGATATTGGCACATATTATTACAATGACTTAAAAATTCCTAGACGGTCTCGAAGACGTAACTGATTACTTTCGATATATTTCAGATTATCAAACATCATGAAAGTAAAAATATTTGGAGACTCGGGATCAGATACTGAAACTCAGTATCATGAATCAGAGAGTGAGGTATCTGATACTGAGATACTATCAACTCATCCAGTCATTTCATCACCCAATTCATTATCACTTACACCAAACATTGTTACGACGTTCACACCTGAGTTACCATCTACTGCTGAGGCTGTACCACCAACTTCATCACCAACTGTACCAATAATGGCTGCAACAACATCGTCACCGAATTGGTTTACGGGATCCCATTTTTCATCACCACTGTGGCAAACTACCATGGATTTGGAAATTAATTTCCATCATCTGCACTACATCAACAAAGTGCAAATATCTCGCCGACGTCAGTAATGTTGGAGACACTAACGAAATTCATGAAAGACGAGTTCAGCAAGCTTCACGCTCGCATTGACCGTATTACGAGCCAACGCTCTTCAGCAATGTCAACACCATCTGTATTAGCACGACTTGACACTCAATGGATGCAACGCGTTGATGACAGATTAGATGGTCTTTAGACCGGTATTGTAGAGCTCAAATCACAGTTGGAGCCATTGAAAACTCCCACAACTGCACAAGAACTCATCTTGATCACCAAGCTTACGGCTCAACTTCATCGGCTGAGTGAGCAAGTTCAACAAAGCCAGCAGATGATAGCAAAAATCCAACTGCCAAGCTCAAAGGGATTTGCTGAGAAACTTCAAGCTGTCAACGTTGGGACTCAGTTTACGGACACTGGAGTTGGTTGTCAGGCAACGCAAACATCGGCACAGTCTCCAGCTTGCAGTCCAGATTTAGAACATCAAATTCAAGGGGGAATCACCAGCATACAAAAAATTCGTAGTCAATTACACTTAATTGGCGGTACTTCAGAGGCAGATCAAGTATATAAAATTGAATTCTCGACTTTATTAAGTAGTTTTGAATCTGTAATGAAGGTAGCTTTGGGAAGACTGGATCAAATTCTGATAAATGCCATACCAGAAAAAGTTCCGCAAGTTAATTTAGTTCCAACATCACAAATTACTGCATTGAATGCCTTGACCTGTGGTCGTTGTGCTAGAATCGGACACGTCGCCGAATTGTGCTGTGGACCTGTAACTGACGAACTACGAGCTAAAGCAGGATTACGTGTTCGTTCTCGTCCTCCGACTCCAAAACACGCGTAAGCACCCCTAAGGATCTCAAAAAGTCCATCAGGCTCGCCGAGGTTCCAGAAAATCAACACATACATTTCACATACTCATCTCATTAATCCACTTTAATTATTTTTGCCAATTGTAATAATTTTCAATTACAGCGTAGAATCTTGTAGCAGTTGGTAGACATCATTATTCATTATTTCTTTACAGCCCAGAAGCTGTCAAAAAAAAAAAAATTTTATTTCTTTATGAACATATTTTGTTACTTAGTATTAAGTGTAAATATTTACAATCTATTTTTATATTTTTTTTTTCTAGTTTATAAGTTGTAAATACTTCATGGATCCAGGTCGAGGTCCCAGGATCGAGGTGGGCCTGAAGTTGGGGGCTGGACTTGTTTGAGAGTTGCCTTAGTTATCCCCAGCGGCTTGCGATCGATTTAACTAGCTATTTATATGCATCACTAGCGAGTAACTCACAATTGCAAATTTTTTTTTGAATTTTACTAGCAATACACTCGCAATCTAAAAATTTTTTTTACTGGTGGCAATTAGCTTGCAACTTTCAAGCGATTTGATCGCAATATTTTTAATAATTTTTTTTTTGAAATTGTTTCTTTAATTATTGAGAATCTTCTTTTAATACAGTCGGACAACCCAGACGGAAAGCCAAAAGGGTAACCTTGGCTTGGTGGGGGGGATTGAGACAATGTGAATTGTCTTCGTCGTCCTCAGCCTTGCGGTTCCCGTTTTTCTCCGTCTCGTTGCCGTCTGAATTTCGTACGTCATAGTGCCATGGTCACATGACTTATTTTCTCGTCGACGCATGTCCGTAAGGGTGGAGTGGGGACAGAGTTCAGAGGCGAGTCCCAGGCCCTCAATTATCGGTCAATCACTTCGATCCTGGATCAATTAGCGTTTAGACGTGTTTTTCTATTACTATCAAATTGCAATGAGTATTCTGTATTAATTAAGCTACGATATCTTCTACTAATACTCTGTCAATTTTACCGATAATATTATTTCATTATTTCTTATTGATTATTATAAATCGAGTTTAAATACAATTATTATTACTGTACGTTACCGGCAATATACTTGCAGTACTAAAGAATTGTTAAGATTAAATAATAAATTCAGTGTTATAGTTGTGTTATCCCACGTGAAGGGTCATTGTATATACAGCGTATTCCAGGATATTCCTGATATTGTTATTTACGGAAGCGTTATTGTAAGTACTTGAACTTTATTATAATTGGCAATAAACTTGCACATTTTTCTGATCAATTTCTTAATTCTATCTATCACTGTTCATCCTAACTAAGTCTTAATTTACTGGTAAGATTCTTAGTAAGAATAATAAAATATTACTAACTAAGTCATAATTGATGAGTCAATCATCAATAAGAAATTTATTTATAAGTTATAAGCCGTGAGGTAGGTTAATAAGTTTTTAATATACGTTGCCGAGTTTGAATAAGTGCGGGTCTTTGCTTTGCGAGAACCCCAGCCCACTGCTCTGTCCAAGTAAAATAAAATTGTTTTAGAGGCCAGCCTAAGCCAGGGTTCAACCCGCGGATTCTGGTGGCTGCTGGTAAAAATCGCGAAGACAAAAAGCGATTTGTCTCAATATATATATATATATATATATATATATATATATATATATATATATATATATATCATCGCATTTTGAACGTGTACTTGGCGCGATCTATTACAGCTTTGCTGTTTTTGGTGGGATAATTTTTTTCTCTGTGACACTCAAGTCGACGAACGGTACTATCCCTGTTGCACTTGCGCAGTAAATGGAAACTTTTTCCACGTTTTTCTCTTAAATAAAAGAACATTTTTGAAAAATGGAAACGTAGGTCGCTAGATTGTAGAGCAATGCATCGAGCCTCGTTCTTCTTTTTGCGTTTAGAGGTTTTGTTTGAGAGAAAAGCTTGGACAAAAACTGCTATAGACCCTACTTAAGTTCAAGTTAAATTTCAGAGTTGAATTATTCATGGGAACATTGATAATGAATATTTTTGTCATTATGTAATATAGGATATACTATATTACCACCAAAAAAGGTACTTATCTCTTCATCATATAGCGGAGGAGTACCCGGGCCAGAATAGTCACAAATTTGGTATTTAACAGTTCTGGAATTAATTTCTTACCAGGGACTTATTGCTGCTGCTGCCTCGCACCGGTGACTTCCCTCTACTCGAAGTATATCTTTTCTCCCAAGAAATTTTTCTCTCGATTTAAGCGATTTTCTTTTTTTGGTTAGAGCATACGAAAATTCTTGCATTAAACGAATAGTACTTATTCCAAGAAATTTAATTTTCTTCAAAAAAAATGCAATATTGCTACAAAAACCTGACACGGTTTTTTTTCAAATAACTCATATATTAAGAAATAAAAACTCTTGAAGCAAGTAAAAATTTTTCAATTCAAGCATAAAAGAATGTTGACTTGAGAAAAAAAATTTTTATTCAAGATAAAAATTTCTAAATAATTATTTACTTGATGTAAGAAAACTTTGATTTTCTGAATCGTTGAAAAAATTTCTTGCATCAAGAATATTTTTCTTGGTACAAGCTAACTGTAATTTCTGTGTAGAGACACTAAAATTTACTCAACGCATGTAGCTTCTCATAATGTACAAATCAAGAACATTATGAGATATAAAAACAACTTTTGTGATAAAGTATCTATACTACATAAACACAGCAGTTTTTGAACATGTTTAAATTGAAGCAGTTTGCTAATTTTTACATCGTAAAATAATTCCAGCTATTAATATTGATCCTAAATGTATTTTAAATTTATCTGATGTTTTTGCGAGTTATAAATATATAGAAAAAACAGTTAAGTCGAATCAAGAAAAAAATGCTTGATTCGAGAAATTTTGTTCTAATGATTCGGAAAATCAAAATTTTCTCTCCCCAAGTAAATTATTATTAAAAAATTTTTATCTTGAATAAAAATTTTTTTTCTCTAGTCAACATATTTTTATGCTTAAATTGAAAATTTTCTACTTGTTTCGAGTTTTTATTTTTTAATATGAGATATTTTTTTGAGGAGTTTTTTTTTTTTGAAAGTGAGAATGAGCTGCATTTTTTAATTGAACAACTGAAAACAGAACATAGTGAAATGATAAGTTATTCAAAAATGCAAGTAGTACTAAGACACAGTGTACTGGTTATAGAATCTGATGATTGCTTGTTAATAAAACTGAAAGATTTGAAAAGTATTTTTCAGCTTGTAAAAGTAAGAGACGGCAGAAACACCACATAAATGCGACATAATTACCGTATAAATACAGCATAACCAATGTATAAATATGGTCCGAACATTGTATGAATACCGTGTAACCACTGTGTAAATGAGGTGTAGCAACCATATAAATACGCCATAACCAACGTTTAATTAGAGCATAATAACCGTATAAATAGAGTATAATCATCGTGCCAGCATAAATACGGTATAATCCCTATATAAATTCGGTATAAACACAATATATTTATGGTAATAAAATTTCACAAACATACTGTGTGTATACTGTAATAACACATACCTAAAAAATACTGGGGAAATACCGTAGAAATATCTTTATGGAAATTTCGCGAGGGATAGCATATAATGTTGCGATAAATATTCTTAATGGCTAAGAATTATTGTAATGAACTTGTTTATGATCCAAGTACCTTTAGAGGTTTTACAGTCACAGGTAAACACGGTATATTGATAAAGATTTTTCGAGAAATTGGCGGTCACAACTTGGTCTTTGTACAGTTAGAATGCTGACGAACTCACAGTTTGTGTTCCTAATGTTGTAACTATGAACATATACTTATATCAAATTATACTATCGCCGTTTTGTGGTCAAAACACTATACCTCTACGGTAGATATATCTGGTTCCTTCTATTTGAAAACGAATTTCCAGCAGATGATTCATAACTTTTTTATCCGCAATTGACTAGATTTCGGTTGAAAAGAACCACATTTCCATAATTTATCTGAACATCTTTGTTTACAGTATCTATTATGATTTACTGTCATAATTTCTAATGCCTGGCAAAATTTACGTTTATTTGGATCCGCCAGGCTACAGGAATTTTTTTTTTATTTTCATACTCATCGACGAGTTTAAGAATATTTCGATTATTAATTTAGGAATATTTATAAATTGCATGATATTGCAATAACGTAAGCTGTGTATTATGTACAACTTCGTGGTTAAAATACGTATAAGGCTGTTACACGTGAAATAGGTGTATTCCAGCCGGAGAAAAGGGAATTCCCGGGAAAAAATTTTTTCATGAAATTTTATGAAATCTCATCCCTCGTGGACCTGTAATCACAGTGAGATTATAGTAAAAACATTGTGAGACCATGATAAAATTACGGTAAAATCACCATGATTTTGTGCCATTCGGTCACTGTAATTTTATGGTTATCTCACAACGATTCGATAGTGATTTCACAGCAAATTCACAATGAATTAACAGTGAACTTACAGTAAATTCACAGTAAATTTACAGTGAATTTACAGTAAATTCACAGTTAATTTACAGTGAATTAACAGTAAATTCACAGTGAATTCACAGTAAATTCACAGTAAATTTACAGTGAACTTACAGTGAATATACATGGAGAAAAAAGTGTAGTAAATTTTACTAAAAAATATGAAAATAATTTTACTATCCCGAGTAAATAAAATTATATATAATTATGTATAATTTTAGATGAAACATGGCCCTGTATAATTATATATAACCATATATAATTATAAAGAACTATATAAAATTAAATTACTATGCAATCAATTAAATAAATTGTAACTTTTTGTACAGTAGAGACTCTATACTTTTTATTTAACTAATTTTTTTTTGAGAGTCCAAGTTTAATTTCTAAGAAAAATTATTCATGGAAACTGATCATAAATATTTTTGTCATTATGTAATATAGGATGTACTATATTACCATCAAAAAAGGTACTTATTACTCTGTCAAATAACGGAGGAGTACCCGGGCCAGAATAGACTCAAGTTTAGAATTTAACATTCTGAAATAAGTTTCTTACCAGGGACACTACAAGTGGTGGGCGCAATCTCGTGGCGAGCACCGAACTACTTCCATTGCTGCTTATAGCATTAGTGACTTCCCTCTCCTACATACATATATATTAGGGTGTCCCAAAAAAAACAAATATTTTTTTTTTAACCTCTTATGGGTCAAAAGTTACTTTATATTATAAAAAAATCTTCACTAAATTTCAGCCAGATATCTTTAAAATTGAGCTATCACAAATAGGGATCCCCTTTCCAATCTAAAATAAAAGCGAAAATTTTTCATTTTGATTTTTCGTTATTAAGACTATGAAAAAAAATTTTTTTTTAATTCCGCCTGGTATAATTTTGTAGGAAATTAAATTCTCTACAAAAAAGTGATAATGTATTATGTACGTCAAATAAACTGGGAAAAAGTTACGGGGCTTCGAAGATCGACATAAATTTACCCGACCGGCATAAATGTCAGAAAGATGTCTTTTTGATATCATAAAGTTATCTTAATAAATTATGTTATCTTTCTGATATCAAAAAGACATCTCTTTGACATTCATACCGGTCGGGTTAGTTTCCTCGGTGTTAAATTATTTTTTGTTATTTTTCATTTTTATTCTATCAAAAAATTTTTTTTTTTCAAATTTTCACAAGCACGTTCTTGTAGGAAATTTAATTTCCTACAAAAAGTATTTGATATCATATATGCGTCAAATGAATGAGAAAAAAGTTACAGAGTTTTTTTTCTGTCAAGGAAAAATCAAGTTAACTTTTCGGTGACATTTAAAGCTCTGTAACTTTTTTTGCGTTCATTTGACGTATCATTTGATATCAGATACTTTTTGTAGGAAATTAAATTTCCTACAAGAACGTGCTTGTGAAAATTTGAAAAAAAATTTTTTTTGATAGAATAAAAATGAAAAATAACAAAAAATAATTTAATACTGAGGAAACTAACTTTTTGTCTTTGAAGCTCCGTAACTTTTTCCCAGTTTGTTTGACATACATAATGCATCAGTACTTTTTTGAAGAGAATTCAATTTCCTACGAAACTATACACGGAGAGAATTTGATGGTAAAATTTATCATCAAGTTATAGTAAAATTTTCAAACTGAATTTTATAATAGAAAATATCATTTAAATGATTAAATAAACAATCTGAATGGTACTATTTCCCAACTATATGATTAAATTTACAATTATTTATGATCATTAGAAATAATAACTTTTATTATTTGAAATAATTACTACCATTATAAACATCGTGTTTTTTAATAACCTGATGGTAATAGTTACTATCAGCCTAAATAATGATGACGATCTGAGCTAATTAATAGTTTTAACATAAGCGTTATAGTCTGACGCTTGTCTATGGGTAATTTGTTTATGCGCACACACATTCACACACCAGATAGACACACATATGCACACTCATGCACACATATACCCACGCACGTACACATGTGCACTGGTGCGCACACACGAATGCACACGTGCGCACAAACACACTCGCCCGTACACACGCACACACACCCCCGCGCACACTCGCCCACACACGCACGCACTCATGCACACACATGCACACATGTACACGCACACGAGTGCACTTATGCACTCGTGCACCCGCTCACACATGCACACACTCACGCGAGCACACCCATGCACTCTCACATTCGTAGTTAAAAATTTTGACAACTTTGAATGGTAAAAGTTACCATCTTCGATTGTAACAATTATAATTTTTTATTATTACAATTAGCATCTTCGATAGTGACCGTTACCATCATCAATTGTAACTTTTATCGTTTTCAATAGTAAAACTTATTATTTTATCGGTGAAAAATTTTATTCCCATTTTAAATCGTTAAAATTACAAGTTTTGTATTTTAAATAGAAGAATTAATTTCTCTACGTGTACCAGACGGAATTTAAAAAAAAAATTTTTTCATAGTCTTAATAACGAAAAACTAATATGAAAAATTTTCTCGTGTATTTTAAGTAGGAAAGGGGATCCCCGTTTGTGATAGCTCAATCTTAAAAATATCTGGCTGTAATTTAGTGAGGATTTTTTTAGTAATATAAAGTAACGAAAGTATTGAAAAAAAGTAATGAAAACTCGATTTTTGAATATCGAGGTAGAAAAAAGAAATTCTCACTATACCACTGTAAAGCCACGATTTGACGACTGCGGTGTCAAATTATCATAAAACTATAGTCAAATCACCATAAATTTACTGTGAAATCATGGTGAAATCACCATTAATTTACTGTAAACTCGCAGTAAAATCACAGTGAAATTACGAATAAATCACAATGACAAAATGGCACAAAATCACTGTGAATTCACGATGAAATCACCGTAAACACACCGTGAACTCACGGTGAAAGTGAATTTACTGTGATTTCACTGTGATTCCAAGTCCGCGAGGGTATATTTTGTTTTGATTAATGATATCAATATCCTAGCGTATACCGTTAAAACATCACTAAATATTTTTATTCTCTTGCACTTTTCTATGTAAAAAAAAGTTGTAAATGGTAAAACCACAAAATAGAGTAAATTGTTAATATGTACTACGGCTAGCCCCATACCCATACAAAGAAAAAGATCCAGCCCATTACTGGGTCGTGAATAGCTGCCAATTTTCAAGCATCGGCCGAAGATCGAAAAAAAATATCGGATGATAACGGTATGCCAAGCATGGCAGTCGCAAGCATTGGCCGATCGAGGCAATCAATCATCGGCCAAAGCTTAGTATCAAGAGCACTCGATTAAACAGTTGGCCAACGAACGGTGGTTAATTGTGCGCCGTTTTTATAAGCAAAAAGACGGCTGCTAATGATTCAACATGCACGGGCCAGTATAGTTAGCCATTTATTGGCCAATCATTGCAAACCAGGCAAAATTTCGAAGCTTAGCTTTGAATAGGTAAAAAACAGTCGGTCCTAACTTTATCATGAGGCACAGGTAGAAGAGACATTCCCTCTCCTACGCATGCGCGCTACATCGCTTGACCCACTTCTTCGCGGCATGGAAACACGCATCACTGAACACGCAGTGCTCATAAAAATCATTGTTTCTTAAAACTTTGATAACTTTATATTAAATAAAGATATCGCAATAATTTTAACTTCCCGCTAAGAAAATTGCAAATTTTCAAAAATTCAGGAAGTTATTGGTTTCGGTCCGATTTTCGGAAATCGAATTTCTAAGAGATCTTGACGTTTTGAGGTTCTAGAAAGCTATTCTGACTAATTTCAAGATGATATCCGTATGTACGTACGTATGTATGTAAATATCTATAACTTTTGAACGGGTGGACCGATTTTGATCACCAAGGTTACATTCGACGCAGCTTGTCAATATCTGAAAGCTGAAAAAAATTGAGCTTGATCGATTAAGTGCGTTCGAAGATATTCCAAAAATAAAATTTTTTTAAAATTGTTTCTTTTAGATAACTCTTAATGTGCTCAATGGATCGCTTCTAAAATCTAATCAGCTCTAAAACTTTATAAGCCGCGTGGAATGCCACCTCAACCATCAAAATCGGTTCATTTTTCCAAGAGAAACCGTTGTCGAAAAAATTAAAAAAAAAATTTTTTTTTAGAATTTTCGAAATTTCTCAAAAACGATTAGATAAATCAATTTCAAAATCTGATCAGCTGTAGAACTCAATAAAACGCGTCGATTGCAATTTTAACCGTCTCAATCGGTTTATTCGTTTGAGAAATATCGTTTGAGAAAAAATGGTAAAAAACGTTTTTTTTCCGAAAACAAAGGCGTACAATAGTATTTTCGAGCTCCTAAAGCTCGAAAATGTCTCCCAACAATGTTTTCGAGCTCAAGGAGCTTGAAAACGGTTCCATGCGTTTTGAGCACCTGACAAAATATCCCCGACAAAATATCTCCAGACAAAATATCCCCATGACAAAATATCCCTCGACATAATATATTCCAGACAAAATATCGTCAAGACTAATCATTTCCTGACATAATATCTCTAATATAAATATACTGAAAGAATAAATTTTTGAAATGAAATACTGATTAATGAAATTATTGAATAACACAAAACTTTATTAAACACTATTAACTTCAATTATCAAAAAAATTCAAATAATTACTGATACACCATTTCAAATGATATTATGAATTTGTTTACTATCTAATTAATGACAATATATCTATATAATAATAACAATTTGCCATTTTTAACATTATATGTTACATTATATCAAAATAAATAATCACATTAATTTTATATTATTAAACTACCTATTTAAGTTTCATATTTTTTGATTCTAAATATCACACGTATTATTGCATTAAATTATTGAACAACATTACTTTTCAATCTATTTCGTTACTTTGTTTCTTAATTTAAATATATAAAAATATATATTATTTAAACCAATACTAAAAGATTCATTAATTACGAAATATTATCTTTAATTCTAACTTTTGAATGAAAATTTTATCGCCAAAATTCAAATAACTATACAATTAATAAATACTTATAAATATATATTGAGGAAGTAATTCACTAAATTTGGATACAATTCAATCCAGGCGTTAAATGTGTGTCACTTGTAACATGAAATCTAAAATTTTTAAGGTTAAAAAAGTAATCATCAGTACATTTTTTTTTTTTTATCCTTCCGGGATATTTCATTTTATAGTTATTATGTCAAGAAATGATTAGTCTTGACGATATTTTGTCTTGAATATATTATGTCGAGGGATATTTTGTCATGGGGATATTTTGTCCGGAGATATTTTGTCGGGGATATTTTGTCAGGTGCTCAAAACGCCTGATACCGCTTGAAAACAGCGGGAAGTTTTGGGACTGGCCCGCAGGGTCAACTGACAGACCGATTTTTTTTCTTGATAAGGGCCAAGTGTCTAAAAAATAAAACTTTGAAAACTTAGTTGAAATCTATCCAGTAGTTTTTCCGTGATGCGTGCACAACTGCAGACCTCTATCATTTTATTTATATAGATTATGTTTAATAATTTGTTGAAAAATAAGTATTTCCGTGATACGTTGTATCTATATCGCGTAAGAACATCGTGATACGAGCGAACATGACGATTTTTAAGCAGTCACTTCCAATGACTTACATAAAGAAGAACATATTAGTTTTGAGTAATATTGTTCAGTAATTACGATGTTATTCAATGAAAAAATCAGATATAGATTTTACATTTATTATTCCGTCGACGATATCTCTCGAACAGATTATCTGATTGGGGCGTTCTTGGCAGCAATCGAACGCTTTTATCGAGTTCTAGAGCGGAGTAGATTTTGGAATTGATCGATTCGATAGTTTCCGAAATATTCTCGAAAAAGAAAAAAATAACGATTTTTTTCCATTCTTTCGTCGACGATATCTTTCGGAAGAATAATCTGATTGAAGCGGTTGATGTAGCAATCGGCGCGTTTTATTGAGTTCTAGAGCTGATAAAATTTTGTGAATGATTGGTTCAGTCGTTTCGACGATATTTTCTAAAAAACCATTTTCTACTATTTCTTTCGTCGACGATATCTTTTGAACAGATTATCCGATTGAGACGTTGTTGGCGGCAATCAAAAGCTTTTATCGAGTTCTAGAGTTGATTAGATTTCAGAATTGATCGATCCGACAGTTTTCAAAATATCAAAAAAAAACCAAAAAAAAAATTTTTTTTTCTCGTATTTCTTAAATATCTCAGTCTATTTGACTAAATGATCTAAAATTTTCTGGAAATCTAAGTTCAGAAGAAATCTTTCAAATGCCGTAAGAACCGTCTAAACCGGTTCATTCAATAAAAAGATATGAGAGGTTTACATCCACCCCCCCCCCCCCCACACACACACATGCAGACATCGCTCTGAAAATGTCAGAACAGCATTCTAGCACCTTCAAACGTCGACATATGATGAAAACCCGATTTTTGAAAATCGGGTTGAAACTAATAACTTCCCGAATTATTTGAAAATCGTCAATTTTTTTAGCAGGAAGTTGAAAAAATTACTAAATGTTTTATGGTGAATAAAAAATCTTATTTGTTTTTAATGATTATTATTTATAACGAATGAATTTGTTTACATGCAGTGCTAGTTACAGATAGCAACAATTACATATATTTATTTCTATAACTATATATTATGTAAGAATATATCAAAGTACAATTTGGTAACCGGAGATTCGGTCATTTACCGGACTTTAATTCACATCAGGTGTCGTAGCATCACTTTTTGATTTCATCTCCATCAAAAGATATTAATAAGAATTTACTTCTTTTACAGTTGAATTGCATAAAAATTTCTTAAAATGTTTAATTAAGGTATTTGAATTTCCTCAAATTTGCTCGTCGTCAAAATTATGAGAAAAACATTTCAATGTTAAAAAGGCAGCGCCGTGCTCTTTTGAGTAAGTGAGAAAGTGTTAACTCCAGCTGCTGTTGTAACTGCCATAATTTCGTTTCTGTGTATTAGAATTAAACTCTGTTTATTGAGTGTATGATTGGAGAAAATTTAATAATTAATTAATAAATTTGCGTTTCTGAAATATTCAAAATATATTTTTTTCGGTAATTGATGCATTCTACTGTGTTTGAGAGCTAAATAGATTTAAGAATCAATTGGTTCAGTTGTTTCGTAAATATTTGTAATAAACCGTTTTGACTATTTCTTTCTCTCATAATATTTCTTATACAAATGAGTGCTGTCATAGTTCAGGCAACTATGCATTTTTCTCTCAGTGGCACTTGCTTTACTTTTTTTAGCCCCTTACCATGTTTTTAGTTTCAATATGTCGCGTCTGTTGAAAATGAAAAATCTTCAAGTTTGGGGCAAAATGGGCCCCCGAAAAAAGTTTTAAGATTTGATTTTTTTACCCTTTTTGCTTTTTCTAAACGACTTAGAAGTAAACCACAATCTCAAACACTTTACAAGGGTTCCGTATTCTTGAATCATTTAAATTGAACAAAAATTTTTGAGGTTCCATTTTGCCCCCAAATATTTCGAGGCATCCAAAATTTTAGGGGGCCCATTATTTCCCTCTTTCCCTTTTATTATATTACTATTCATCTAGGAAACATGATAAAATTTTATTTTTTAAACTTTTCATCATCGATGTCTTTTGAACAAATTAACTAATTTTGATATTCAATGTGGCAATCGGCACGATTTATCGAGTTCTAGAGCTGGTAAAATTTTGGGAATGATTGGTTCAGTCATTTCATATCTCTTGAACAAATTAAGCGATTGAAATAAGTGAGGCTGCAATCGACGCATTTCAGATAGTTCCAGAGCTGACTAGATTTTGAAATCGATCGTTCGAGCCGTTTCTGAACAATTTCAAAAAAACTATGAAAATTTAAGTAAATCGTAATTTTTATTATTTTTAATCACCAATATCTTTTGAAATACTGAACGGATATTGACGTTCAAGGTGTCATTCAACGCAATATTTTAACCACTGTTCGAAAAAAAACTTTCATTAATTAGTTCAATAATTTGAATTTTATTACAAAAAAACACTTTTTCGCAATTCTTTCGACAACGGTTTCTGTTGAACTAATGAACCGTTTCTGATAGTTAAGGTGGCATTCAACGCGGCTTATAAAGTTTTAGAGCTGATTAGATTTTGGAATCAATCCATCGAGTACATTACAAGTTATTCGAAAAAAACATTATTGAAAAAATTTTATTTTTGATGTACCGTACCGGTTATGTTCAATTTCTAAAAAATAATTGGAATTAATGAGCCGCTTAAAATGCTACCTAAAAAGCTACATCGGTTCATCCGTTCAATTGCTACAAAATATTTACATACATTGGTACGTACCCCCCCCCCCCTCACACACACACACAGATACACTCGGACACACCCACTCAGACATGATTCTGAAAGTAGTCAGAGGAGTTTCTTAGATCTCGAAACGTCGACATCTGGTGAAACCTCGATTTTTTCGAATCGAGGTGAAAATACTAATTCCCTGAATGTTTGAAAATTATATTTTTTTTTTAGTAGGCAGTAAAAAATTATTGAGCTAGTAAACAATTGTTACAAGTTTGCCACTAGTATCTTCTGTATTTGGCGACTTAGGCAGTGATTATTACAATCTAATCCTAAAATATCGTCGCCAAATATATATATGTCAGAGATGAAAGAATAAAATGAAATTTTCTAATGGGACGGAAAATTCCCGACAGTCGAGAGTAGTTTTTATAGTGACAATTAAATAATAAAATTTAAGTTCTAGTTGTTTACAACTTAAGCAGATTATGTTTATTGCGGGAGGCTTAGGCTCGCTGTGACATCTGTTCACCAAACGTAGCCACGGTCACAGGATAGGTGTAGTAAGACACAGAAGACAAAATAATAAAATAATAAGAGACAGTTGTCCTTCTTTGAATATTTTGACATGAAGGTTTTAAAAACAAAGAGTACAGAGTTTGGTACAAGTTGAGTTAGTTCTGATTGAGCATTTGTTGTGCGAGTACAAGTTTTCCTGTCGACCGTGGATTCGTTCTCGAGCCTAGTTTAACGTAGTATTTGTGAATTATTTGATCAGGTTTTATTTGAATATTATCGGGACTGTCGTGTATTACATTTATTATAATTTCCTGCGTAATCAATTATTGCATAATTATTATTTGGTTATATTTTAAATAAAAATGAGAGATATTAATATTGAGACCAACACTCGGATAACGCCCAAGTTTGTAATGACTTTTCGATATATATATATATACATATATATATATATATATATATATATATATATATATATATATATATATATATATATATATACATTAGGGTGATTCATTTCCGCAAAAGTTTTTTTTTTAAGTGCTCAAGCAAATCCTCAATCTACATCGAAAAAAAAAATTCTCACCAAATATGAGCTCTTAATTCCAATGCTAAGTACTTTCCATTTGATTTCAAAGGTTTCACATTTAAAATACACGTAAATAAAATTACTTTTTTTTTAACTTTCTAATACTCAGCTGCGTTTCATGATATCAACGCGGTGTTGGTCGCAAATTGTAGGGCATTTAGAGTTCTTCAAAAGTGCCCGTAGTTACTTAGCTGTTATTCCAGCTGTTTCACTTGTGTCCGTCGCGGAACTCATTTTTCCTATGAAATTGACCTTTATTGGCTTGCAGAACGTAAACCAATGAAAGTACACTAAAAATGCTAATGTGCATAGTGCATAGTTTCCGAGTTATAGTCATATTAATAATTTGAAAAATATAATATAAAAAACAAAAATTACAATTGATATTTTATTTTTCAAATTATTAAAATGATTATTAACACTTTTTCGAAGGTAATTTAAGGTTAAAGTTAAATAAAATGACGTCAATCATCTTGAATAACTTTTGAAGAAGTGAATTTAGCAAAAATTGTTAAGAGACTTTTTTTTGTAGAACATTCAATTTCCTTCAAGAATATTCATTGGCTTCATTCGGAAACTTGTTTACATGAATTACAAAATTCCAAAGTTGAACAATCAAATTTAAAAATCATAACATTGTTCAAAGAATGATTATGAGGAAACGGTTCATCTGACAAAAAATTTTAATCAAACTTTTTTTGTAGAGCATCGAATATCCTTCAAGAAATGTCCAAGTCTATTTTGTTTATCTCGATGGTTTGAGTGTTATAGGACAAAAACCCGCTCATAAAAAAAAAAATCAAACATTGCGATGATATACCTCTTAATATTAATATTAAAGGTTCAAATTTTCACGATAATTTTTTTTTTGTCACCCCAAATCATATTTTCACAGTATCGTTAAAAAAAAATTGTCGATTTTTTTGGCCCAGTCTAAAAAATATATATATATATATATATATATATATATATATATATATATATATACTAGCAGATCCTACCCGCTTTGCGGGGTAATAAAAAAGTATATATTATAAAATATATACTTTATATTAATGGGAAATTCGTTAAAAATAATTGAATAATTTTTCTCCCAATTTTCTGTCAAAACTTAATTTAAAAACGACTGTAAAATGAGCGAATAAAACTAAATGGATCTGGTTTAGGCGTGAGGTTTTGAAACAATTCAAAATTATACAAATAGCGAGTGACCCGGCACTATACTCTCTTTGCGGACAATAGCGAGTTCGGCAGCTCCCGGACTTAGCGGAAATGCACGAAGCTTATTTAAATTAATAAAGCTCGTGACTGAACAACATTCGAAAAAAAAAAAAAAACGTCCAGATAGATCAATTTTTGAAAAAGCTATAGCTTATTGAAAAGAAAGCCTTTTTTTTTTCGGTTGGATAAAAAAATTTTCTTATTCTGAGAAACGTTTTGAATCAAGTAAAATAAGAGAACAAATTTTCAGCCCAATCGAAGCTAGTTGGTTTTCAAACTGGTCGATTTG
>OZ024706.1:21881513-21921495 GCA_964016945.1 Microplitis deprimator | reverse complement strand
CCAAATTTTATTGTTAAAGACTGTCCTGTATATTTTTGGTTCTGCAAAAGTTATATTTTACTGAAATGACAATAATTGAGTTATAAAAAAATACGAAAACTAATTCAAACTATTAGTTACATATTATCAGTTAATATTCAAAATTCTTGAGCGCCGTTTAAATATTTGAATTTTGGGCTGAAATTTTCAGTATAATCATGATTTTACAAATATAAACTATTGATGCCACGAGAAAAAGAAAATTTTCAATTCAAAAATCCGAATTTCATTCATTTTTGATATTTTCAAAATTCATGAGCGACCTCTTAAAAATTTTTTATCGAGCTGATTTTTGGAGAGGCTTCTTAAAACATCGTAAACAAACAAATTTTCATGCGAGATCGAAAAAAAAAAAATAGTCGATTTTTTTGCGCCACCCTAATATATATATATATATATATATACAATATTGGTCATTAGATCTTGTCGGATAGTATAGCTTCGGGAAAAAAAATCTCTGAAAATCAAAATATGTATAACTAGTTTTCTACTAAATGTAAAAATATATTAGGAGTACAAATAAGTTTCCGCCGTTTTATTGTAGATGGCGCGGCACGGAGTTTCGGTTAGCTTTCGCAGATAATAACCGGCTTAAAAAATAGTTTGGTCATTCAAGAACAACATAACCTATTAATATCATTGATTTTATATTGGTAAAATATAATTTTTATAAGTTGAAAATGTCAAAATTTGAGCCAAGTAAGCGTCATTTGCGGGAAATATTAGTTTACTTCTTTAATTTAAAGAAATCTGCTGCTGAGGCGCATCAATTGCTCGTAGAAGCATATGGTGAGGGTGCTTTGAGTGAGAGAACGTGTCGAGAGTGGTTTCAAAAGTTTAAAAACGGTGATTTCGACGTAGAAGACAAAGATCGCAGTGGAAGGCCAAAAATTTACGAGGATGCAGAATTGGAGGAATTATTGGAGGAAGATTCATCTCAAACACAAAAAGAACTTGCTCTAACATTAGAAGTCACTCAGCAAGCAGTCTCACATCGTTTAAAATCATTAGGAATGATTCATAAACAAGGAAATTGGGTTCCGTACGAATTAAAGCCGAGAGATATTGAACGCCGATTATGCTTAAGTGAAATGCTGCTAGCTAGACATAAAAAAAAAGGGTTTTTTACATCGTATCATGACTGGTGATGAGAAGTGGATACATTATGACAATCCAAAAAGAAGAAAATCATGGGGATTACCTCGCCACGCGTCAACATCAACAGCAAAACCGAATATTCACGGAAAAAAACTTATGCTGTGTATTTGGTGGGATCAGCTAGGTGTAGTGTATTATGAGTTGCTTAATCCGAGCGAAACAATTACTGGAGCCCTCTATCGAACACAATTGATGAGATTGAGCCGAGCTCTGAAGGAAAAACGCCCTCAATACTATTCTAGACACGAAAAAATTATTCTTCTGCATGACAATGCTCGTCCACATGTTGCGGCTCCCGTGAAAAAGTACTTGGAAACACTTGATTGGGAAGTGTTACCCCACCCGCCGTATTCACCAGACATTGCACCGTCCGATTATCACCTGTTCCGGTCCATGGCACATGCTCTGACGGCGCAGCGGTTCACATCTTATGAGGATACCAAAAATTGGTTTGATTCGTGGATAGCCTCAAAAGACAAGGAGTTCTTCAGACGTGGGATTCGAATGCTGCCTGAGAGATGGGAAAAAGTGGTTGCAAGTGATGGGCAATATCTTAAATAAATTTATATTACCGTTCTTCTATAATAAATATTTAATTTGTGTTAAAAAACGGCGGAAACTTATTTGTAACCCTAATATGTATACTAATTGAATCTAAAATTATAAATATGTATTGTAAAATAAGTCACTTAAAAAAAATATGGTCAGTATTTAAAAATTTGTAAAGTATTTTTGTGTGTACTTAAAAATATCTATAATTAAAAAGAACTAAATTGAAAAGTTAATAAAAAGTAATTTCTATAAATAAAGACTCACCTCCATATCAATTACTGTATACAATTCAATTTCTATAAATAAAGGTACACCTCCATATAAATTACCGTATAAAATTTAATTGCAATAAATAAAAACATAAAAAATCAAAAATAACTGTAATTATAAAGGTATAAAATCAT
This sequence comes from Microplitis deprimator, assembly GCA_964016945.1. Lineage (NCBI taxonomy): Eukaryota > Metazoa > Arthropoda > Insecta > Hymenoptera > Braconidae > Microplitis > Microplitis deprimator. The sequence continues at coordinate 21,919,342 of OZ024706.1, read as the reverse complement.
TTAAATATATTTAAAATATTTTCTTTAATTGAATAAATGAATGAACGAAAGTATATGTAATTTCAAAGAGAACTAAAAAAATTGCTATAAAAAAACAAATTCTAAAAACAAACATTCGCATAACTAAACATGTATAGAAGAAAATTAAGTAGAAATCAACATCTCGATAAATAAAATATCTATAAAAAATTAATTGTCTTTGAACATCTCTATAAAATATGATATCAAATTGAATTTGATTATAGATATCATATTTTATAGAGATGTTTAAAAACAGTTAAATTTTTATAGATATTTTCTTTATAGAGATGTTAATTTGACATAATTTTTTTATATCCATGTTTAGTTATGCAAATGTTTGTTTTTAGAATTTTTTTTTTTCATAGTAATATTTTTTTGTCCTCTCTAAAATTACATACTTTCATTTATTCATTTATTCAATTAGAGAAAATATTTTAATAGTATATTACATACCTCGGGAAGTAAAGTAAGAAATGTCTCAGATCACATGTAATTGGTGGCCGAGGCTTCGCCTCGGCCACCAATTACATGTGATCTGAGGCTTTCTTACTTTACTTCCCGAGGTGTGTATACTATTTTTCTCCTCGACGGAGGCGGAAAGCGGCAACTTTGTTTTGCACAGCGGAACGAAAGTTGACGCTTTCCGCCCGGAGGTGAGAAAATATATTTAAATGATTTTATACTTTTATAATTACAGTTTTTCCAAATTATTTATGTTTTTTTTCATTGAAATTAAATTTTATGCAGTAATTTTTATGGAGGTATATCTTTATTTATAGTAATTACTTTTTATAAACTTTTTAATTTAGTTCTTTTTAATTATAAATATTTTCAAGTATACAAAAAAATTATTTACAAATTTTTAGATAGTGACCATGTTTTTTTAAGTGGTTTACAAATCTAGAGATTTTTTTTATTGTGGCTTTTTTTTATTCCGTCATTTTACAATCTATATTTATAATTTTACATTTAATTAACATAAATATATTGTAAAATATTGAATTTTCTTCTTACACAGTAAAAAATATTGTGTATCTGTGTTAAAAACGGTCCGTGTTAAATTTTTTGTGTTGATTATCTTGTGTCAAATCAACATAAGTCTCTGTGTTACTCCAAAATTTTTAATCGATTTACTATTCTACTTTAAAAGTGTTACTTAGTACATTATCAACATATATTAAGAATTACTTTAAAATCAACAAAAAATTTATGTTAAAAACTCAATCGATAGTCACGGACGAATTCTTAGAAAAATAAAAGTAAAATCGACATTTCATAAATGTCAATTCAACATAAAAATTATGTTAATCCACTATATCAACAGAAGAAAAGTGTTGAAGCGACAGTTATTTTGTCTTAAAAAACTATCTTTCTTCCTTTAACGCGGGAAGCGCCATAGGCATCAGTTTTGCTTAGTTAGTTATTAATTTGGTGACATTAGTTTTATTGAGTTTCATTTGGACATGAACAAAAACTCGATCAAGTTCATAATTCGTACAGGTTAAAAAAAATTTAGTTGATATTTTATAATCTGCTTTAAGTATGGTAAGTAATGATTGAATTTATTCTATATCTTTAAGTCAGTCATTGAATAAGATAACCTAACTTGTTGTAAAAATTTTTTTAATCTTAAGATTTATAAATAAAAAAAAATTAATATTATTAATAATTATATAATTAAATATATTTTTCTTTTATCAAACTTTGACAACAAATCATTTACAAGAAATAAAAAAAAAACAATAATATTCATAAATAGAAAATAATAATTACTATAAGCACAATTTTTAAAAATATTTTATTGTTTTTTAAATTTATCATTTAAAAAAAAAAATCCAAAAATTATTTGACGTCAGCTAACTTAGGTATCATCTCAGCTACAATATGAACATGTATTTATTATTTACACTTTCTTCATTCTCGGTGTATTCTCATAGTTACGTCTTTTTTCATTTTTTATTTTTACGACTAACCACACTATCACAGTTTTTTTATCTTTTACCTTTTCTTGTCTAAACTATTTTTTGAGTAAAATATACTAATTTATTTCTAATATTTTGGTTTTTATAGATGGAAGAATTTTTACAAATAATAAATAATGGCGAGAAGAGCGTAAGTGAATCTTTACTGTTGATTTTGGAGTATGATGACGAAAAAGTATGGATAAAATTAGAACAAACAGTAATTTACGACCATTTCGTTTTGAAAGGTTAATTTTTATCCCTAAATCGTGTAAAAAAAAATAATTTGTTGAATTTATTAAAAGAAAAATACGATTTTTTACTTTAGCTCGAGAGATATTCCCAGCATTAAAAAATGTAGATTTTTTTTTTACGGATATCAACGGTGCTAGGCTCAATTTAATTTTGGTTGAATACGTTCAATCTAGTCCTAAAGGTGTTATTTTAAAAATTAAATGCTCAAATAATTTATTAAATATTAGTAAGATTTTTAAAATAATTTATTTGAATGTCTTTTTTAATTCTTGAGTCATCACTGCTTGTTATTTTTCCATATTATAGGTAATCTGACTGAAAATACGTTAACAGTGTTAGAACCTACTATTAGTGAAGGTCAAGTTCCTTGTTTGTCTTTAAATCCAGCTGTTTCCATACATGAAGAAGAATCACAGGAATCTCCAGCAGCCAAAAAGCGAAAAATCGACACTTCTAAACAGTTTTCTGTTCTAACCAAAGAGGTACACGCAAATTATAAATAAGTTTCATTCGGATAAAAAATTCATATACCAACATTTCTTCATTTCAAATACTAATCTAATTATGAAATCTTTCTAGAAACTAAATAAACTAATTCTTGATGCTCCGAATGGTACGGACCTAATTGACGACTATAACGCGCATGGTTTTCTTACCGACTCACACCGCAAGAGACTTGTAACATTAGTTGTTAATTATTTAACTGCTCACAAATCAAAAGTAAACAGATCTCTTCATTCATCGGAAAAATCTCAATGTGCATCTGCAATTATTGAGCTATTTCCCAATCTTCGAAATCCCAACGGTGATCTTGGATATGTGAGTATGACAAATTAACTCCTATTAGTTTTTTCATAAATATTTTTTCATTTAAAATTGATAAAAATATTAATAAACAGTTAATAATTAATTTTTAGATTAATAAATTTATCTAAGATTAATGATCGACGCCATAAACTTATTTTTAGGAACATTTTTATGATCCCAATTCTGGTGAAGGCTTTTTAGCTACTGCTTTATCAAATAAATCGAGAAAAAATAAAACTAAGCTCGAGTCTAACAAAATAGAAAAAAAAATCATCTGTGGTCTTGCCTATGACAGAGACAAAGACTGTTAAAGAGACTGTTGATGTTAAGGATGCAACTCTTTGTATGAAAAGTGCCACACTTCAGTAAAAAGATTTAATTGTCGAGAAATTGATCAGTACATTTGATGTTAGAAGATACTTGTATCTGAACGAGAATTTTTTCACTGAATTTCCACGATTTCTTGACGTTCCTGAATTAGTAAGTAAATGAAAATTTCAAAAATTACCTGTAAATAAATTGTATTAAATATTCATTAATGTCAATAGGTTGATGTGGAGTTCAACCTTATTTTTCCAGAGCTGAATTCAAATAGTTTTAAGCAACTGTACCCTGATTATATTGATTCAATATTAAGTGTCTATGCAACGGAAACTCTGGACAAATCTTTACTCGGTATATATTATAACATATTTTGATTTAATTTATTATATTACACTCTTTTATGTATTAAAAAATGTTTTTAAATATCTAAGAACTTACAATTTCTTGGTGAAATATATACTATAATTTAACAGAATGAGACCGGGAGACTAATTCTATAATTGCATTGACGCAACTCCTACCTCCAACAGCCAGAGGTAAAAAATACGCGAACAGAGGAAAAGCTAAAAGTGTTCTTGATAAATTGATTGTGTTTAAACGCGTAAGTATTAGAATGAATAATAAAAAGAAAGAACAAGCTATTTAAAATATCCTTTTTTTTTTTTTTTTTTTAATTTTTCAGATTGGAAATCCAATACAATCTGTTGACGAAGTACAATCTTGATAACCAAAACTTTTTGCTGTTGGTTCAAACAAATCCGCAATTAGTCAATATCATTTAAAAATTGACAATCACTTCATATCTCTATCGTCAACGAGTATTCGTGAAGCATTTGATTTTTTGTTCAAAGCACATTATGTATTTAATGTGGAATTTGAACCAGACTTGAAAACGTTTTGGATTTTTATTCAAAACTACTTTTACAAAATTCCAAGCAAGTGTACCAATAAAATAACAGATATATTTACTAAGCTACAAGTTTCCAAAGAACAATTATTCAGTCAATAGTATTAAAATTTCTATGTAATATTTTGGTTATTATGGATATTTTAATAAGTAATATTTAATTTTACTAAAAAAGACTGACTAAATAGTATAAGTCTAATTGCTAATATTAAAGTTAGGATAAGATTATATCCTGTGATTTTAGTAGTATTCTAAACTAAACATTACGTGTTAATGTATTGTATAACATAATTCGTCCCATAATTTCAAAGTTCATACTCGATAATAATTAAATTTTCTTTTTGTATCATTAATTCTTCAATTCTTTTATTATATTTTTAAAGTGCTACCTTTGTAGTGATGAGCACTTTAATATTAATGATTTATGCAAACATTTACGAAATAATCATTTATTGTATGAAGGGCCAAAATTATTACTTAAATGCTGTGCAGGTTGTTCAAATACTTTTGCAAGTTATAATGGCTTCAGAAAACATTTAAAAAAATGTATATCAGTAAATATTGAGCCTTGATCATTAAAAAATAGTTGTAAAGCATCATTGCCTCCCAATAATATTATTGATAACTTTATTTCTCATGGAGATACCAAATATTATAACACTGATCCTAATCAACAAGTTCTCAACTCAACCCCGACCAATACAGAATACAATGAAATGCAAATTAAAGTTAATGAGTATATTCAAAGGTTATATGCACTAGGTTTACCGGATACTTCTATAAACAATATTCTTAAAATGAATATAGATATATTTTATCCTCTACTTGACGATATAATTGTCTGTTCAAATTCAGATGAACAGGTCAATCTTGTCAAGCAGTTTAAATTCCCTTTTGAAAATCAATTAACAAAATTCATGCGAAACAAAAATTTGAATAAGTTCATTATACAACCTGTGAAAAAAGCCCATGGAATACGTATTGATAAGAAGTATGATCGGAAAGGGCAATTTTACAAGCAAGTTTCCATTACAAGTACTTTTACTTATGTCCCCTTGTTAGAAACTCTTTCATTTTTATTAAATTTTAGTGCTGTTAAAAACTTTTTCATTAATTCTCATACACCCAACAGTAGTGAATACACACACTTCATAGATGGAGAAGTTTATAAGAATAACCCTTTTTTTAAGCAACATAAATATGTAATTCAACTCCAGATTTACTTCGATGAGTTCGAAGTGTGTAACCCATTAGAAAGTCGATCTGGAGTTCATAAAATTGGAGCTTTTTATTTTACAATTTTAAACTTACCCTGTCATATCAATTCCAATTTAAATAACATCCATTTACTAGCGTTGTGTTATAATCTTGATATTAAAGAGTTCGGTATTAATCCAAATTTAGATGTCATACTTCAAGATATTAAAATTTTGGAAACAAAAGGAATTATTATTGATTCTTTGAAGTCTATGGTTATGGGAACACTTGTATCTTTGTCATGTGATAATTGAGGTGCAGCTATGTTATTGGGTATGAATGAATCATTCTCATCTACTCACTACTGTAGAATTTGTACTATTTCTAAAACTGATGCTCAAGAGACATACAATGTTGAAAATTGTGAGCTGCGTACCTCAGAAAGCTTTAAGTATTTGTCAAAAAGACTAAACTGTGCTAACAGTGAATCCGTAAATTTTTTTGGCATAAAGAAACATAGTCCTTTTTGTGACATTGAACATTTTAAAATTTGTGAAAATTATAGTATTGATGTTATGCATGACTTTTTAGAGGGCATTTGCCAACGAGACATAAAATTGTTCATACAATTTTGTATTGATTCAAAGTTAATTACTCTTACTGATTTAAATTATACAGTTCAAGCCTTCGATTATGGTATACATAGCAGACCAAATATACCTAGTGCTATAAATATTAGTAAAACTTCTAATAGTATTGGACAACACGTGGCACGGACTTTCTGCTTAACTATTTTCCTACCCTTAATTACAGAAGATTTTATATTAAAAATTGATAAACAAGATTTTAAAAAATGGAAAGTAATTTTATTATTAATTAAAATGTTAAAAATCGTTCTTGCATCTCGAATCACCCCAAAAACGTTGATTGAATCGTCATTGATAATTAAAGAACATCATAAACTTCTGATTGATGAGTATTCGGTAAAATTAATTCCCAAAGACCATTTTATTTTGCATTATCCTATGGCTATAAAAAAAATGGGACCTCCTAAAGCTTAATGGACTATGAGATACGAAAGTAAAAATGGTTTTTTTGTTAGTTTAGCTGAAAAATTAAAAAATTTCAAAGATGTTGCCTTTTCTTTGTCAGAACGGCATCAAAAAAGTATGATATCTTTTTGAGTGATAATCTGACTTCATTTGACAGTAAGCTGTCTTTTAAATACTCAAAAAAAAAAAAAAAATAAGCTCACTCAAGTTTGGAAATACGATTTCAAAATATTTTTCAGTGAGTGAAGAATTAATTATTACGGTTGAAAATTATATTGAATTCAGAGGTACAAAATTAATTATGACTAAGTTCATCTGTTCTTCTTTTTCAGAAAATTTTCCAGTTTTTAGTAAAGCTTTGCTTTTTTTTGAGATTGATTTGAATTTCTTTGTATTATGTGAATCTTGGAAGACAATTGAAATATCATCGCATTGCATAGGATATTCGATACGAAAGTCAAGTGATATTTCTATTATTAATATTTTAAATTTACCATTTACTAAAAGCTGGAATATTTATCATACTAATCAAAAAGATGTAGTTATAATTACGAACTATTTTCTGTAATGTAAAAAATATTTTTTCGTTAAATAAAAATGTATTTTGGGTTTTTGTATTTTTTATTATTTTTTTTTTTTTAATGAAATGAGTTCACTATTTAAAACTGGTATAAACTATTACGTGAATTTCTTTTAATTGCCACTAATAAAAACGTTGTTTACTGTCACACAATAGTTTAATGATAAATAATAATTATTGACACGTTTGATAACCTAAAAATAATGGTACAAAAATAAAATGTCAAGGTTAACATTTTTTTTGTGTCGCCACTAACATTTTAAAAGTGTTGAAATTTTAACACATTTTTTGTGTTGAGATTCAACACAAATAATCTGTGTTGAAAAATAACACAAAAATTGTGTGGACCGTTCCTAACGCACACATTGTGTTGATTTTAACACAATATTTTTTACTTTGTACAATTTATTGTTATTTAAATTTTTACATTTTGTAGAAAACTAGTTATACATAGTTTTATTTTTAGAGATTTCTTTTTTCCCAATGCTATACTATCCGACAAGATCTAATGGCCAATATATATATATATATATATATATATATATATATATATATATATATATATATATATATATATATTTATATTTATATTAATTAATTCATTTATTTAGACCGACTTAATTATTAAAAAAGTTTCACTTCTATTGTGACCTTATGTCTGTGAGGCTCACTCGTTTTTTTTTAATAAACTCGTTTGCTTAAGAGATATTTAGGCTTTAAGTTGAAAGAAAATTTTCACAAACCAACTCAAAATTTCGCTCTGATGATTTAAAAAATTTCTTATATTTCAAGCTTAAATATCTCTTAAACGGTTCAACTTTTTTTTTTTCTTTCCTTCTTTGCTATCATCCCGATAGGGCCACGTACCAAAACGGTTCAACTTAGCAAAAAAATCTAAGAGACCTTTTTTGTAGAGCGGTAAATTTCCGACATAGAGCTGTTGAAACCTAAGTGTGTATTTGTTCGCTGAAGAGTTATAGAATCTTAATCGAAAAACATTATTTTTTGAATCTATCAACTTTGAGCTTCGACATCATTGAAATGGTTGGATTGACAAAAAAAGTATAAGAAACCTTTCTTGAAGAGCGATAAATTTTCTACAAGAAAGTTAATAGCACTTATGTCTACGTCTATGCGTTAGAGAGTAATTAAATTTCAAACAAAAATGCCAATTTTTTTTTAACAAATTAAAATTTCACCTTCAATATCTCTCAAATAGTTGGACTCACGAAAAAAAAACATAAAAGACTTTTTTGAGAGCAGTAAATTTCCTACGAAATTATGTATTAGTCATTGCTGTACACTTATCTTTAAGTCAATCAGGCATGACTACGCTAGACGGTCAAATAATAGTTACGGCTAAGCGCGTATGACTGAGTGTGGCTTTTTATGACCATGCATAATGCAAGCGAATTTATGCTTGATTACGAACAATCCATTTAAACCCTGGTAGATCTAATATTACGCTAGGTTTGCGGTAGTATTACGGTAGGTCTACCATAACTTACGGTTATTCTACTGTAACTTCCCGGGAAAAAAAGTTCATATCGAGCTATATATAATTAGATATCACCATGTAAGATCATATATGAATTATATATGATTCATATATGTTTATATGAGTCATACATGTTCATATATGACCGTATATAAAGGCAAAGAAATTTCTTCTAACTTATACACAAATCATATAAGATCATATATGGTCATGTATATGGTTATACATAATACAAAATAAAGTATTTTTACTCGATATTCAGTCCACATAAGATCATAAATAATCATATACGGATATATATGAACATATATGGACATATATACTAACGCAAAAAATTAAAGGAACAGAAAAATTTTATAAATTTTTTTGTGATTTTTGGAAGGCTGTAACTTTGTGAAAAATAATCGTATCCAGATTTTAGAAAAAGCATTTTATAGCTTGAAATCTCTAGTTTCGGTGCATTTTTATCAACATTTTTTAAGAGCTCCGGCTATTGCACAAACATGAGAAATACCGCGAGACAAAAAATTTCTAAATGCAAATAAATGACAAAAGAAAAAAAATTTCCAAAACATTAAAAAAAAAATTTCTAACACAGTAAAAAGTTTCAATTTTTTTTCTTTTGATTTTTTTTGAAATTTTTTGGAAATTTTTTTTTTTTTTTCATTTTCTTGCATTTGCTGAATAACCAACGCAAAAATTTGGAGAAGTCAAAAAAAAATTATTTTTTCATTTTGATTATGATTACACAATTAAAAGAATAAAACTTGTTCCTTTAACTGTTTAGCAAAAATTTGATCGATCATTCCCAAAAAACGGTTTGATAGTTCAATTTGAAAATTTGCAGGGTTATTGAAAGTACATTAAGCTAAAAAGTCCTTAATAACATTAGTCTTTTCATCAATTTTTACCGAGTAGCGGTTGATTTACTAAAAAACCAAAAAAACCCCTTTCTTTGTACTTACTTCTAATTGATGTTAAAATAAAAAAAAAATTCTTTTTAGAAAAATGATGAAAGGGTCTTGTAGAGAATTCATTAAAGTTTTTAACGCCGCCCTTAAATTTACTGTGGGATGTTTGGTACCTGAAATATCGATGATCAAAGCCAAAAGGAACAATTTTTTTCTGAAGGCTGATATCTCGGCGACAAATCATCCTACGAGGTTAAAAATAAGCCAAACTAAAGTTGAATAAATTTGCTAAACGATCTATGTATTGGTTTAGTTGAAAGAATTTTTCCACGGTCCGTGGGCTCTTCGGAAAAAAAAAAAATTTCGAAATTTCTTGTCTCGCAGTATTTCCCATGATAGCGCAATGGCCGGAGCTCTTAAAAAATTTTTATAAAAATGCACCAAAACTAGAGATTTCAAGCTATAAAAAGTCTTTTTTTAAAATCTAGATACGATTATTTTTCACCGTTACAGCCTTCCAAAAATCTCATAAAAATTTATAAAATTTTTTTGTTGTTTTAATTTTTGGCGTTAGTGTATAAACAGATATGAAGATACATTAATAGTTTTTAACCGATATACAATCCATATAAGATAATATATGGTCATGCATGATCATATATAAAGAGCCATAAAAATTTTTAAATTATGTTCAACTCGTGTAAGATCAGATATGGTCAGGAATGAACATATATGATAATATATAAAATTTCTTTAAGTTGTTTCGCTTTCATAAAATCAGATATAGTCAGATATGAAGAGACATGAAAATTCTTTACACGATGTTTAATGCATATAAAATTAGATATGGTCAGGTATGAACATATATGATGAAACTTAAGTTTAAATTTTATTTTTTTAATTTGTTAAAAATGAAAAGAACTTTTTATTCCGCATTAGAAAACTTAAACTTCTCAAACACCATGTAAAATATCAATATAAACGTAATGATTGTTGAGATATCTAAGATCTATATATAAACCTATTGAATAGTCCCAACTATTAAGTCCATAGTTTGGCAGAGTGGTACAAGCTTCAACTGATACACAGAAGGATCCAGGTTTGAATCCCAGAAAAATACTGAATACTTTTTCATCGATAGAAAAATTAATAATGAGTGATCAATAACTATATATAAATAAATTTCAATGAATAGTAATGAACAATAAAATTAAAACATTATTTTTTTTGTTTAAATAATTTTTGTCAAACCTATATGTATATAATATATGATCATATCTAATCATATATGGTCAGACATGAGATTTTTTTTCCCGGGTTACGGTAGATCTAACGTAATCTTATGTTAACACAACCGTAATCTAACGGTATTACTGCCATAATTTTACGGTAGAACTACTGAAAGTTACGGTAGAACTGTCGTAAATTACGGTAGAACTACCGTAAGACTATGTTAGAATTTAGTGACTATGGTCGCATTACGGTAGAACTACGGTAAATTACGGTAAGATGACGGTAGGTTGCGATATATTACACTAGTACCGTAATTTGGTGTGAATGTTTAATATGTCATGTAAGTACCCATAGAACGGCTTTAATAAAATCGATTCCTATGGGGGTTTGCGAGGGTGTTAAATCTTAATATGCTCCCGTTTTTCAAATATATGTGTAACACAGTCGAAATCCAGTGTGAACGTTTATGATATCATTTAGGTATCCCCCAGTAAACGGCTTTGATAAAATCGACTATTAAGGGGGTTTGCGGGGACGTCAAATGTTCCTACTGTATTTCTGGCTCTATAAAGCCTACGGACTTAAAATTTTGTATGAATAATTAATATGTCATGCAGATATATATTAAAATAGGATTTGAACTCAATTACTTTGATACATCTAGTTTAAAAAGAAATCCTCATCCTTATATTTTTTACATTCCTTATAATATTACAAATGGGAGAGTTTGTATGTTTGTCCGTCAATCACAACTTTACAACTCAAAGGATTCCAATGAAATTCGGCATAGAGGTACATTTTGTCATAGAAAAGAACATAAGATAACTTTTATAGCACTCCGAAGTTCTGCGAAAGGTTTAATTCGACATGTTTATATAATCCGTATATATATATATATATATATATATATATATGTTCAGTCACGAGCTTAATTAATTTAAATAAGCTTAGTGCATTTCCGCTAAGTCCGGGAGCTGCCGAACTTGCTGTTGTCCAAAGATAGTATAGTGCCGGGTCACTCGCTATTTGGGCCCGACACATACAAAAGCCTCTTTCAGGACCGTATCAAAACGCAATGAGAACCCGCTACAAGCCGGCCAATCAGATGATTCGTCTTATATTAGCCGGCCGGTGATAGAACTCGCTTCATACCGAGAGATCGACAGTCAATGAAGAAAATTGGCTACCAACTATTTCCTGTTGGCGCGCTTTTAAGCCAATGGGAAAATTCGTCTTATACAGCAAGGCTGCCACGTCAACACAAAACGTTCACGACGACGCTACGACGCTTTCATTCACATCTATTCTACAACGTGCTCTGCTTCTAGTAACCTCGTGCTTTAAAACCACTTCACTTTTCAGTAATTAATTCTTGTGTGATATAAATCTAAACCGCTACGCTAAATCCTCTCTTTATTTAGTCAGTATATTAAGGCTGCTATTTACTGAAAGTAAATTAATTGATCTCCGCCTGTAATTATTGTAGAAATAATTATCGCATTGCTAACCGCTATTGACCACGTGTCAATTTAATTATACATGATTCTTTTCTTTAGTTTGCATTTGCTATCACGTTAGTTTTGAGTCGCATTCGCTTTAACAGTTAAGTTTTCTTACAATTTTCAGTGTATAGAGTGTAAATAAATATCTAATTTATTTATTGATGATAATAATTGTGTAATTTTTAATTGTTTAAAAACTTCACGCCTAAACCAGATCCATATAGTTTTATTCGCTCATTTTACAATATATATGGGGCATTCCACGCCAAATCGGACACCATTTAGATTTTGAAACTTGGATTTTTTCGAAATTTTTTTATGTTTTAGTATAGGTTGAAAGAGGCCTTCATGATTTTTTTCAAATTTTTTCCTCCAACCATTTTCGAAATATCGAATTTTGAAAAATGTAGAGATTTCACTTTCAAATGCCGATAACTTCACGAAAAGTGGTTTAAATAAAATTTTTAAAGAGACAAAAAATTTTGAACCACGCTTCTATTGAAATTTTAAATTTTAAGTACTGTATAAATTCTCGATTTACAAAAAACATGTACTGATCGATTTTCCTTACAATTTTTCACAGCGAACTTTCACCTATTCTACAACTTTTCCTACTATGCTCATAATGGGACAACGGTGGGATCTATTTTTTTTTGATTTTTTGAATTTTATATTCCAGTTTTTTTTTTTTTTTAAATGTCAAAAAAAAATATCATACTCAGGATTTACTATTAATCATTATCTGACATACAATTATCATCCAAATTTTCAAATTTTATTTCTACAGAAAAAATATTATTAATTAATGAATAATAATTAATTGATTAATATGAATCACTTAATCAATAGTAATTAATTAATTAATAAAAATTTTTCTGTGGAAATAAAATTTAAAAATTTTGATGGTAATTGAGTGTCAGATCATGATTAATAGTAAATCCTGAGCATAATATTTTTTTTTGGACATTTAAAAAAAAAAAAACTAAAATATAAAATTTCGAAAATCGAAAAAAAATAAATCCCATCGTTGTCCCGTTATGAACACAGCTGGAAAAGTTGTAAAATCGGTCAAAGTTTGCTGTGAAAAATTATGAGGAAAATCGATTAGTACGTGTTTTTTTGTAAATCGACAATTTATACTTGAAAGTTAAAGTTTCAGTAGAAGCGTCGTTCAAAAATATTTTTTTAAATTCCTCACTGAAAAGATGTCTAAAAACCAACATTTTTTGTCTCTTTGAAATAGTATATTGTACAGCTAGTGCGGTAAGTTGTCGATTGCCCACGAGTGCAAAGTTGAGCGCACGAACGAAGTGAGTGCACTCATTTGCTCGAGTGGGTAATCGGCAATACCGCACGAATTGAACATACTTTATTTTTATTATTAATGCGATATGAGTACTATTTTAGTGCTCGCTGTCTTATCCCCCGAATAGCTTTTTGCTGATTCAATTGTTACCGCGACATTTTTGTGGGTTATACGATAATGTGCGTGCGACGAAGTAAATTTGCGTGCGACAAGTTTACTTGTCGCACTTACATTTATTTGTTGGACTCAGATAATCGTATAACGCACACAAATGTTGTGGAAACAGTTGAATGGGCAAACAGCTATTTGGTGAATAAAAAGAGCGTGCGCCAAGATAGCACTTATATCGTATGAATGATAAAAATTTTATTGAAAGCACTCTTCGCGAAGTTATAAGCGTTTGAAAAAAAAACTCTACATTTTTCAAAATTCGATACCTCGGAAACAGTTAGAGGAAAAAATTTGAAAAAAAAAAAAATGAAAGCTTCTTTTAACCTATACTAGAATATAAAAAAGTTTCGAAAAAATCCGACGTGCAAAAGCTAAATGGTGTCTGATTTGGCGTAGAATTCCCTATATATATCTATACTAGACTGGGCCAAAAAAATCGACTATTTTTTTTTTTTGATACCGTAAAAATATTATTTCTGATGACCAAAAAAAATTATTGTGCAAGTTTGACCCCTTAATATTGATATTAAGAGGTGTATCGTTACGACTATTAGAATTTTGACAGAAATTTTATTTTTTACCCAAAACTCGTAAATGATCGACCTGAAAAATTTAAGCAATATACATTCTTACAGGAAATTAAATTCCCTACAAAAAATGTCTCTTAGTACATTGACGTAAAACGAGCCGTTTCCTTGTAACTGTGCTTTAAACTTTGATTGGTTTTTTCAATTCATTGTTTCTATTTTGGATTTTTGTAACTACTAGAAATATCGAAATTTTTCCTAGTTAAGATATACATACTTAAAGGAAATTTAACGCTCTACAAAAAAGGTCTTAACATTTTTTGCTAAATTCACTCCTTCGGAAGTTATTCAGGTAATTATAGTCATTTTGACTCAACTTCAACCTTGCCCGGGAAAAAATCATCAGGCCTGATCAAGCGTTAATCTCATGCATGATCATGCCTGAATATTGGCCAGCCATGAGCATGCATGATCATGGCTGGTCAGGCATGATTGTGCTTTTTCATGCATGATCACGCATGCTCATGGCTGGCTAACATTCAAGTATGATCAGGCCTGAGCAATTACAATCCCTCTAATTATTGAAAAAAAAAAAAAAATAAAAATAATGATAAGTCAATTTTAAATTAACTTATTTTGTGAGCATTATTGTGTAGTTAATGTTTTCTGATTGAAAAGTACTTTTTAAATTTTACCCGCGACGGGTCTCGAACCCACAACCGTCATGTTAGGAAGCACGTCCGCTGTACACTAGGCTAAACTATCTTATTCAGTTTACGACGATTTTTAACATCTTTTGAAACCTTAGGGTTGTAAAAAATAAAATATTATTTGAACTCGATCTTGATTTGTTTATTAAATCTTTTTTGAATAATGAATGAAAAGAATTGTAGTTATCAATTACAAGCAAATTTAACAATTACATTAATTTTAATTATTAATTAAAAAAAAAAAAAGCAATTATATTGAGTGTCATTATCAATTTGGCAAGAATTAATTATTTCGATTCTTTAATTAATTAAAAAAAAAAAAATTTTTAATTAAATTCAGTTAAATTATTTTTCGGAAAAAAAAGATTCGTATTCGTTATTAATTGAACCAAAAATTATAAATTAAATATCTTTGATTACCAATTTAAAAATGATGATTTTAACTACTGTTGTCAAAATAAAAATAAATGTTTAAATATTTGAAGTTTTTCATAAAAAATATATGGTTATCCTTAATTAAAAACCTCAATCAAATCCGATTGAAGCTCGACCGGATTTTCATCGTATTCAATCAGTTTAATCGGAGATTTTAATCATAGATTTTGATTAAATTATTTGTAATGTTTGACCGTGCATGATTCATGCATGATCTATGTTTGAACATGCTTACCCTTGCCTGAATCATGCATGATCATGCTTGATCATGTATGCTGATTTTTTCCTAGACAATTAATCTAATTTAAATAAATAATAAAATAAAAAGGAAACAATAATTATAATTAATCTAACACTAACTATCTAATCTAACTTAAGTTTCTATTAACGACTAACTTTCATCTATGAATATGAACGAGTACGCTTAGTCGTTTATGATCAAGCCTGAATATTCATAAATATTTTTCACTATTTGCATATAACCGTGAAAGATTAAGGTTGGCCATGCCTTGTACGACCATGTCTGCGCCATGCATGATCATGGATAACAGAACATGCTCAACCATGACCTTTCTCGAGGGATTACATCTCTGGATACGATTACTTCTAACGTAAGTCATGAACAAGCCTGATCTCGAATGAGTCTTGCATGATCATGCTTGATCACGAATGAGTTATATATAATCAAGTATGAACCATGTATGGTCATGCGTAACAGAGCATGCTCAATCACGACCTTTCCTGATAGATCATATCTCTGAATACAATTATTCCTAGCGTAAGTAATGAGCAAGTCTGATTAAGAATGAGCCATGCATGATCATGCTTGATCACGAATGAGTCATGTCCAGACGAAAATATTTATAACCGAAAATGTAGTCAAATATGTATCCATGATTATAACTTGGATATATCCTAGATTATATGACATTTTGTCCCAAGATTATAACCGTGAGATATAATTTAGAATTATAATCGAGATTACAATAGTCATATTCTAATTTAAAAGTTGTAATTTAAATTATAATTTTTCAAATATAATTTTAAATTATAATCCAAATTATAAACAATAGATTATAACTCTAAATTATAATTGAAATGATAAATTTTCAAATACAATTTTAAAATCTAATCGAGGTTGAAATATATACTTATATATGACTTTATTAAGTTACATATACAATAAAAGCCATGAAAAAAAAAAAAAAAAATCTCGTCGAGTCATGGGCACGAACCCAAATTCTTCTGATTCGAAGTCGGATGTATTCACCACTGTGCTGAATGAACCACTTGAAAGGATAAGTTCATTGTATTTATTTGGATACAAATTAACTTTAGAAAATTGAAGACATCAATAAATGATTGATTCTATCATTTGTATAGTATCCAATTATGTTATTGTTTATAGGGTAAAGAGACCAATAGTGGTATACCCACTGATAGCGGCGCAATAATTCCTTCTTTTGGCAAATTAAAAAAAAATTAGAAGTTAAAATCTTCTAAACTTCACTAAAACTTTTTTAATTTTAAATCTGAGTTTTTTATAACATAATTAATCGTTGAAACTTCAAAATTTTTTAGCTTTCATCCCGTTTTGGGTTTTGTTAGTTTATTTCCAAGAATTAAAGAAAAAGTTTTTCTTTATAACATTTATGAATGCGGTAATAAATTAAAAAATTTTATAGAGTTTGTTTTATAAATCATTTTGCAGTTTTTATGACTAGTTTTACATTGTTTGGTCGTATCTAAATTATTTCACAAAATATTATGATTCAAACACCCACACAGCTAAAATAATGAGATATAATCATGTATAATTATACAAAATTATATAATTATATATGATTATTTATTATTATATATAATTTTTCTTCCCGGGAATTTCAAAGATATATTTTAGGGTGTAATTCATTATAATTTTGGTTATAACTTCGGATGTATCTAAGGATATAACTTAAAAGATATATTTTAGGATATAGTTTACTATAATTTTGGTTAGAATTTGCGGATATATCTGAGAATATAACGCTAAAAATAAATTTGGGGTATAATCTATTATAATTCTCATTATAATTTCGGATATAACTAAGGATATAACTCTAGAAATATATTTTGGGATATAGTTTATTATAACTTCGGTAAGAATTTGCGGATATATCTGAGAATATAACGCTAAAAATAAATTTTGGGGTATAATCTATTATAATTCTCATTATAATTTTGGATATATCTAAGGATATAACTATAGAAATATATTTTGGGACATAGTTTATTATAATTCTCGTTAGAATTTCGTATATATCTAAGGACATAACTCAAAAGATATATTTTGGGATATAGTTTATTATAATTTCGGTTGTAATTAGCGGATATATCTAACTCTGAAGATACATTTTGGGGTATAATTTATTATAATTTCGGTTATAATTTGCGGATATATCTGAGAATATAACTCTAGAAATATATTTTAGGATATAGTTTATTATAATTTTGATTATAATTTGCGGATATATCTGAGAATATAACTCTAGAAATATATTTTAGGATATAGTTTATTATAATTTCGGATATATCTAAGGATATAACTCAAAAGATATATTCTGGGATATAGTTTATTATAATTTCGGTTGTAATTAGCGGATATATCTAAGGATGTAACTCTGAAGATACATTTTGGGGTAGAATTTATTATTATTCTCGTTAGAATTTCGGATATATCTGAGGATATAACTCAAAAGATATATTTCGGGATATAGTTTATTATAATTCCGGTTATAATTTTGTAACAGGGAAAATTTGAATTTTCCGCGTTAAATTTTATTACTCTCTTCTATGAGAGCCGTCGATAAAACCTATTACTACCCCAGGGTTATCCGGCGTAGAGTGCGACTGTCGTCCCGAGCGGGAATCGTAGGGGCTTGACTGTCAGTCCCACCTAGTTGTAAGTAGGAGTTAACTATTTTCCGGAAGTTGCCGAATTCGGGCGAGTGGGTGCACAATTATAAGTGCAGGGTAAACGGAGGTCAAGACACATAACTGGACAGATCGAACGACCAGCCGGACGCTCAACACTCAGGTAATTATTCAATTTAGACTTGGATTCTTATTTTGTGGAACCAAGCGATAATCAACTGTAATTATTCGATACCAGGCCAATTGCCGGTATCTTTATAACAATTCACTAATTGATTTGGAAAAGCAGGTGAAGGAGAGAGTACGAGTTAAAGGAAAATAAGCTGGGAAGAAAGACCGAGGCGGAAGGAAAGATGAGACGAGGAAATCCGACAAGGCGAGAAAAGAGGACCTGACGAGACGGTGAAAATACGAAGAGGAGCCGCACCAGAATTAAGTCCAGGTATTAATTAAATTAATTTTTCTAGGCCTAAGCCAGAACGTTAATTTAATTCAATAATTACTTAGTCGTTCGTCGGGGTAATCCGCGTCTAGGCCGTAATAATTAAGTAGTTATAAAATTTAGTAAATTAAAATTAAGCCAGACGTTGTCTAACCGGATCCAGGCCAAATTGCCGGGTCCAGGGCGTCGGTTATAATTCTAGGCCATCGCCGGAATTATTGCGTCGTAGAAATTTCTAGGCCGATTGTGTAGAACACAAGCCAGAAATTTCGTGGTCTAGTCCGCGTTGAATCAAAATTATGAATCAATTAAAATATATATTTTATTCATTTAAATTCAGAAAATTAAATTAAACTCGAGTAATAAATAAACCGAAAAATAATTAAATAACTTCCGAAGTATATTAGTTGATTAATAAATAAAATTAATGATTAAATTAATTAATAAATAAAAGTGCCGAGAATAAAATAATAATAAGGAAAATAAATATTGAAATAAAGGAGTAAATCAATAGACACAAAGATGGCGGAACCTTGGGTTTAACAAGAATCGGGTGAAAGTGTCGCTGAAATTACTGACAAAAACTCGAATTATATATTACTGAATTTACGGTTTATTATTGAATTTAAAATAAATTGAAGTATTAGGGAAGGTAAATAAAGAAATAAATAAATTAATTAATAATAAACATTTTTTAAATTTGAATTAATTAAATTATGGTAAGTGGCGGGAACAGCCATTTTTAATAGAGTATGTGAACAAAAAGTCCAGGGGACTAGAGTGAGTGTAAAAAAATTTTTAAATTAATATTGTAATAAATAATTCATTTGTGAGGTAAACGATTTTAACTAAAGTGGAAGTCCAAAGGTAGTTGGTAATAATTTTAATCGAGTGAGAGTGTGTGTCCGATGTCAAGGTAGTGGCTATTTAGTCTTAAGTAATTTTGTCGCCAAAGGTAATTGGTAAATATTATAAGGTATAAAGTTATAAGGTCTAAAGGTTATAAGATATAAAGTTATAAGGTATCAGGTCAAAGGTTTATAAAGTTAATAAAATTTATAAAGTTAATTGCAAGGTTTATAAATTAAATAAAGGTAAAAATTGTCATAATTAATAAATCGAATTTAATTATAAAATTATCCTTCATTTTCCTTCTCTTACAATTAAGTTTCACACCGACCCTGATTATTAAGAACTGGTTCTGGAAGACCGTTTAATCCTTCCAGTGGCGCCCTCAAAAAGGAATTGTCACGTAACGATTCAAATTATTTAATTTTAATTAGTTGTAAGTATAAATATTTTAATTTGTAAGTTTGAATTTGAATCGTTGCGCGGGCATTCCGCCATTCCGCCGGCTGAGACAGCAGTCCGTTCGCGATACTAGCGCATGCGCGCAACGTGTGAGTGAGCACGTGTATGGAATTACTTTATTTTTATAATTTAAAAATATAAACCATTGATTTTTGTTAGTTTAAGTTTTTGTTTAGGATTTTGAAACATTTGGGATGCATAATCGAGTGTCACATTATGCCCCAAATACTGTTTATATTATCTTTTTAGTCAAACTTGTCATCCGATAATTTGATGTCATTGATATTGGTGAAAAGTATTGACCACCGGGTAGGGGGAAAATCAATACTTTGTTGACACGAATTTGATAATATGAACTAATTATTATTTAATTTATGGGATAAGATACAAATACGAACATATTATAAAAAAATATTACATGCATTAGAATAATTATTCATGTATCATTCAGGGGTGGAAAAATTATCTTTATATTTTATATTTTAATTTAAAAACTAGCCCAGGGCTAGAGAAAAATAATCATAATAGTAATTAGGGCGATTATTGCGCCACGTGAGCGACCAACAGGTGGAGAATAGGATAATTAAATCAGAAAGATACGGGCTATTGTGGCGTACGGACACTGTCAGAAAGTGGAAAGTTATTGTATTTGATAATTAGTAGTTCTTTATTATAAAGTCCGTTGACATTATTCACCGGGTGAATAATATTGTGTAATTGAATTCTACATATTATTCGGCTGATATTTGGAGATTGATGAGTAAGTACTTTGTATTTCTTTCGTCGGATAATATTTTTCACGTGATAACCTCCCCCGGTAGTTGTTGGTCGCCGCGGAGAGTATAATTAATAAATATATTAATATCGCTGAATGATACATGGGAAAATTATAATTAATTCTTGTTAAATAATAATTTTTGTCATATTGTATACAGTATCCGGATATTTTTATATAAAAATATATATATACGTATAAAAAGATATACGACGTAGTTGGACGTCGGCGGTATACATATATATATACCTATAGTATATATATCTATAGAGCTCATGCAGTACTTGAGTAAATTCCTCAAGTACTGACATCATCATTCGGGTGAAAAATTCCTGAATAATATTAATTAAATAATATTATTATTTAAAATAATCTTTGAGATATTATTATTTATATTTATTATTATTTAAAATAATTAAGTAACTTTATTTTTTTTCATTTTTGATTTATATACCCCAGTGGTCGAAGATTATTATTGTACTTATTATTAATTACTATCTACGAAGAGAAAATTTATGATTTGTTTGTGTGTGAGTATTAAAAATCCCGTATCTTTCTCTCTCTCACAGGTGTGAGAGATATATTACATGAATTAAAAATAATATGATCTTTATTCTTGTTAACAAAATTGAATTATATTATTATTTCCTTAAATTGACTATAAGTATTAAGTTCAAATAAGTTGTATTAATTTTGTGTGATAAGAAATCACCCCAGTGGTGAGAAAAATTTATTATTTATATATATTGTGAAATATTATTATATTTTTATTGTTTAAAAATATAAGGAACGGAAACCAACAGCTGTCGGGGAAATTTTAATATTTATTTCTCTGGATCTTTTTCCTCCTAATTTTCATTTATTTTTCCTACTCTTATTTATTATTTATATATAATTATTGGTTGCTTATTTACAATTTTTCTATTATCTGTTTAATTTATTGTTTCACTCGTGTGTTATCCGCCTTGTTACGGATCACTTGCTCGGATTTTCCCTCGTAAATTCCCCCTGAATAAATTTTGTCCGTTTTAAATAAACGGTCTGGCGCCTGCGTGCACTAACCCAGCCTGAGGAGCTGGTTCAGGCATACTAATTATTTATTATTATTATTTGATCTCAGTATTTTATATCATTTATTCTCATTTATTTTTATTTATTTATCACGCGTGGGTGACCGCATACGCTATATTGGACGGTTCCGCGTCTCCGTCGCGAAATTTCTACACAATATACGTTATATGGCGCCCAACGTGGGGCCAGGGGGTCAATAATTTAAAACTAATAAATTTTTGAATAAAATTAGAATTTACGAGGTGTCCACGGAGGAGTAAGACCAAAGATAAAAATTTTATTGGTGGATAAAATAAATTTAAAATAAAATTTAAAAATTTCTTATATACATTTAATTTTTATATACATTTATTACATTTAATTCACATATTTACGCATCTATATACGATAAAACTGAACGCGTGGAAAAAGATTTTCACGGAAAAATCAGATCGGTTCGTCGATTTTATGACATCGGTACGTATCCGCGGTGGCGCGTCGGGCGATGAAGTTGACCCGGTTATTAATAATAACGCAGATGGGGAAAACGGGAACGCGGGCGTGGTTGAACTCGCGAATAATACTGAACATCGGGATTCACCGGTCAGCGAGACTGAAGATGAGGGTCTTCGCGAGTTTTTCGAACATAGTCGTGGACCCCCTCAACAGCACATGATCCCGACGATCATAAACGGTCCCGTGAACAGTTCTGGCAGGGATGTGGAGATCGTGGGTGAGAATATTTCACTTGCTCATGCGACTGACCCTGGGCACAGGGGCCGGGGGCGCGGGAAAGCGCAACGGACGGCCCAGAATATTCGATCACGCGAATCCTCCAATCCAGTGCCAGAAACCGAACTCACGTGGATGCTGACGCGACCGGATGAGGAAATCCGAATGATTTTATTCGGTTTGGGATTATCCACCGCGGGCAGCCGGAACACACGACGTAATCGGCTAAACAGGTATCACAAACGGGCTCTCGGGGTTCCGAATATCCCCTGGGATCGGAAAAAGGATGAGGTATCGCACGATGTGGACGCGCGGGCGAATAACCTGACCGACGCGGAGATTCGTCGATATTTGCTATTTCAGCAAGTAAATCCAGCAGGAACCAGCGAGGTGATTCAGGACCGTTTTCGACGGCTATTGCGACGCGAAGACGGAGACTACGATGCACCCTGGAGTCTCTGGAAAGACGAGTTGGTTCCAGTCGGCCAAGAAATGCCAGAATTCCCCGATGGCATGGACGCATATGTCACAGGGGCGACGTTTGTACAAGGGCTGCGCATGCTAGAGGAGAAAATGGAACGGGGGCAACAAAGATTGTACGAGATGATCGAGAGGTTATCTGTAAATAACCCAATTTGCGCGTCCTCACCGCATGGTGGTCCCACGGTACCTGCAGCACTCCCGGAAGTCAGTGTTATTCCCACTGTTACTACTACCGTGAGTTCCGCGCAAAACACGAGGCCGGCCACTACTCATGGCACTCGTGTACATGATTATTTGACCAATCCGCTGGCTCCACACCCTGATGACAACACCGATGACCAGCGACGGCAAAATACTGGGCCTGGAGGCCCTCCTAATCCCCCACCGTCGCGTGTTCAGTTCCAGACACCGTCGAATCGACACCGTGGCCGCGATTCAGACCGAAATCATCATAGTTCGTCTGGTGAGTCCGAGTCAGACGATAGTTATACGTCATCGTCATCTGAATACCATTCACACAGGAGTTCGGGTACGGAAAAACGTCATTCGTCACGTGGAGTTGCTCGTGATCACGGTGCCATCGCCAGGAACTGGAAACTATCGTTCTCTGGTGATGGAACAATGACCAGCGATGAATTTCTGCGACGCTTGGTCGTATTAATGCGCAGTGCTGGGATTCGTCGAGCCGATCGTCTTGCGGTACTACCAGAAGTCTTCAAAGGTAAAGCTGAAGTCTGGTTCAGTGCCAATTGCCACCGATGGTCGAGTTGGGACTCATTCAGATCAGAATTTTTGACCTGGTTCAAGAGTGGGGGCCGTCAACGCGAAATCCGGGCAGACATTCGCGCACGTAATCAGGGACTGAAGGAAAATGCCCGTGACTACTTAATATGTCTTCAGAACTTGTATTCTCGCTTGAGACACCCACCATCGGAGCGTACGCAAGTTAGACGAGCAACAAAGGGGTTGCTACCCGCGTATTGGGACCACTGTCCACTCGGTGACTTCGATACATATCAGTCATTGTTGCTAAAGGCTTCCCAGATCGAAGAAAGATGGAAAGCGGCGAGAAATCATCGCCAACCACCACCGAGAGAAGAAGCGAACATTAAGGAATGTTCGTATTCTGCCGGTATTCGACCTCAGAGAGATCACCGAGCTGGGATACACGCGGTTGACACCATTGCTGAACATTCTGACTCGACTAGTGGTTCGCAATCGGGACAAGGAACAAAGAAGAAGCGGAAACCGCGCAGATCTCGCAAGCAGAGGACAGTTGATCAGGATGTAGCACCTGTAACACCTGGTGGGCCTGATCAGTCGACAAAACAGGTTAATAAGGGGACTGTAAAGAATGTCGATCAGCGTGGAAATCCGCAAAACCCGCCAGCGAATCAGCAGCGAAACCAAAACGCACAGAATCGCGGCGCGATCCCGAAAAATCCGTCGCTTACAACACAACAACCTCCGAGAGTGTCTAATCCACCTCTAAATAACCCTCTGAGAGGTCAAATGAACCCACCTGGTGGTAATCGATCGCCTCCTGGGTATAATAATAATAATAACCAGTCGTTCGTACGTAATTCGGGTCAAATGGGACAAAACAGGATTATTCGTCCAAGATTCTGTTACAATTGCGGCTCTCTCGAACATTTGGGCTACTTTTGCCATGAACCGCGCCGGGATGTATGCATGAGATGCGGAAAAGTTGGAAAGACGGCAGTTACATGTGTTTGTAATGTCGATAGTCGTCCAAACGCTTTCCGATTGCCAAAAAACGACGAAGCAGCCCGCCAGTAGAGGGTGGCGGGGCTGGATGTTCATCAATCCCTCCAATAACAGTCACTAGGGAGCGGGTTTCGATGAAGTTATGTCGTATGGTTGTCCAGGCTGACATTCATGCTGTTTCTGATCCACCGTGCGAGGCCAAGTGTGAAGAAGATGCCACACTTGATGTATTAACCGCGGTAGAAGATCGTACAGCTGCTTCAGTGCCATTTATAAATCGACCCGGTGATGAAAATGACGATTTTTGGCGTCTACGTCATGGTAAACCTCGACCACAGGTTTTCATCCGCGCGGGTACTCGTCAAAGGGTCGCGATAATCGATACCGGAGCTAAAACGACTGCTTTTGGTGACTTCGCGAGAGAATTAATGGCTGATGGTTTCCCATGTCTTTTTGAAACTCGACCGACGCGTTTTGGGATGGCCAACAGAACAACTGACGTGAGTGGAGGCGTGGTAAACGTAAAAATGACCCTCGATGGTGTCGAAGAGGTCATATTTCCGGTTCATTATATTCCTCGGTTGGGCAGTCTGAATTTAATTGGGACAAATTTTATAGATTATTTTAAAATGGAATTGGACCTGAGAAATCGATCGTAGCGTATGCGTAACGGTACCTGGCACGAATTAATGTATGAGCCTGAAATTAATTCGCGACCTGAAGATGTCGCAGCGGTACATGAACTTACTGGAGACGAAACCAAGCAGTTACGTGAGTACTTGGATACTCAGCGTCAACTGATGCCACCTGGCTTGGGATTGACCTCGTTGGTTGAGCATGAGATTAGGCTCAAAGACGAGCGACCAATTAAACAGCGAGTTTATCGTCGATCACCAGTGGTTCTTCAAGCATTACACGAGGCGATTGATAAGATGCTTGAAGATGACATCGTCGAGCCTGCACCAGCGTCGGAATGGTCCAGTCAGCCTATAATGGTCAAAAAACCCGATGGAACCTATCGCATGTGCGTTGATTTTCGTGATGTGAACAATGTGACCGAAAAAGACACATACCGACCGCCGGATATGATCGAGATTCTCGAAAAATGTCGTGATGCTCACTATATTACGACACTCGATATGAACTCCGCGTTTTGGCAGATCCTAATGAGTCCAAACAGTCGCAAATATACTGCTTTTTGGGTTCCCGGTCGCGGTCTTTTCCAATACAAACGTATGCCGATGGGACTATGCAACGCCCCGGCGAGTTTTCAGCGTGTAATGGACAAAATAATTACACCTGATTTATCTCCGTTTGTGTTCGCGTATCTGGATGATATCATCATCGTAACCCCGACTTTTGAGAAACATCTGGAGATGTTAGAAGTCGTGTTGAGTCGGTTACGAGGCTCTGGGTTTACTTTGAACTTCGACAAAAGTAAATTCTGCCAGCAACAAGTACGATTTCTGGGTTTTCTACTTGACAAAGAGGGACTCAGGCCAGACCCTGAGAAAACTGAACCGATCTTAAACTATCCGCGGCCGAAAAATGTTAAACAAATACGTCGTTTCAACGGCATGATTAATTGGTATCATCGCCATTTGAAAAACGTCGCGAGTGTATCGGGTCCACTGTATCGTTTGACGCGCAAAGATGTACCCTGGAGATGGACTGAGGCTGAAGAGGAGTCTTTCCAGTCTCTTAAGAAAGCACTCGCGGAAGCTCCCGTCTTGTCAACGCCTGACTACACGCTACCGTTTACTTTATACACGGATGCGAGTCAGTGTGGACTCGGTGCAGTTTTAGTTCAGCGTAACGGCGATCGTGAATATTTAATTGCGTGTGCTAGTAAAGCCATGAACAGCGCCGAAGCCAACTACAGTACGACTGAGAAGGAATGTCTTGCGGTAGTTTGGGCCGTACGTAAGTTTAGACATTACCTCGAAGGTTTTAAATTCACGGTCGTAACTGATCATGCCAGCCTCAGGTGGCTCATGAATGCTCGGGATCCGACGGGGAAATTAGCCCGGTGGGCTATGCAGCTCTCCGAGTATGATATGAAGATCGAGTACCGGAAAGGGGCGGAAAACGAAGCCCCGGATGCCCTCTCACGTATCTACGAGGACCAGGAACTCGCTGTGAGTCAAGTTGACGCGCTGGGTGAGGCTGGAAATGACGAATGGTACGAGGAAAAATGCCGTTTGCTGACTGCTGATCCTGAGGCTCTACCTGACTTTCATTATGAAAATGGTAGATTATATCGACGACGGCCTGACTCCATGAGACAGATCCTTGGTGAAGAAGATAACGACTGGAAATTAGTCGTACCAGTCGACCAACGAGAACGATTACTCCAGGAAGTCCACGATCATCCACAATCGGGTCACTTGGGTGTCCAAAAGACATACGCACGGGCGATAATGAGATATTATTGGCCTGGAATGTTCCGTGATATACAGCGGTATGTTAATAGTTGTGAACGATGTCTTGAATCTAAACCAGTTCAACGCAAACCAATTGGTTTTATGATGCCAAGAATACCAGGTGAACCCTGGGAAGTCGTAGCAGCTGATACAATGTCGTTTACGCGTTCTCGTGCGGGGTATTCGTATTTACTCGTTTTCGAAGACCTATACACGCGGTGGATTGAGTGCGTACCAGTTCGAGCTGCAAACGGAAAAACTGTTGCCAAAAGTCTTCGACAGTTCGTTATTAACCGCTGGGGCGTTCCGCGCGTATTTTGGACCGATAACGGACGCGAGTATCTGAACCGAGATGTTGTTGATCTCGTTCAGGAGTGTGGTATTCAACATACTACCACACCACCGTATCATGCCCAAGCTAACCCGGTTGAAAGGGTCAACCGTAATTTAAAAACGATGATTATGAGTTACTTGGGCGATGATCATCGTGACTGGGATGTACATATCCATGAATTCCAGTTTGCGTACAATACTGCGGTTCATGAATCACTCGGTGTGAGTCCCGCGTACTTGAATTTGGGCCGTGATCCATGTCCTATTCGCAACTGTCGAGTTGCTGATGACAATAATATTGTTGTTGACGATAAGGTTGACCGCAGTGGCTGGATTCAACGCATGGATCGTATGATAGAGTTACGCGATATCGTGAATCAACGTATTCGACGATCTTCTGAGCGGTACGCGGCCTATTATAACAACAAAAGACGTAATATATTGTTTGAGATAGGCGATCAGGTATATAAACCTACTCACGTCTTATCGAAAAAGAGTGAGCAGGTTGTGGGTAAGCTAGCACCGCGTTATGCGGGCCCATTTGTTATCTCGAAAGTGGTAACTCCAGTAATCGTTGAAATGGAGACCCCCGAGGGCAAATATATCGGACGTAGCCATGTGAAATTTTTAAAACTAGTTAAACGAGCTGAAAATGTCCGTCAGAGGCAGGCGGATGCTGTCGCATGGCTGAATGCTTTCTCTATTTCTACTACTTGATCTATCAATGGTCATCTACTGTTATCTGTCACTATTACTGTCTATTCTGTCGCTGTCTATTACTGTCTACTGCTAACTACTATTGCTATTTCTCGACTGTGACATTATATTGACCCCAGGGAAATTGGTGTAATAATTAATACGTTTATTTAGGAATGGCGTTGAATAAAAACCAAGTGATGCGGTACATGGAGACGTACCACCATCAACAGGGGATCGCCATGATACCCCGGGGGTCGGCGACGTGGAAGGCGCATCTGACGCTGATGTTGCAGGTAAAAATCCGGGCACACCAAAGGCAACCGCCGCGCAGAGGGAACCTACAACCAGGGTGCGCCAGATGTGGCCAGGGCGGACACCCAGCCCGATTCTGCACCAACATGCCACGGGAAGATCGACCCTTCTGTGAGGAGTGCCTGAAATTCTATACGGGGAATTGTAGCGGTCCGCACGGCAGACTGCATTTAGCCGTACGCGGTCGCTGCATGGTCTGCGCGCGACCGATGGAAGCGGAGAGGTGTCCCGATGGACACGGGAACCTGGGCGACCAGCTGAGTGAGTTGCCATGGCTAGGCTGGCTCACTAACGACGACCGAATGCGCCGAGTCTACGGTCTAGACCAGATGGGTCCCAGCGAACCCAAAATGGCGGGTCTTGAGGCGGCTTAGGGCATCGGACAGATGAACCCATAAGACCCTTAATTTTTTTTTTCTTTCTTTCTATTACCTTATTTATTGTATTTATTTAACATTTAATATAATTGTTGTAAGACGCCCGGTGCCACAGTCACCCAGGAGAGTTTTTGTTGTTCCTGAAAAATAAAAACGGCGCAACCCATTTAATTACTGAGTGCTTTATTTGTAGTAACGTTTAAAACCATTTTACCCCTTCCTTCACCGATGGTCCGAGCAGGTTGATGGGTGACAGGTTGGTGAGCATTTCGTTTGAGTTTTTTTTTGTTGTTCATTTTCTTTAAATTAATTCTCTGGTGATTTTTGATTGTTTTGTTTTATATACCCGGTAAGAGATCCAGGTATAAATATTGAATTTCAGGTTTTCAGGTGAGGATACCGGCGAGGGGAATGCAGGGTCTCGCCCGTATTTTAAGGGCAAAACACGGCCTGGTGGGGGGGTGTCACGTAACGATTCAAATTATTTAATTTTAATTAGTTGTAAGTATAAATATTTTAATTTGTAAGTTTGAATTTGAATCGTTGCGCGGGCATTCCGCCATTCCGCCGGCTGAGACAGCAGTCCGTTCGCGATACTAGCGCATGCGCGCAACGTGTGAGTGAGCACGTGTATGGAATTACTTTATTTTTATAATTTAAAAATATAAACCATTGATTTTTGTTAGTTTAAGTTTTTGTTTAGGATTTTGAAACATTTGGGATGCATAATCGAGTGTCACATTATGCCCCAAATACTGTTTATATTATCTTTTTAGTCAAACTTGTCATCCGATAATTTGATGTCATTGATATTGGTGAAAAGTATTGACCACCGGGTAGGGGGAAAATCAATACTTTGTTGACACGAATTTGATAATATGAACTAATTATTATTTAATTTATGGGATAAGATACAAATACGAACATATTATAAAAAAATATTACATGCATTAGAATAATTATTCATGTATCATTCAGGGGTGGAAAAATTATCTTTATATTTTATATTTTAATTTAAAAACTAGCCCAGGGCTAGAGAAAAATAATCATAATAGTAATTAGGGCGATTATTGCGCCACGTGAGCGACCAACAGGTGGAGAATAGGATAATTAAATCAGAAAGATACGGGCTATTGTGGCGTACGGACACTGTCAGAAAGTGGAAAGTTATTGTATTTGATAATTAGTAGTTCTTTATTATAAAGTCCGTTGACATTATTCACCGGGTGAATAATATTGTGTAATTGAATTCTACATATTATTCGGCTGATATTTGGAGATTGATGAGTAAGTACTTTGTATTTCTTTCGTCGGATAATATTTTTCACGTGATAACCTCCCCCGGTAGTTGTTGGTCGCCGCGGAGAGTATAATTAATAAATATATTAATATCGCTGAATGATACATGGGAAAATTATAATTAATTCTTGTTAAATAATAATTTTTGTCATATTGTATACAGTATCCGGATATTTTTATATAAAAATATATATATACGTATAAAAAGATATACGACGTAGTTGGACGTCGGCGGTATACATATATATATATACCTATAGTATATATATCTATAGAGCTCATGCAGTACTTGAGTAAATTCCTCAAGTACTGACATCATCATTCGGGTGAAAAATTCCTGAATAATATTAATTAAATAATATTATTATTTAAAATAATCTTTGAGATATTATTATTTATATTTATTATTATTTAAAATAATTAAGTAACTTTATTTTTTTTCATTTTTGATTTATATACCCCAGTGGTCGAAGATTATTATTGTACTTATTATTAATTACTATCTACGAAGAGAAAATTTATGATTTGTTTGTGTGTGAGTATTAAAAATCCCGTATCTTTCTCTCTCTCACAGGTGTGAGAGATATATTACATGAATTAAAAATAATATGATCTTTATTCTTGTTAACAAAATTGAATTATATTATTATTTCCTTAAATTGACTATAAGTATTAAGTTCAAATAAGTTGTATTAATTTTGTGTGATAAGAAATCACCCCAGTGGTGAGAAAAATTTATTATTTATATATATTGTGAAATATTATTATATTTTTATTGTTTAAAAATATAAGGAACGGAAACCAACAGCTGTCGGGGAAATTTTAATATTTATTTCTCTGGATCTTTTTCCTCCTAATTTTCATTTATTTTTCCTACTCTTATTTATTATTTATATATAATTATTGGTTGCTTATTTACAATTTTTCTATTATCTGTTTAATTTATTGTTTCACTCGTGTGTTATCCGCCTTGTTACGGATCACTTGCTCGGATTTTCCCTCGTAAATTCCCCCTGAATAAATTTTGTCCGTTTTAAATAAACGGTCTGGCGCCTGCGTGCACTAACCCAGCCTGAGGAGCTGGTTCAGGCATACTAATTATTTATTATTATTATTTGATCTCAGTATTTTATATCATTTATTCTCATTTATTTTTATTTATTTATCACGCGTGGGTGACCGCATACGCTATATTGGACGGTTCCGCGTCTCCGTCGCGAAATTTCTACACAATATACGTTATAGAATTTAAGGACGACCAGTGTAGCAGTACCCCTGTTATAATTTGTGGATATATCTGAGAATATAACTAGAAATATATTTTGGGGTGTAATCTATTATAATACTTGTTATAATTTCGGATATATCTAGGATATAACTCAAAAGATATATTTTAGGGTATAATTTATTATAATTCCGGTTATAATTTGCGAATATATCAGCGAATGTAACCTTAAAAATATATTTTGGATTATAATGTATTATAAAGTTGCTTACAATTTGCGGATATAATTTTGTGGATATATTCCGACAATATATTTCAAATTATAATAATTATAACGGATTATATTTTAGGTTATAAATTTTTTTGTATGGGTCTCTGGCCATGAATGAGTTATGCATGATCAAGTATGAACCATGCATGGTCATGTTCAATAGAGCATGCTTAGGCATGACCTTTCCGGGTGGATCATATCTCTGGAGACAATTATTTCAAACTTAATGCATGCGCAAGCTTGACCTAGAATGAGTTATGCATGACCATGCTTGATCACGAATGAGTCATGCAGGATCAAGCATGAATTATGCATGAATCATGCACGGTCAGGCATGAATCCTGCATGATCATACATGATCATGCATGGTGATTTTTTCACGGATGGAAAACTTTCGAAGGAATGAATGTTAGCAAAAAATGTTAAGACCTTTTTTGTAGAGCATTAAATTTCCTTTAAGAATATACATCTTGACTAAAAAAAATTTTAATATTTCTAGTAGTTACAAAAATCTAAAACAGAAACAAAGAATTCAAAAAACAAATCAATTTTTAAGGCACGGTTACAAGGAAACGGCTCGTTTTATATCAATTTACTAAGAGAGATTTTTTGTAGAAAATCCAATTTCCTCTCAGAATAAACATTGTTCAAATTTTTCGGACAGATGATTTACTAGTTTTGAGTAAAAAAAAAAAAAATTCTGTCAAAAAACTAATAGTCGTAACGGTACACCTCTTAATACCGATATTAAGGGCTCAAACTTGCACAATAATTTTTTTTTTTGGTCATCAGGAATAATATTTTCACGGTATCGAAAAAATAAAAAAATAGTCAATTTTTTTGGCCCAGTCTAATCTATACATATATGAAAAATATTATGTACCTTCTCACCACTGTATCTCTGGAACTACATGGCCTACGGACTTGAAATTTGGCGTGAACGTTTATTATGTCTGTCAGTATTTCCCACTAAATGGCTATAATAATATAGGCTCCGAATGGGGTATGTGAGGGCGTCAAACGTTGCTATGTTCCCGTTTTTCGAATATATGTGTTCCAGATTTAAAATTCGTGATGAACGTTTATTATGTCCTGAAGGTATCCCTCATAAAACAGCTATAATAAAATCAACTTCTAAGGGAGCATGCGAGAGCATCAAACGTTAATATGTTTCCGTTTTTCAAATATATGTGTTACAGAGTGAAATTGGAGATAAACGATCACTATGTCATATAGGTAACACTCATAAGACAGATTTAATAAAATCGGATTCTAAGGGAGTTTTCGGGAGCGTCAGACATGTATATGCTCTCGTTTTCCAAACGTATATGTTGCATTCCAAACGTATGAGCATTAATTAGGTATGAAAATTAATTATGTCATTTACTTCTATTCTAAAATGGGTTTTAAGCGTACGATATAAATTCTATATGCACTCTTTAAACTGAATTACTTTGATAAATCTGTCACGATCGGAGTGAGTGAAGGCGACGGGCGAAAGGGTTATTTTTAATTTACGATTTAATACCGGGATACCGAATTACCTCGTTCTATAACTCAGCCCAGGAGTTCGATTGAACATCACGTGGTTAGTGTGAGAACGTATGAGGGATCAGGCACTGATTATTAATTTATAAGTTAAAGTGTGAAATTATTTTTATTCTGTCATCCAACCAAGGAATTTAGCGTCACGTGGCTGATTAAAGAATGTTATAATTTCGTATTGTTTTACAACTTATGTGTCTATTTGTACCGAGCGGATGTACTATAGACACGCCTAAGCGTGGAGCGTCACGAGATCAAATGTTGGAATCAACTCAGTGAGTCTTACTCGCGGATAGATCCAACAAGGGTTTTAGTTGCCGAAGTGATGACTTTTGGATGTTTAGTTTAAAATAAAAGAATCGAATTGCGGTTATCGATCTAGGACCCCCGATTGCCTAGGCGTGGAGCATCACGAGAACGAATGTTGAAATCAACTCAGTGAGTCTTACTCGCGGATAGATCCGACAAGGGTTTCAGTTATGACGGTAATGACTGACTTCGATTATTTTTCCTGGGTTTATATACGAAAGGTTTGAAAGAAAAGTGAGGCCGAAGATGCCTCAGAGAGTGGGTTGAAGACAAAGAGGAAAAATAATACAGAAGGGTTTGATTTCTTTTAGCAGCTGAGAGTGACATACTTATTACAGGAGTTCTTGGGATTTTGTAGTAAACAGGATGTAAATAGAAAAATAAGTCCGAGGTGGACTGCTTAAAAATAACGTCTCTATAAAATATATGACATTTATGGTCGATATATTACATACTCTAGAAAAGTATAATTGTAAAAAAACAAAAATCGAGAGAAAAATCTTCGGTGATGGGAAAAGGGAACGGAGAGGTTCCGCGGGAGACCATGTAAATTTTTGAAGACTACGTCTCTATAATGACATTTACGACCAATATTTTAGATGGTTCCGAGAAATGTAATTAAAATTAAAAATAGAAAAGCTTTCTATGGTGGAAAAGGGAAAAGTAAGGGTGTGCGGAGTATCGTGATATTTTGTAAAAACAATGTTTCTCTAAATATATGGTGACATTTACTACCAATATTTTAGGCACTCCTAAGAAATGTAATTAAAAATTAAAAATAAAATAGAATTCAAAAAAGATTTCTACGTTAGAAAAGAAATAGTAAGAATCCGCGGGAGACCGTGGGACCTATTGGTAACAGATGCTTTAACTAGAAAAGTCGTAAAAAGTTGAGTCGAACTAAAACAAGGAAATGTTTTGACAAATTTATTAAGAGTTTTACGATGACGAGGGACTTGCGGTCGCGGAAGACTCAGAGAAATCCTCATGTGGGACATCTGGAAAACATTGAGTCAGTGGGTTCTTCGTGAGGGACCGGCCGTAGTGGTGCAGCTGTGCGTAGAGGGGAAGAAAGACGTACTATTTTCTAGTTGCTTGTACTTATTTACGTCTCTCTTTCTTGTAACTTGACCGTTCATGCTCACATACCTTTCTGTGGGAATTCAGAGCAAACCCAAAATGCGTCATAGATACCCATACATGGACAACACACATATATATATATATATATACATATATATATATACATATATGCATATATATATATATATATACATATATGCATATATATATGTATCACATATATATACAAAACTCATGCACATATACGATGTACGAGTCCTCATTTATTATTATATTTTATGTGAGTGTGCTCCGAATTCTCCAGGTTAATTTCATACCAAAAAAAATGAAAAAGAAAATTTAAGAAAAATTAAAGTACTGTTAAATCGCGATTCATAAGTAACGATCGTTACAAATCTATGTTAGAAAAAAAAATTAATTACAATTCAATCAAAATATTAAAAACTTCCCCTTTCATGCGAGATCTTATGAGGAAGACGCGTATATTTTTAGCTCAAAAAAATAAGTAAATAATTTTTATCATCCCATCGTTATGATTGTGGTGTTATTATTTCTAATTGCATTGTGTGTCATTAGTGTTCCATAGCTTACTACGATTGTATTAATACGATTGCAGAGAAAGTCAAAAGTCGAAGCCATAGTTATAGAAATAATTTTAATCATAAAAAAAAATCATCAATTTACGTCCAGCGAAGCGGGCGGATAACGGCTAGTATATATATATATATATATATATATATATATATATATATATATGGTGGTTCGGCTTCACTTCACGAGATGGCATTTACAACTCGTGCCTATCGCAGTACCTCGTCCCTATGCCTGTTTCAGTCTATAACATTTCCAACAGGGCGTCTTAGGTGGGGTATACAATAGACACACTTAACTGAAGTCTCAGCTATCGTATACTTAGATGAAATGCCTCTCGCCCCACAAATAAATTTTTCCATCTTCCCTCTTCTCACTATCAATCACAACATTTCACTCTTTAGTATTTGGTGACTTAGGCAGTGTTTATTGTAATCAAATCCTAAGTATCGTCACCAAATAAATATATATATATATATATATATATATATATATATATATATATATATATATATATATATATATATATATATATATATTAAACTGTTTCAAATTAGGGGACTATTTTTTTTTTTTTGATGAACATTGAAAAATCGAAAGGGTATCTTAAAATATATGAGTTAAAATTTAAGCTCTCAATATTGATATTTAGAGGTGGCTATTGATAATTTTTGTTTTTTCATTTAGTAACATGGTAAAAAATACATAACTTCTAAAAAAATCAAGATACAAAAAATCTCTATGCAAACATTTTGTAGCAAATTTACTGATCTACAAAATAAGTTTTTTATGAATTTTGCATAAATTCAACCATTCACAAGATATCCGACGTCAAAGTTTGATAAGATTCAATGAACTTGTTTTTGCTCGTTCTGAATTTTATACCATGTCAACTAATGAGACTTCAGAAATTCTCAATACAGTTTTTTGAAGGAAATTGAACGCTCTACAAAAAAAGTCTCTTAACATTTTTCGATAAATCTATCTGTTTAAAAGATATTGGAGCTTGAAGTCAAGTTAGAGTAAATTTCGAGATCTTTTTACTTTTCCGGCGAAACTATCGGACTAATCATAAAATGTCATGGAATTTTTCATGTAGACAATTTTATTTTCTACAAATTATCTCGAATAATTTTTTTTAAATTCTGCATTCTATCATAGTTATTTCCATTTTGGTAATTATTTGGAAGTGGGGTCAACAGGTATTTTGACAAGCAAAAATCCAAAACCTGGCAAATGGCTTAGGGACACCGTTTAATCCCAAGCATTTGTCGGCGGATTGAAGTTGTTTCAGCTTAATTTGTTGTTATATAAGCTTTGATACACACTTGGTATGTAATTAAGGTACAAATTATGCTTAATTTCGAGTTTATCTTTGAGATTTTTCAGTTCCGTGCTACACTGCACTATTTGACATATTTTTCATATCATTCTATGTATTGACTCTTAAGTCAACCACCAAAACTTAAGGTATATGCCTATTTGCCATAATGTTTGTAGTTTCGTCCTAAGTACGTTAACGGACTCGTCAGTAAGGCTATGTTAACGCACTCTTGCCTTAGACTACATCTCTTACTAGTACGGACCGGCGTAAAACAGTGTTGTGGGCTTCAGCCAGACACTATACTAGCGAGGGAAGGCAGATACCATCCAAACTACTTGCAACAAAATGTTATGTGAGCTGTTGTACACATTAAAATACTGAAATAACAGAAATATGCTGATTTTCACTATTACAAGAGTTCAAAAATTATTTATAACTCTTAGATCGACCTTTCTATCGCCACCGTCCATCTTACGGTATTATATAAAATTACTTATATTTATTAGAAAAATTTATTTTTGAAAATTCACATGATTTTGTGTTATTTTTGACATTTCAATTGCAAGGTTCAGATAGATATCTGGTGTTAGAGACATAAACTCATACAGAAAATTCAATCCGCCGTGTAGCTGAACACGTGGAAAAAGTTTAATTATGGATCTTTAAGGTGTAAGCACTTGGAATTCTGAAAAATGTGGTTGACCCTGATTCCAAACAATTACCTCCATTTTAATGCCAAGGTCTTAAAATCGATCAGAACACTATTTTTTTAGGAGCTTAGCATTAAAATGGAAATAACTAGAATAAAATGCAGAATTTAAAAAAAATTTATCAGAGATAATTTGTAGAAAATCAAATTGTCTACAAAAAAAATTCTATGACATGTTATGATTAGTCCGATAGTTTCGCCGGAAAAGTAAAAAGATCTCGAAATTTACTCTAACTTGACTTCAAGCTCTAATATCTTTTAAACAGATGGATTTATCAAAAAATGTTAGGAGACTTTTTTTGTAGAGCGTTCAATTTCCTACAAAAAACTGTATTGAGAATTTCTGAAGTCTCATTAGTTGACATGGTATAAAATTCAGAACGAGCAATAACAAGTTCTTTGAATCTTATCAAACTTTGACGTCGGATATCTTGTGAATGGTTGAATTTATGCAAAATTCATAGAAAACTTTTTTTGTAGATCAGTAAATTTGCGACA
>OZ024706.1:21805681-21881313 GCA_964016945.1 Microplitis deprimator | reverse complement strand
CAACGAGTGGTATTTTTGAACTCTATTCAACTAATTATGATAGTTTATGACGAAATCCCTTGTAAAATCGACCATGAGGACAAATACAATAGTTAGATTTTTAAAAAAATCTACCTAATAAATAAGTATGTAAAAAACTTATTATTTCTATTTCTCGGGTTATATTTTCATTTATTGTCATGTAAGTTGATGGTGAAAAATCGAGAAGCTTTATTATTAATATTCAAGGGTCGCTCGAAAACGTCCAAAAGACAGCACTCGGAAACATTCAAAATTCTTGAAAGAGGTTTGAATATTTGAATTTTTGGGTTAAATTTTCAGCGTAGTCATGATTTTACAAATATAAACTATTGCTGCCACGAGAAAAAAAAAATTTTGAAATCAAAAATCCGAATTTCAATAATTTTTGATATTTTCAAAATTCGTGAGCGACCTCTTAAAAATTTTTTATCGAGCAGATTTTTGGAGAGGCTTCTTAAAACATCGTAAACAAACAAATTTTCATGCGAGATCGGAAAAAAAAATAGTCGGTTTTTTTGCGCCATCCTCATATATTATATATATATATATATATATATATATATATATATATATATATGTATATATATCTTAATATATATAAATCTCGTGTCACAATGTTTGTCCTCGATGGACTCCTAAACCACTTAACCGATTATAATAAAATTCGCACACTATGTGCAGTTCAATCCAACTTGAGAGATAGGATAGTTTAAATCTCAAATTATAGTCGCAATTTTAATTTATTGCTAATTATTTGTCTGTTATTATTTGACAGTCACAATTATCTGTTAACTCCAAATGATTCTAACAGATGTCGATACCTTTCGACTGGGTTGAGTAAGTAATCAATAGATGGCGCTGCTATGGTAAATCTACGAACGTGTCATATAAGAATATCATAAGAACAAGAGCAGCAGGAGAACGAGACATAGCCACAGTAGGAGCACAGGAACAATAATTTCAATTTATACATGTAAGTAATATCACATAGTTTTATAAAAGTTAACTAATATATCAATGAGAAAATGGCACAAAGCTCCCCACACTTTTTCAATAATTGTACAAAAATTTTTATATTATTTTTATTTAACCTCCATTGAAAATTATTTTGCACTTATTATTTCAATGTGCTATGATAACATGTTTTTCAGTTTCTCTTTCTAATATTTAAACGATTAAATTATTATTTTCAGTCAAATGCCACCGAAAAAATCTAACCTCAACAACGCGAGCAGCAAAGGGTCACGACGCAAACGTTTTGAAAGAGCTCAGCAATTACCAGAACAAATTGAAACAAGAAATGCAGCTCAAAGAATCAGGACTGCAGAAAGTCGTGCACAAGAATCTCAAGAACAGCGTGACGAACGTCTGCAACAGAATATTACGAGAACAAGAGCGGCACGAGAACGAAACATAGCTACAGTACGAGTACTAGATCGACAAAGGCAACGGATCAGCCGCTCATTAACACGTGCATCATTCGTTCGGCTTGCCTTTGAATATGCACTAGATATTAACTACTCAGCGCATTCAAAAATTGCTATCGGTGGAATGGATAAAGTATGTCAATATTGTCAGGCATTGAAATTTCGGAATGAAGCAGCCGGCATGTGCTGCGCATCAGGAAAAGTTGTGCTGTCACCTCTACCCGCTCCGCCGGAGCCTTTATTATCCCTTCTTACTGGCAATTCAGATGATTCCAAATTATTTTTGCGTAAGATACGCAAATTTAATTCTTGCTTCCAAATGACCTCATTTGGGGCAACTAAAATTTGCGATCGTGCATCCGATGGACGTAATTTTGAAACTACATTCAAAATTCAAGGCCAGGTGTACCATAAAATCGGATCACTGATGCCAATGCTTGATAACAATCCGAAATTTCTTCAAATATATTTTATGGGCGATTGTGAAGAGCGCGTGACGACTCGGTGCCTGTATAATTTTATTAGAAGATCACAATCAACTAATTCAATTGATCAAAAGAGTTTCGCCACGACTGCAAAATGACAATTATCAAATCGTTACAAAAGCCGACAAAGTACCATTAGGTGAACATGCTGGTAGATTCAACGCTCCAACTGTTGATGAGGTTGCTGTTATCATGGTTGGTGATCCAGTTGACAAAAGATCTATAAAAATTACACGGCGAGACAACACTGTCAGTACGATTTCGGATCTACACCGTTCATATGACGCACTACAATATCCATTGATATTTTGGCAAGGACAAGATGAATATCACCTTAATATCAAACAGTTTGATCCAAATACCGGTAAATTTGACAATTATCTATTTACTTTCTTACTGTATGTATAGATTTCAATTTCGTATTGCATTTTATTTTTTATTTTTTTACAATGACATCGGTAATGCTTTCATTTTACCTTCAAGCTACATCGGCAGTCCACGGAACATGCAGGAATACATACAAGATGCGATGACTTACGTACGTCATTACGGCCGACCGGATTTATTTATAACATTCACATGTAATCCGAATTAGGAAGAGATACAAACTTTACTATTGCCAGGACAACAAGCCATTCATCGTCATGATTTAACTGCACGTGTGTTTAAACAAAAATTGAAATCCTTAATTGATTTTATTGTTAAATATTCAATTTTTGGTATCACACGTTGTTGGCTGTATACGATAGAGTGGCAAAAGCGAGGTTTGCCTCATGCCCACATTTTGGTTTGGCTTAAAGATAGAATTCGTCCTGAAGAAATCGATCAAATAATTGCAGCCGAAATTCCAGACCCATTAATTGATCAAGAATTATTTGATATTGCCACCAAACACATGATCCATGGGCCATGCGGTGCTTTCAACATGACGTCACCGTGCATGGAAAATGGAAAATGTAAAAAAAATTTCCCAAAGCCGCATACGAATGACACGATCACGGATATTGATAGTTATCCAATGTATCGCCGCAAAAGTACTGAGAATGGTGGCCACACATTTACAATGCGACTGCCGAACTTTCCAAATCAAGTTGAGTTTGATAATCAGTGGGTGGTACCATACTCACCACTACTTTCAAAAACTTACAAAGCTCATATCAATGTTGAGCTTTGCAGTTCTGTTAAATCAATTAAGTATATTTGTAAATATGTAAACAAAGGCAGTGATTTGGCCATATTTGAAGTACAAAACATAAATAAAAATGACGAAATAGCACGATACCAAATGGGCAGATACATTAGCAGCAATGAAGCTATTTGGCATATTCTCAGCTTTCCCATCCACGAAAGAGATCCTGCTGTCCAACATCTGGCAATACATCTTGAAAACGGTCAACGTGTATACTTCACTGAAGAAAATGTTCTCCAAAGAGCGTTCGAAGCTCCGAAAACGACTCTAACTGAATTTTTTACATTGTGTCAAAAACCTGATGTTTTTGGCCAATTCGCGAAGACATTGGTGTATGGTGATGTTCCACGTTATTTCACATGGAACAAATCCAGTAAAAAATAGGAGCCACGGAAACAAGGAAAACCACATCCTTCCATTACAGGCATATTCAAAGCTAAGACATTGGGGAGACTTTACACGGTACATCCAAAGCAACGTGAGTGCTTCTATTTACGTTTGTTATTGGTGAATGTTCCCGGACCAACGTCTTTTGAATTTTTACGAACAGTTAATGGTCGAGTATTCAATACATACCAGGATGCATGTCGTGAACTGCAATTGCTAGAAGACGATAACCATTGGGACTTAACGCTTGCTGATGCTGCGTTGACATCAACACCGAATAACATTCGTCAGTTGTTTGCAATTATTTTGACATGTTATCCCTCGCAAGCACAAACTTTGTGGGAAAAATATAAAAATTGTATGACAGAAGACATCTTGCACCGAATTAGACAAACAAATCAATGCCAAAACATAGATTATACACCAGAGATGTACAATGAAGCATTGGTCTTGATCGAGGATTTATGTGTTCTTATTTCAAATTTACCACTTAATCATTATGGTATGCCATCATCTAATCGTCCAGCCACCGACTTAGTCAATACCGATTTGCAACGAGAAAATCAATATGACCATGGAAGTTTAGCAACAATTATCATGAACAGTGAACCATTACTGACAGCAGAACAAAAAATTATTTATGATCGGATTATGCTGGCTGTTGCTGCTGAACAAGGCGGTTTTTTTTTCTTGGATGCACCCGGTGGAACCGGTAAGACATTTTTAATATCGTTGACTCTTGCCAAAATACGGTCGCAACAAAAAATCGCATTAGCAGTAGCATCGTCAGGCATTGCGGCTACTTTACTGGATGGTGGGCGAACAGCACATTCAACATTCAAGCTGCCATTGGACGTTCATAATAAACCAGATGCAATGTGTAACATCAAAAAGAATAGTGGAATAGCTGCAGTGTTGCGGAAGAGTTCTATAATAATTTGGGATGAGTGCACAATGGCACACAAATATTCACTTGAAGCATTAAACAGAACTATGCAAGATTTAAACAGCAATAATAAACTTTTCGGTGGTGCTATCTTACTTTTGTCTGGTGACTTCCGGCAGACCTTATCGGTTATACCTCGCTCTACTTTCGCGGATGAGATTAATGCATGTTTGAAACAATCATTCTTATGGCGAAGTGTTGAAACACTTCCATTGACCATAAATATGCGAGTACAATTGCAAAATGATCCATCAGCACAAATATTTTCCGAACAACTACTAGATATTGGGAACGGTAAAATAGAATTGCAACCAAATACGCAATGCATTAAACTACCAGACAATTTTTGCACAATTGTTCAGGATAAAAATGAATTGATTCAGAGTATTTTCCCGGATATACAGAATAATTATTTGAATCATGAATGGCTTAGTCAACAGGCGATTTTGGCAGCCAAAAACGTTGATGTTGACGAAATTAACTTCCAGATACAATAGTTGTTACCAGGCGATCTGATGTCTTTTAAATCAATCGATACTGTTGTTGATGAAAATGAAAGTGTGAATTTTCCGATTGAATTTTTAAATTCATTAGATATCCCTGGAATGCCACCACATAATCTTTGATTAAAGATTGGTTCCCCTATTATTCTCCTCCGTAATTTGAATCCACCTCAATTATGTAACGGTACGCGTTTGGTCATCAAAAAGATCACCGGAAACATTCTTGAAGCAACCATTTTGGCTGGGAAGTTTAAAGGAAAAGTGGTCCTGCTGCCACGTATTCCGATGATACCATCAGATTCTACCATACCCTTCAAAAGGCTACAGTTTCCAATTCGTTTAGCTTTCGCCATGTCTATAAATAAATCTCAAGGTCAAACAATGTCCATTTGTGGTTTAGATTTGGAAAATCCATGTTTTTCTCATGGGCAACTATATGTTGCGTGTTCACGTGTTGGGAAACCGTCGAATCTATTTGTGTTAGCTAAAGACAGGTTAACCAAAAACATTGTGCACCGATTGGTGTTAAATTAAATTGAAATTGATTAATTAATTTTTTTAATCATACACTTTTTCTTTCACAAAAAAATTAAATACCAAGAACCATTATTATTATTAAATACGAATTTTGTGTGTGTGCAATCAAGAAAATCAGCCTATCGGTTGACCCTGCGGGC
Organism: Microplitis deprimator; assembly: GCA_964016945.1. Lineage (NCBI taxonomy): Eukaryota > Metazoa > Arthropoda > Insecta > Hymenoptera > Braconidae > Microplitis > Microplitis deprimator. Next base: position 21,875,678 of record OZ024706.1, on the reverse strand, counting down.
CAGCCCTAAAACCCCGCTATTTTCGAGCTCCTTAAGCTAGAAAACATTGTTGTGAATACGTTTTCGAGCTCATCGAGCTCGAAAATACTTTTAGATGCCGTTGTTTTCGAAAAAAAACGCTTCTTACCATTTTTTCTCCAACGATCTCTCAAACGAATTGACCAATTGAGATGGTTAAAGTGGCAATCGACGCGTTTTATTAAGTTCTAGACCCGATTAGACTTTGAAATCGATTGGAACACCACAAGCTTATATGGAAAATAGCGCCCTTTTTTCATGAATTTTGTGTGTGTGCAATTAAAAAGATATATCCACACATGAAAAAATGTGAAAAATTGCACTGTCCCTGAACCCTGCTGGGGCTTCGTCCCTAGACCCTCTTATTGAGAGACTCTTTTTTCACGAAAAAAAAACAAAGAGACTTTTTCCTCCTTTCTTTTTGTTTTTTTAATTATTTTTATTAATAATTTTCTAGATTTCCATTAAGAGTGTTAGAATTAAGTGATTAATTGTCGGGGATAAGTTGTTAAAGGATGGACTGTCACAGGGATGAATTGTCGCGGAGGATGAATGGTCCGGGATGAATTGTCGGGGATAAATTGTCTTGGTCCCGAAAAGCGTCACACCGTGTGGCGGGTGTTTTAGATTGCGGTTGTTTTGTCGGGTGTTTCAGTTTGCGGGTATTTTGTCGTCGGGTATTTCGTCGTCGGGTATTTTGGCATCGGGTATTTCGGCATCAGGTCAATTGTCGTGTTACCTGACTAACTCACCCGGCAAACAAATTTGCTCACCGTACACTAGTGCAGCCGGGGTCGTCTGCATTTCGTCTTTCCAGGCAGTGCGTAAGCCGAGCAAAACGGCTGGTAATGCGTCATACCATGACTCTTGATGACACAAAAGTGCTGATTTTAGTTGACGATCTAATCGTTTGATGAGACCGTTGGCTTGCGGGTGATAAGGCGTGGTATGCAGGTGTTTTATTCCATACATCTTCTTTAGCGATTGGAATAACGACGATTCGAATTGCGGACCTTGGTCCGAAGTTATGCGTTTCGGTAGTCCGTGGCGTGAAACCCAGTGTAGCGATAGCACATGTGATATTGTCTCTGCAGTTTCATTGGATAACGGGGCAGTGTCAGGAAACCTAGTGAATCGATCGATGATCGTTAAACACTGATTAAAGCCTCTTGACGATTTTAAAGACACTACGTCGATATGAATGTGCTCGAATCGTTCAGTTGGAGGTTTAAAACTGGCGATTGGCGATGAAACGTGTCTCTGAATTTTATTTTTCTGGCAATCAATAGAAGATTTCGCCCATTCACGGCAATCTTTATTAATTGACGGCCAGACGTATCGTTTGGAGACCATTTTCAGTGATCCTTTGATTCCGGGGTGAGCTAGCGAGTGCAGTGAATTAAACACCCTCTCTCTCAGCGGCTCTAGAACGTAAGGTCGCACTGTACCTGAAGCAATGTCACAGTACAATGCTAAACCGTTATCAAAATTGATTCGTCGAAGCTGCAACGCGGTTGTCTATTGCATCAGTTGTTGAAGCTCGAGATCTTGCTTCTGTGCATCGGCAAGTTCTTCCGATGTAATGGCAGTAGACACTGCTTTGACTCGTGAAAATGTGTCAGCGACAATATTGCTGTTACCCGACACATTTTGAATATCGGTGGTGAATTGAACGATGAAATCCGAACGGTAGAATTGCCATGGTGCTCTCTCCGTACGCTGTTTGAATGCGTGTTGAAGCGGATTATGATCTGTGTAGATCGTTACGTGTCGACCTTCGAAAATATGCCGGAAATGTCTCACGGCTTTATAGATCGCGTGTAATTCACCATCATAAGTCGACAATTTTTGGATCGACGGTGGTAATTTCGGGCTAAAGAAAGCCAGCGGCTGCCAGTCATTGCTTACACGTTGCTGAAGGACGGCCCCGATCCCGATTTCTGATGCATCGGTAAAAACTGTCTAATCCACGTTTGTTCTTGGGTGCACAAGGAGTGTTGCACCATCGAGAGATCGTTTAGCGGCATCAAAGGCGTTTTGAGAATCAGCTGTCCAGTTGACAGGATGTAATCCTTTAATTTTCGGTCCTCCCAGTACTTTATTCAACGCTGCCAAAATTTCTGCAGCGTTCTTAATGAACTTTCTGTAGAAATTGATTGTGCCAAGGAATCCGCGAAGTTCTTTAACGGTTTTAGGAGGCTGGAGATTAACAATAGTATCAACTTTTTCCGGCAATGGTTTAATGCCGTGTCCATTGATTAAATAATCGAGGAATTTAACTTCGGTTTTGCCTAGCTGGCACTTCGGAACGTTTATTATTAGCCCGTAATCACGAAGACGTTGAAATAATATCTTGAGGTGTTTTGAATGCTCTTCTTCGTCTTTGGATGCGACTAGTGTATCGTCGATATATGGAAATATAAAATCCAGATCACGGGTGGTTTCGTCGATAAATCTCTGGAACGTCTGTGCTGCATTTTTGAGTCCAAAAGTCATGTATGAAAACTCAAATAAGCCAAACGGAGTGATACTAGCCGTTTTCTCAACATCTTCTGAAGCTACTCGAAGTTGGAGGATAGTTTTGGTAAAATTGACGACAGAAAAAATTCGTTTCCCATGTAAATACGCGGCAAAATCGTCCATATATCGAAGTGCATATTCGTCGATAAGATTAAGGTCATTTAATGGGCGATAATTACCACATGGTATCTATCCACTATCCTTTTTCTGTACCATGTGTAATGGCGAAGACCAAGCATTCTGCGATATAACTTATTGTGTCTACGAATGAAGTAAAGACAGAAAACGGAAAAATCGATGTTCGACGTAGATTGCTGAATTAATCGATCGCTTTGCATTGTAGCAACGCTACATATATTCATATAATTTTTGTATTATTATAAAATAGTTTTCGTAATTTCTGTCCAAGTTGTTTTTGGGAATATTTTACGAATAAAGATAAAAAAAAGTGGATTCTATTTACTTTTTTGTGTATTTTTCTTTAGTTATATTTATTCCGTTACCTTTCCTTTTCCTTTAGATTAAGAAGCTCTTGATTCTTCGGTTGTGTCTTTTTATCAGGGTATTCATATTTGTTGCTCCCCCTTCTGTTTTTTTTTGAGTACTTTGATTTCATCATTATGTTGGTTGGCGAATGGTTTGATCATTTTCTTGTTGCGCCACGTTCGGACTGTCTGGATCATCCATTTTATTTGGAAAAAAAAAAAACCCTTTTGATGGTTGATCATAAGATCATGTACTTATTCGTTAGGTAATTATCTTGATTGAATAAGGATGATTGGATCATTCTAGAAAAATTACGGCAAATTGAGATCTTTTAATGAATGAAAAATGCTGTTTTCTGTGTTATTTTCTAAATAACGTTGTCATGAGGACATTCATCATTCACAGTTTGATTAAAGTTCAAAATCTACTTCCATTTCGGATGCCGAATGGTCTCTTTTTGTTCTTAATGGGAATTTTCCCTTTTTGGGAAAAGGAGAGACGTTAAAGTGAGCACGCTTACTCTAAGTGGCCCCTCTGATTATCTCTCCGGTTGTTGTTGGGCCTTGCTGTTATGGCTGCTTGTGACGTCATGCGCAGTATAGGTGTCGCATCAGTTACAGAACTTGTAGCTGCGTGAGCTCATCGTCTCAAGTGTCTGTTTTCGTAGATCATCCACTTCTAGGGGGTTTCCAAAGGTAGTGAAGGGTGAAAGGAAACGTACTCTAGGTCGTAAGGGGACGACGTCTTTTACCCAGATTCCGATTACACAGATGGTGCAGTTGCCTAAATTCTTTTGATACAGATTGCGATTACACAGATTGTGATAAGACAGATTCCCGTTTACCCAGAAAATCTTTTACGCAGATTGCCGATGATACAAAAAATTAATTATCCAGATTCCGATGATACGGATAATTAAATTAATTGCATTAAAAGGATATAATAGTCATTCAATGTTGAAATTTGAAAATGAGGTTTTTGATCCTTCATCGGCTAGATGACAGCGCCTCTCCAAAGTGCGCAATTAAAATTTTAAATTTCTAGTAGAAAATAATAAGTTGAGTTGGCCAGTTAGCGCTAATCTTCATATTTTTACAGGAATTCTAAAAAAACATATTTGAACTGCAAGCTATTGCACAACTCTTAATGCGAAGCACTAGAGTGTATTTTACGACGAGGACGTACTTGACGGTTGAAATATCAGCTTCCTGGGCCATTTTTTTTTTGGTAAATTAAACATGTAGTAATGAGTGGATGAGTTAAATTAAAAATAGAAACTTTATAATGGTTTGAAGTAATCACTCGTACTCCCTTGTAGCGTGTGGTAGTAGTGATTAAATTCCGGATATCAAACAAAACTTTCACGAGGTTCTCTTCTTTTTGAAACTCCTTAGTGATACTGGAAGAAGTATAATAAAAAATGGTTTATTATAATTTTTATTGATATTTTTACCTTACACTCGTGAGATAGCTGACAGAAATGCTTAAAACATTTAAAGAGAGTTGTTTCTTCAGCCAATTCCCTGTAAAAATATTTTTATTTTATACTAGTCCAATAATGTTTTATAACTGATATAAATAGCAACAAATAAATTTATTAATTCATACTCACTACCAAGCATTTTCATCCCACAAATTCATATATTCAAAACTAATCGACTAAAAAATATGCTCTAAATAAATTAATCTTGCATGTACCAAGCGATTCTTTTGCATTCAAGTCCCTGTAACAAAATTAATTAAATTATGTAAGTTTTAAGGAGTTGATAGAAATTAAAGAAAAAAAAATCTGGGCATTGGTTGGCACTGCGGGCCGGCCCTAAAACTTCCCGCTGTTTTTGAGCTCTAAAATCATCAGTATAAATACATTTTCGAGCTCTTCAAGGTCGAAAGTACTTTTGTTCCCCTTTTTTTATGAGATTTTCGAGGTCAAAAGAGTTATGTTTTATGTTAAAGTTTCAGATTTAGAATAAAAAGTAATTAATTTACAACACATACATATATGTATACATGTGTGTGTGTGTGTGTGTGTGTGCGTGCATGTGTGTGTGTCGATGTAAGCCTCTCATATCTTTTAAATAAATAAACCGATTTAGATGGTCCTTGCGACATTTAAAAGATTCCTTCTGAACTTTTATTTCCCGAAAATTTCAGATCATTTAGTCAAATATACTCTGAGATATTTAAGAAATACGAAGAAAAAATCATTTTTTTTTTTCGTTTTTTTTTTTTTTTTTGGTATTTTGAAGAACTGTCAGATGGTTTAATTCCAAAATCTCATCAGCTCTAGAACTCGATAAAAGCTTTCAATTGCCGCCAAGAACGTCTTAATCAGATAATCCGTTCAAGAGATATCGTAGACGGAATAATAAATGTAAAATCTATATCTGCTTTTTTCATTGAATAATATCATAATTACTGAACAACATTACTCAAAACTAATATGATCTTCTTTATGTTTGTCATTAGAAGTGACTGCTTAAAAATCGTTATGTTCGCTCGCATCACGATATACTTACACGATATAGTTACACCTTATCTCGGAAATACTTATTTTTAAGCAAATTATTGAACATAGTTGTGAATAAATATATAAGAAAAGCTTATACATTAATTATTTTGGATTCTAAATTTTGAAACTTTAACATGAAACGTAACCCGTTTGACCTTGAAAATCTTATAAAAAAAGGATTACAAAAGTATTTTCGAGCTTGAAGAGCTCGAAAATGTATTTATACTAATGCTTTTAGAGCTCGAAAACAACGGAAAAATTTGGGGCCGGCCCGCAGGGTCAACTGATGCGCAAACTTTTTTTTCTTTAATTTCTATCAACTCTTTAAAACTTACATAATTTAATTAATTTTGTTACAGGGACTTGAATGCAAAAGAATCGCTTGGTACATGCAAGATTAATTTATTTAGAGCATATTTTTCAGTCGATTAGTTTTGAATATATGAATTTGTGGGATGAAAATGCTTGGTAGTGAGTATGAATTAATAAATTTATTTGTTGCTATTTATATCAGTTATAAAACATTATTGGACTAGTATAAAATAAAAATATTTTTACAGGGAATTGGCTAAAGAAACAACTCCATTTAAATGTTTTAAGCATTTCTGTCAGCTATTTCACGAGTGTAAGGTAAAAATATCAATAAAAATTATAATAAACCATTTTTTATTATACTTCTTCCAGTATCACTAAGGAGTTTCAAAAAGAAGGGACCTCGTGAAAGTTTTGTTTGATATCCGGAATTTAATCACTACTACCACACGCTACAAGGGAGTACGAGTGATTACTTCAAACCATTATAAAGTTTCTATTTTTAATTTAACTCATCCACTCATTACTACATGTTTAATTTACCAAAAAAAAAAAAAAAATGAATAAATAAAAATAAAAAAACACTAATAAAAAAAACAGAAAAATGGCCCAGGGAGCTGATATTTCAATCGTCAAGTATGTCCTTGTCCTAAAGAGGCAAACAGAATTTTTCGATCGTAAAGCACGCTTTACTGCTTCGCATTTAGAGTTGTGCAATAGCTTGCAGTTCAAATATGTTTTTTCAGAATTCTTGTAAAAATATGAAGATTAGCGCTAACTGGCCAACTCAACATATTATTTTCTACTAGAAATTAAAAATTTTAATCGCGCACTACGAAGAGGTGCTCTCATCTAGCCAATAAAGGATCAAATACCTTATTTTCAAATTTTAACATTGAATTGCTATTATTCCCTTTTAATTTAATTGATTTTAATTATCCGTATCATCGGAATCTGGATAATTAATTTTTTGTATCATCGGCAATCTGCGTAAATGATTTTCTGGGTCAACGGGAATCTGTTTTATCACGATCTGTGTAATCGCAATCTGTATCAAAGGAATTTGGGCAACTGTGCCATCTGTGTGATCGGAATCTGGGTAAAAAACGTCGTCCCAATTCTTGAAGTTCATGAATGATGCTAATGGTTCTCTGCGCTCGCGTAGTCTTATCTTATAACTAATTGTATTTAACATTTTATATTTGTATAGCTTCAAATATAACGATGCAAAGAAAAAATGAAAAATAATAAAAAAAATCTATTAATACTTATTGTGTAAAGATGCCTTATTTATAGGGATATATCGATTATCATAGATTATGTATGTGAAAAAAAAGTTACCTTATAAACAAATATATATATATATATATATTTATATAAAAAAAATTTTTTTTGTATTTTTGCTTTGTTTTTTTTATTTTTTTTTTTTTTATTTATTGTCTTTGTGCCTCGCTGGACTTTACGCTAGTACATATGTCTAGCCTTATAATTAACATTTAATAAATCAATTGTAGATATTCCTATGGCCAACTAACATAATTAAAGTACATTCAGATCAATGCATTTATTAGTCCAGGAGGAATCGGCGCATGAGTACCGAAAACTATTCCAGCTCAATTCTTTTATGCGATCTTCTTCAAATTGCCCTACTGATGATATAAATGCATGTTGCCATGGGGCAATCCCGTGCCATATTGTTTAAACAATTGCAAGGAATTGTTATTTTGCAACTGGACAATTTATTTTTTGTGTTCTTTATTGGAATACAATTTAAAAAGGTCTTATGACCTTTCACGATGAAGTCAATATTTTTAGAGATATGAATTTTTAAAGGTTCGAAAAATCTCAAATTTGGGTACTTTTGACCCATGAAAAATATATTTAAAAAAAAAAAATATAAAAAATATTTTTTTTTAAATTCTTTATACAATAGTTAATAATATTCTTAATTGAGATTTTAAACAATTTCATTGTTTATACTTGTTATTCAATTGTTAATTTCGCGCGCTCACAAGTATACGTCGCTTACCCTTAAGTATCACTGTCTCTCTCTGACTCATACGCTGCATCGGCTTCTCTGTGTCCTGAATCATTATTTATCATTTATCTTAAAAACTATTAACTTTATCAAAATTTATAATAAGTGTAATGTTATCAATAATCAAAGTGTCTACAATTTGTCTTTGATAAATTTTTTTCTGAAATCAATTTTACAAAAGTTATTTAAGCATGAAGCGGAACATGTAATTAAAATTACTTTTTTATTGGTTTATATTAATTTCTTTTAATAAAACAGAAAGTACTAACATTGAATAGCTTTTTCAAACAAAGGTTATAGATGTAGAAGTATGAGAAAATGAAACAAGATTTAAAAACAAGTATTAATTTATTATCTATATCATTTTTCCATGTTATATTCTTACAGTCTTCTGAATCACAACCACATAGAAGTATGCAACTAATATCATTTTTTTACAGGAACATGCTTTGGTTTTATAGCCTGTCTTACAATCACACGGTCTTTAAAGATTAGTTGGAAATGAGCTTTTGTTTATAAATAAAGGTAGCAAAGTAGCATTCTCTAGTTTATATCCGAACTGCGTAAAATCTAATGTTTTATATTGAGGATATAATGCATCTTTCCAAATGTACGTTTGAGCAGAAGCTCTAAGTGCATGCAAATGCAAGGTGTCTGATGTGCACAGAATTTTTGATAAATTAATATTAGTCTCAAAGCAACGAGAAGAAATAATTTGTCTTGCTTCATCCGCGGTGTTACCTTTTTTAGTCAAAATATTTAAATATAATGTTTCTAAGCCGTTTAGCTCCTTAGTACTTAATTCTAAGCTATTGCCAAGAAGGACTAGAGCATCACGATTTTCTTTTATTTTCATCATTTTTAAAGCTTTTTTTTTTGTGTCAATTTTACTAGTCGTATTATACGACCCGTAATGCATATCAAGCAGGTCAAATTTCACAAACTGGGTACGTTAGAGAATCAGCCGCTTTGTGACGCGAAAGAAATCGTGATTTTTTATTATTAATTTCCATCCATAATCCGGAACAACCACTTTTTTCAACCGTGACCAATAATAAATACTTAGTACAAAAACATCAGTGTCTACACTGTGAATTATTATTTCAGAATTCAACTGAATATTGTAAGCAGCGTGACAAAAAATTCAAAAATCAGCCTCAATGTGATTGTTTATCAATTCCGGTACCTCTACAATTTTCCACTTTGAATACAAACATTATCATTACATTAACAAACATTATCAAAGCCACCAGAAATAATAAATTCTTGATTATCTGTAAGTGAAACGTACTGTAAAACATTTTGACGCAGAAATATTACTAACTCTAGCTTATTTTTCGGACTAGTCAGAAATGTTGAAATATTTTTAGAAATTTTAGTATTAAGCCCTTGAATAACTGTAAAATATTAACTTAAGTTTAATTACATTAAATAATTATTTGTGCTGGATCGGGATGGTGGAAGAAATAATAAATCACTTATTTTGGTGTATTGTCCATATTTAATAAAATTATCACAGATAGTAATATCGAGTACATAGCTGAGCACGAGATCAGTAAGCAGAGCACATTTCTACATGAAATAGATTTCATTAGTAGTTTTACCAAATTACACGGCACCATACACGTGAATTAATAGTCATACAGTGAGCGCAGAGACGAAATAAAAAATAAACAATTGAGGCTGCACAGATATAACAATTGTGGTATAATGAAAGTATCAATCATAATAAATTTTATGTGACATGTTACATGTACTTTTAAACCGAGCAAGAATTTATAGAGACGATTCGAGTGCCGAGTCTTGTCGTAAACTGAATGATTTGCAATCACAAATAATATTTGGTATTTATTTTAGAAATTAACTGTATAACTGGATGGACTGACCAGTGACATCAACTATACCAGCTAGCATCGAGCACAAGTAGAATATTTTAGTGATGAGCAATAAGTAAATGATAATTAGAATGTGAATGTGATTTGAATATTAATTATTTGTGACTGCAAAGTCCTGTGATAGCGAGTGTATATATATTTATATATATATATATACATATACCGGCAGGTTATTTTAGCACGCGATCAACGCAAAACGATCACAGAGTTTTATAAGAAAATAAAGGAGTGACAAAATTTACCTGATGATTCAGCGAGTATAAACTACGATGATCTTAATTATATCGTCGAGTAATTAGAGAGATGTAGCGTGATTTGCACAGGATTGCGTTGTAATTAAATAACACGTGGTATTGTATCCCATGTGTTGTAGAAGAGTGGTGGTTGCCGCGTAGCTGGCTATCGAGTTGAAGTTTCGAGTAGCAGAGGGCGTGACGATAGCAGCACCTCTGGTAGAGTAGAGTGTGGAGTTATCAAATGTTCTGGCGCGAACATTTAATAATTACGCAACAATAACTATTTCACATGTTTTTATTTTTTTTGGCTCTTATTGCAGCTTCTAAATACTTGATACTTAGATTGTCATACCTATCAAATACAATATCAACACGCGTAACTCTCGGCTTTTCAAAATATGATGTAACATAATTAAAAAATGCTGTAGCAAATTTACCAAACGTAGCATGTTTAGAAATCTGCAATCGATGTACTCCTGTCATTCCATCAAACAAATGTATTTTAGAATTTAAAGAAGAAAATGAATTCATCAAGGTTACAATGTTACAGGTTACAGTACACAATGTTTCTTTCTCAATCGCTTCCATTAAAACAGATTTTTTATAAAAGCCATCAGCAAGAGCTTTTAGGTAATTTAATAATTCGTATCTTCCTAAAGAATCTACACTATATTCTCTTTGAACACACAACATTAGGAGCTGTTAAATATCCATTAATTCTTTGGTTTCTTTTGGCTCTTTACTGTTTACATTTTTAGGTTTATTTTCTTCAGTATACGCAAAATTTTTTACTAAAACTCTAGACATACGATCGAAAATACTTTTATCTTTGCGAATATGATAATAGATATTTGCTTGTCTCTTCACTTGCTAATTGCCCATTTGAAATATTAAATAAGCTTATGCAGCTTGTCATATTATCAAATATATTTTTACTCTTTAAATTATTTACAATAATGTCCACATCTGTATCGTGTCTTTTAATTTGACTCGAACTCCATTTATGATGTCTAAATGCGCGAATATCATTCGCAGGATCATCATCATGTAAATCACAGAAAACTAAAAATGATTGGTGAATAGAATTTTTTACAGGGTACAGCAAAATCCACCTTTGCATAGCATGTTCATTCTGTGTTATGCCTATGAAACCACCACTCATTGCTGATGATCTATTTTGAGACTGCTTTAATGCTAAATCACTTTCGACACCGTTAAAAATACCCTCTTTTCTCTTGACTGACATCATTCCACGGTTTAAATCATATATTACAATATTGGGCAGTTGGAGCATATTTTGAAGATACTAAGAAAGTAAGGCAGCATTTATTGCGTTGATATCAAATGAAGCTGAAAATTACCTTTTCTATCAGCTTTAATCGAATCGAATAGGATTTCTACCATTTCACAATATCTGTTTAAGTATAAAAAGGTCCCATTTTCCTGACTTCTAGTATTTAAAAATTCTACGAACTATGGCTTCATTTGATAAATTAAATAAGGGTAATTCTAGCAAACATTTGACATCTGAACTATTAAAGCACTTTAAATACTCCATTATTTGTAGTACTTTTATACTTTCATACAGAAGTTTATGTGCTCTTACGCCTCTGTTGTAATGTAAGCCACTAAAGATTGATGCACCGTATTTTTACCATAAACATCCCCATCGACTAGAATGTTTTCAATACCAGAACCAGCTAAATACTGTCCCAAACAATGAAGCCAGGTTTTTTTGCAAATGAAAAGTACCAATTCTTGATATTAATTCCAAAAAAGGAGTAGGAATTTGAATAACCTTAGCTATCAAGTATGTTGCCATATCTGCACTTAAAACACTATATTCTTTACCTATTTGTTCATTTAATAAAATATAATTCTTCATCGCTGTAAATACAACATCGTGTGAAGTTGGTGCATGTGGTAGCAGCTCGCAAAACCCAATCTTAGAAACAGAATTAGAATCACCACTAAGCATTTGACAGAACGGATACCAGTTAGGAACAAAATTTCCATTGCTACGAAGGATATCGTTATCTTCATCAAATTTTAATTTACTTAGAATCCTAATTAATTTTGTGTAATGAGTAGTTGTCACGTCAAGTACATGAATGTTGTGATGGTGAATCGGTGTGCGACCGAGCGGACCATTTTTGTTTGTGATTTACTCTTATAACTAGTTACTTATATTACTATGATCTCTTATTATTATTGACTCATTACTATTGTGATTTTCTTACGACTATAACTACTTATTACTACGACTTATAAGTAGTATTATTACTATTATTACATTCATTTACTTATGACTAAAACCTAAAAAATATGGTGCTTATTATTGTACTTAATAACTATTTTTCTCATTTTTCTATGACTACTTATGTTACTTAAATTACTACTGTGTTTTTTTTTTTTTTTAATACTAAACTATTACTACATATATGATGACTTATTATTTTTATGGCTGTGTTGCTATTATTAACATTATAATTATTATCATGATAGTGTGATTTTTGTTTATTCTATTGCGAGTATTATACTATCAGTATGATTCCAATGTTTGTATTATTATTATTATCAGTACGAGTTTATATGAATGCGCGCCGAGCGAAAATTATTTTAAGTCCCGATCCAGTAAAATCAAAGGAAAAAGGTAAAACGTGAAAAAGATTCCGAATGAATCTTTTAAAAGATTAAAGAGATTGAAAGAATTATAAAATAAGACAAAATATGAGAAATAAAATGTGAGAGTTAAATTGACTTTGAATTTTAAGCGCTGATTCTTTCATTCTCTTTCCATTCGCTCGCGAGAGTGTAAGCCGCGTGGCTAATTTCTCCGTATCGAGCGTTTACTCAAACGCTCAAACACATTCTTTTTCTTTTAAATCACTTTCATATTTCGTTAAAATTATTTTTTTACAATTCCCGTTGAATTCATCGATCAGAACTTAGAAGAATTTCAGTCTTTTAAATATTATTTCATCGTCTTTCAATTTCCTTTGATTTTAACCATTTGGACTTAATTTGGAATAATTTTTTTTTCGCCACACTTACGTGAGCGACGCTAGAGGGCGAAAGAAAGAATTCTTTTCACATGTATGGCGGATGGGCCAGGTAATAAAACCGCTCATAAAAGCCCGTATAGGTAACTTAGTCTTCCTGGAGTGTTTTGAGGAAGACCATTCCCAGAACACGAAGGAAGCTCTTTTACCAGGAGTCCGACCGGACTACGTCAATAGCTCCATGAAGAAATAGTGACGAATCATTCACAATATTAGTAGGCCTTCTTACAGCATTACAATCTTGTTCATAAATAATTTTCTTAATCAGCAATTCATCTAAATCTAATAAATCTGTGTAGGTTATACAGTATCTTAATTTGAATAATATGCTTATGATGTGTTTTGATTGAGTTAAATGATGATATGTTTGAGCAAGAGCTATATGTTTAGAACTATGCACTCCTTTCATAACGTAACAAATATCTGTGAATAAAAGTTAAGCACGTTTTAATTTTGTTTCCGAAACAGATTTTTTATCAGTTAATAATATTAGAAAGAAATAAAGCCATGTCGGTGGTATTTCAATATTTTCCAAACTTTTATCAATGACGTTTTCATCGCAAATATATCCTGAAGTATTTACATCAATGTTAGAAATAACTTTGTTTTTCAATTGATCAGCACACTGACGAATTAGTTTTCTGGAATCACTTGATTCTCGAATTTTTTCAGCTAATAGTTCTAAAGGTATATTTAAACATAATGACAACTGCCGATTTAGATTTGTTTACTGGATGAGAAAATACAATTTTTTTTCCATATTTTTTAATTAAGAGATCTTTAGTTATTTGGTTGTTAGCAGATAATTCTTGATTCTCGATATAGCTGTTTAGACGTTTAGTTAAGGGGTTACATGGGTTTCGTCGGGTAAAAAAAGGCCTATTTTCAATATTTTTTTTTCTATGTAAAAAATTATTTATTTAATTCAAACTTTTTTCTGTCTTATAAATACATATTCAAAGAATAATTTCTGAAATTTTCAAAATAAAAAAATTAAAACTCCTCCATTGTGACGTCATTTCCGGTGACCTCTCGGAAAAAAGGTGCGTTTGCGTTGTCAGCATAACTCCTGACGAAATCATCTAAAATGAACTAAAAAAGATAAGTGTTTTAGTTAAGACCATAAACTCGTGCTTGAACAAAGGAAAGAAAAACAAAGTAAAAATTGGAATTTTGGCAGACATTTTTCCAAAAAAATGAAAATTTCGGTCAAATTTGCTTGACATTTTGTTTTTTTTTAAATAGTTGTAATTGAAAAAAAAAAAAATCCTTCGTCCAAGCACGAGTAAATTGTATCTCGAACACCTGTGTAAAATTTCATCAAGATTGGTTGAGTAGTTTCCGAGAACATTTGACAACCGACTTTGAAAACACGGTTCCGAAAAAAACGCGTTGAAAGTTTTGAGTAACAATAAAAGTGAAAAAAAAAATGTTTTTTGTAACTTACAGTGAATCGTCGATTCCTGGGCCTTAAAGTATAGATCCTGCAGCAGTTGCAATGTCCAGGGCATCCTTTTGCTCCTGTCGATGACGGATTCTGGCTTCGCGAGTCTCGCTCGCAGATTTTTTTTCGGCTGCGCACACACGGTTTTTATCCGAAATTCGGGCATATTCGTGGGAGTTTCGGCCTAATTTTAAATCCATACCGTGCATAATCAATAATAAAGCTGATGTTCTTTCATTGAAGATACAAGCAACGACCAATGCCGCAATATTCTTCCAGGTACCGTCACCGGAAACACTCACATCTGTCGTATCTTGTAAATCGTTTTCAATATTTGTAAATTGTTTTTCTTCTTCAGCAGCAGATGAGAATAGAGTCTGAGTAACTGTCTCAATACACTCATGTATTTTATCAATATAAAAATCGTATGTAGACTGGTTTAAAAATGAACTGCTTATGTCCATCAAACCGCAGAATTTCTTGCATCCGGCGAGCCCTAAGCCCAATATTCTCATAACAAAAATGAACCGGCGATTTAATTCATACATTCTTCCGATTTTTTGACAAGATAAAATATATTTTGGATCACATCGTTCACATTCTACTACGATTTTATATCCCAGACCAAATTTCGAACATTGCTTAAATTGTACTTTACCATTACACAATTGATCTTCATCTTCATCGTCAATAATGTTAGAACACCGCACAAACGATGAGAGAGTTGAGAAAACCAAGGCAAAATCTATGATTGAATATTGGAGCGTATCCTCTTCTGGCACGTGCTCTCTATCATCACCTTTTAATTTTTTTGCTCAGGTGCTCGTGAAGGAAATATCATCAGTTTCCGGATCTTTAGGATTAAAGGACTGTCTCCTTTTTCTCGGTCTATCTTTTCTACGAGCTCCAAGGGTTTACTGTTTTCTTAAAATTTTATGCATTGTTTATCAACTTCACAAATGACACTAGATAACTACAATTAATACCACGTTTTTAATAAATTATATGATAGAAACTTGAGATAACCTCAAATGAACCTCGTCCTTCAAGAAGTAATCACCAAATAAAATATTTCAAACTAGTTTTCCTTAGGAAGTGAAAGTTATATACAACAATGACAGACAAACAATAGACGAGCAGCTGCTCACTATACCTGAGGCGCGCTGACCCTTTGTATACCTGACTTGGAGCGCACACCTTCCAAAGGTTGTATCTCCAAAACTATTATTCGGATCGACTTGAAAATTTAGGACAATATTCTTGAGATGTTGTAGAAATTAATGAGCCAAAAAAAAAAAATCGATTCTTTGAACCCACGAAACTCATGTAACCCCTTAAAAAACTTAATTCGTAAGCCGTCGAGTTGCATAAAGGGATTTCAATCTCTTTCAGTAAATCTTCAAATGCTTTATTGATAATATCATCAGGAATCGTGATACTTGGTCGGCCATCTTGATTATTTGAGTTTTCGGAACATATAAATAGCTTCTGTAACACAATTTGTGATACTTAACTTGCTGAGCGAGAAGACCGTCAACCGAATCAAACGTACATATTTTTTTAAAAACATCATCCATTTTTTTAAATCATCCATTTAGACGTGCAACAGTTAAAAAATTTTTAGCTGCATCGTGATCAGATTACATACGTCGCTTTTAGCTGATTTTTTTTTTCAACTGACCGCATATAATGCACAGATCACCGCAGTTTTCTGGATTTCTGGTGGACTGACGAGGAATATGAATTGTATTTGAAGTTGAGGGTTCTGTTGACTGGACTTCCTGTAGATTTTTATCTTGTTTATGCAGTAGTATTTCTCTTCGCTTAATTTTTTCTTCACTTGTATAAGTTGCATAACACGTTCTGTGCCACAAAAACGTTTGTTTGTCAAGAGAAGAATTAAACAAATTTTTAATACGCATAGCGGCATCATTTTTTCGTCGATAAGCTGCACGTTGAACAGTTATTTATGTATCAGGCTTCGGATTATTCACTACATTAGTTAGGGCATCACAAAAAATACATGGTAGAGTATCATCAGAATATTTTCTTTTCTTGGGAACAACTGAAAACGAGATGACATTCACAATAATTAAAACGAAAAATCACAAAAACTGAAAATATATCCATCTAAATATGTTAATAATACACAAAATCACTGGTATGGGTGCAATAACGTTCAACAATCTCAACTCCTCAACGAAATAAAAAAACTGAATAACTCTGAGTAAAAAAACAAAGAACGATCAGTTGCGAATTGACACGCACTAACGTGTATTTTTATTTTAAATGCTCTATATTATCAACAATTTCATAACAAAAACAAACGAAGATGTAGAGGTTTTATACGAAGAGTAACACATAAGTATTTTTTATTTTATTATTTTTCAATTCGAACATTTAAGTTAGTACCAATATCTTTTTTTTTATTTATATAAGATTGTGATTTCAAGCAATGTTCAAAACCATTATATTTTGTTATTGTTGATAAAAAAACATTACTCTCTTTATAAATTTTGATAAAGTTGATAGTTTTTAAGATAAATGATAAATAATGATTCAGAACACAGAGAAGCCGATGCAGCGTATGAGTCAGAGAGAGACGGTGATACTTAAGGGTAAGCGACGTATACTTATGAGAGCGCGAAATTAACAATTAAAAAACAGGTATAGACAATGAAATTATTTAAAATCTCAATTAAGCATATTTTTAACTATTGTATAAAGAATTTAAAAAAAAATATTTCTTATATTTTTTTTTTTTAAATATATTTTTCATGGGTCAAAAGTACTCAAATTTAAGATTTTTAGAACCTTTAAAAATCCATGTCTAAATATATTAACTTGATCATGAAAGGTCATAAGACCTTTTGTAATTATATGTCAATAAAGAACACTAAAAAAAATTTGTCCGGTTGAAAAATAACAATTCCTTGCAATTGTTTAAACAATTTCGGTTTGAACAATATGGCATGGGGTTGCCTCATGACAACATGCATTTATATCATCAGTAGGGCAATTTGAAGAGAATCGCATAAAAAAATTGAGGTGGAATAGTTTTCGGTACTCATGCGCTGATGTCTCCTGGACTATATATACAAACTTAAGAATTTTGTTCCCTATTAGACTAAACGTTAATAGCGAAATTACAATACCTAGTCACTGTCTTACTAACATTATTACGTTACAATTAAAATTTCATTTTATATTCTTTATCGCGATTCATCATAATTTACCTTACATTTTACTGCTTATTCTTAATTATTTCGTCTTAGTACCTTGCATTATTTATTTATTATTACATTCATAACTTATAGATAATTTAAACTATCTTCTCATGTATCTACCCATCACCCTTATTGTATATGTGTATGTATTCTTTTTACTTTTTCCCCCTTTTTTTTTGTTTAATTTTGTGAAATATAATTTTTTTTTTATTTTTATTTTATTTTAAATTTTATTTTTTTTTAGTTTTTATTTTTTTTTCTTTATTTTATTTTATATATATTTTTTTGTTTTCATTGTCTTCCTTGTGCTTCTGTCTACATATGATTTTATTAACTTTACCCTACACCTTGTATATACATATATTTATTGACATAATAGGATGTATTTTGAGTGATGATTAACGGGCTAAATTCATCGATCTTTTATTCGAGGCATATTATGTAACTGTTTGTAGTGTATATATATATATATATATATATATATATATATATTTTTTTTTCTTTGAGAGTTGTTAGTGCGTAATTACACATATTTATGAACTTTGACGTTTTTTGAATGATTAAGAGATAGGCGAAGATCGGGGATTCATAAGTATAAGTACTTACGCACGTGAGCAAGCATTAATTTTGTTAGAAAGTGTGTTATTATTTATATGTATAAAAAAAAATGTATGGTTATATAAATGTATTAAAATTTTCTGTTTCTTTTTGTTTTGAAGTTTTATAGTGTTTTTTTATGTTTTATGTTTTACGTATTTTTGTGTTTGTTTTCTCTCTTTTGCGAAATGTGGTTAGTTATTTACGTTATTATTCGTATATTGTTCATTAACAGTTCATTACCATTGGTTAGTAATTATAATGTGAATATGTATATTACTTGCCTTACTTCGGCATGTGGAGGAGTCGGCAATTTGTTAGTATTTATTTGTTACCCTTATCCCTTGGTTAGTGGTTAGTTTCGTTTTAACTTTTTTCGTGAATCCTTTTTCCTTCGGATCTTTATTTTACAACCTCGTATTTTGGCTGTTTTGCGTCGGTGAGCTTGCCTCCTGCGTTTTTGCTTGATGTAGGTAATTCTATTACTTACGGAGACCTGGTCGTCCATATAAGTTGGTATACCTCGGGTTATTATACGCGAAGTGGTATATGGGTGGTATAAACTTACCCTGGGCTGGTAATTACATGAGTACAGGCCGGCCGGTGGGTCTGGTTTCTCGTAGAGTCTTGATATATCATCCATGAGGTCGAGGTAGCAGTAGGTTGTAGGCCATTGATGAAAATGTCTGACTATAATCAGGTTAGACAGCCTGTTTATAGTTTCTTTGAGATAAAGACTGGTGCGAACGTCTGCCCATGGTATCTTCAAATAGCCGAGGCAAGTCTACTTTGTAAATTATTTCTGGAAAGTATTCTTGTTGGGCTTTTCGTACTCTGTGTTGTTCTCTGAGGTGATTCTTGCTTTCCCAATAATTCCTTATGACTTGTATCTTAAGGTGTTTATCTTGGGCAAAAACCTAAGCGGCGTGTATCTCTAAGGGGCTCGTCTCGATGTTTTCGTCAATTTTTATAGGTTTGGGTAATACTCGTAAATTCTTTTCTAGGTCCAGTGCGTCTGGCTGTTGTTGATATATTTTACTGTGGCGCAGTCGTCGTAGTGCTCTTATGCGTTTTCGACTGTACCAGTGATCTTGGAGGATTATAGACGAGACGCTGTAAGCGAACTGCATGTCCAGACCAAGCGAGAGATTTCAAGAAAAGTGCTTGGCTACCTTATGTAATTTTACAAGGGGAATGTTTTTAGTTGTCGATCTCGTAGCCACTGCCTTAGGCAGATTGCGTTGGTCCATGCGCAGTAACAATTCTTTTTGAGTCCGTGGTTTGTGCGAGTGCTTGATGCTGTCCGAATAATGTCGAACTTAGGACAGTTGTATTTTCTATTTTCCAGGTTTATTATATCACGTTTCAATACCTGTTGCGAATAAGTGGATTTGATTTCTCCTCTTGTGTAGACTGCGCGTGCGTTACTTGCGTATCTCTTTACGATTTGTAACACTTGGTAGAGTTGTGTGTCACCTTCTGATCAATGAATACCGTGATGCTTTGAAGTAACCCAATCGTTTTTTTCACGTATCTTAGGTGATACTTTGTGGTATGGAAATGGTTGTTTGACTATCCAGTGACCCAAGACGTCTTCAGTGGTCACATCTGAAGCGATTTTCTTCGGAATGAACTCTTCCTTATTGTCCCAAAATCCTTGGATGTCAATAACTATGTCCATAATACCTTAAAAGGTATTATTTCACAAGTGGAAAAGGAAGGTATTTCTTAAATTTTTAAACCGATTCCGTAATGAGCTCTATCCAGTATTCCCTCAAAAAGTTTTTCTCAAAGTGTCCGTGGTGACTGGCGTGGAAAGCTTGGTCCAGGTCAGTTATGTCTAATGATGATGGCAGGAATAATTTGAATGTTCCTAGAACCTTTTGATAAGCTCGGTGTTCTTTGATTTGGTCTATATTGTATGCTTCTTTGTTAAGGAAATCGTCGCAAAGGAGATTATTTCGTACTCTTAGTCTTGTCCGTAATTTTCTTGTAGCCTGTGCCGTTTTCCAGTGGTTTCGATGGATCAAGAAGGATGTGAGTTCACAGAAATCTTTGGAACTTTGGCTCCAATTCTTATGTTGTTGAATCTTTATTATACTAGCGTCTCGTTCTTCGTCAGTGGTAAGTCTATTGTTGGGGAGACCTTTGCACATAACTTTCGTTCGTCAGAGTCGAAAAGTTCTAGGTCTTTGTAGATGTCAGTGCACTGCTGATAAGTTACTCCGGTTTCTAATGTTGGTGATTTATTCCTGGTGTTACGTTCTGGCTTCAATTATATTTAAATAAAAATTTTAAAAATTTCTTTTGGTGATATATAATAAAGCTTTGGTCGCTCTGATGAAGAAAAATACTTCGACAGAGCAACTACAACAGATAAGCGATTTCCGCGAACACCGTCGTGGCCCATAGTCTAAACTCATGGCGAGGCATGAAACCCGGGCCTCGACGACGTTCACTAGGGTAACCTAAGATGCGGTAATATAACAAAAAATTAATTTTCTAATTAAATATATTAAGCATCCCGCTAAAATTAGTGAAGTAAGTACTATTCCATGCAAAGACTAAGGGGGTAGACAGTTTTGTGTTTTGGGAAAATTAGTTGTTTGAAGTTCTCTCTTTACTTGATCCAAAGTAAAGTCGTAGGATGAAAATCCATATGAGTCCATGAGAGATACTTTTGTAGAGTTTTCGTTTGTATAATTGGCTGAGCTGAGAGGTTCGCAATTGTTTATTTCTGGGAATAGTTGCGGTACATGAGTCCAATAATAGGTTGTGATTGAAGCGGATCCTCAAGATCGGAATCTGCAGACCCGACTAAATTTACATAGCCAATTCTTATAGAGGCCTCTGGGCTCAGACTTAAAGTTCCGACGCCAGATATCTTTACATATTCTGTAGATTTTCCTAAATGTTGGACCTGAAGTAAGCTCAGATGTGGTATAAAGTAGATCCAACCTTTAATTTCTTTGAAGGATTTCCAGTATAAGTAGTGAGTCTTGCGTAATCTTATGTCGCATCTCTGGAATAATTTAAGATCTGAGTTTGCGAGTAGGTCAGCTTCACATGCAGGATGAACAGCAGTTTTATAAATTACAAAGTTTGGTTTGCAAATATATGATCCAATCTTAGACATTGTTTAAGTTCATTCTCTTGAATCAGCGAGTAGCTCTCGTGGTTTGTAGACATCATCAAGTAGTCACATCGGGGTTGGATATAAGCTGAACCCTTAGTTTTATTTCCCAAGATTTGTTGGATGGGATAAGCGTGAAGTCTGTACTTGTTATATTTTGGCGGTTGTATTAGTGGTTTTCGAAATGTCAAAATTAATTTATCATTGAGCGATTCATATTCGAATTTCATTAACTGGGAAGCCTTTTCGTTGTAGAGGTCCTTGACAGTTATAGGGAATTGATGTTGTGGATTAGTTCTGATAAATTTTTCCATGGCTTCTAAGATTCTTTTTGGACTAAGAATTCTTGGAGGGATTTTTCCGGCTAAGGCGAAATTAACTGCTTCCAAAACGTCCTCCATATGAGTACGGTAGTCTTGGAACCAACTTTGAGCCTAGGCACTCCAAGAACTCAATCGCATACCGTAGTGCGAGTAAGTTACATTCGTTCTGGCGATTGAACAACTCGTTTCTTTTAGAGGGGTCATGTATCTATAGTAGTTACCGCGGCGTAGTATTAATTGATTTAGGTCGTCGTATAGATCTGAATGGATTATTTGTCTGTTCTTCTCGAGTAGAACTGAGTCTTCGGGAAAGGAAGCAAGAACTATCTTATTGAAATTGTTGAGATAATATTCAAGAATAGCTAATTTATTCTGTTTGATCAATGCTGATCAATTATTTACTTATCCAAAGCCAACCAATCGTCTTATTAGCTTCATTCGCTCGGTAGATTCTCGAATAATGCGCTTGTAGTCGTCAAGTTGTTTGTAGTGTTTGCAGTCGTCTTCTTCAATTGTTCATTGGCAGATTTGGCCCAGGAGATTTATTTCCAGAACTAATGTATTAGGGATCTGTTGTTGAAGAAAAGCTAGATCTACCATAGTGGTTAGCTTCCACTCGTCTTCAGTAAGGTGGATATCGGTGAGATGTTCGTAGTACAGTCCTGAACTGGGTTCCAGTGGCTTTGGATGAACAGCACTTCCTTTTGCATTGCTTATGATGGTGATGAAGGTTAGGAATATCTCGTTCAGAGTTGCCATGTCGATGATAATTGCACGAAAATTATTCATTTTAATTTTTACTAGTTTCTTGGGATTCGATAACTTAATTTAATCTTAAGGTTAGGTTGTAAAGGCGCAAGGAGCATGCATGAAGTTAGTTTGGTGGCTGTCATGTATTCTCAGGTTCAGTCCTAGGTTTTCGAGAATTCAGATTTTGAGGAAAGTTATACTGAGCACAAGCTGTTCTAGGAGTGGCGTAAATTCCTTCTCTAGTGTGATTGGGTGGTGCGTACGGCAAGTACGGGTAAATGTTTTGATTAGTGATCACCTTAGATTTTTCTTTCTCGACTAGCTCTACGTATTCTGGCGTAATATCATTACTGACATTCGGTAAATGTAGTAGGAGATTTGTGACGGAGTCCCAAAATGCTCCTATTAACCATACACTCCATCCGTATATAGTATGTATCGCATAGCCGTGGATTAAGGTGTGTATTGTGAATTTATTTGCCTTGAACGTGAGATATACTCCAAAGAGTGTTATACTGAAGGTAACCACTGTACTAAAGAAGTTATAAAATTTTCCCCAAACTTTGGCTAGGGATAACCTTATAGCCTCTTCATCAATAAAATTGTTGATCTTGATTGTATTATCAGCTACAGATTGCCCTGTTGCTCCTCAGGCAATAGTGTTTAATACAGCAGTTCTTTCCAAAGGAAACATCATATAGTCTTTTAATATTACGATGTCGTTGTCAGAGTAGATTCCTCCTGTCGCTAGTTCTTGAGCTGGTACATACTTTCAAGAGTTGTTTATTGAAACTGTAAGGTGTTCTGGATTCGGTACGGAAGAGAGTTTAGGATTTAATTCATACCATGAGTCTTCCAGTCGATCCATCGGTGCTAGTAAGGGGTTGCAATCTATCTTGGTTCCAGTTTTAATTAATATGTGAGTTCGTGGCAACATGTAATATGTATCGTTACCTCTTAGTACAGGTAATTTTTGGTAACATTCTTTTGTATCTCATCTTTTTACATCTACTGCTATACACTGAGCGAATCTTATTACTTCGCCTGAGACATGAGCAATATATCCGGGTTTCTTCATAAATTGAAATGCAAATTTATCAGGTGCTAGCGTAGCTATAATAAGTGCGTTTTGCAGAACCTTCTTTTCTAGCTCACATTCTTGCCTAATCATACCATTGTAAAGCATCATGGTCTGGTTATGTAAATGGCGCTAAAGATATACAAATTTAATATTTACATACGTAAAAAGAACCATAGATTGAGTATCTATTCTGTTAGCGTCGTGGAAGAATTCACTATTCTTGGAGTCAAGTATGAAAAGTCTTGGATGCTCAGTCTTGATCAGATTGGTGGCGCAAGTTGCGATGTGACCCTTCGTCATTAGTGCGAACGCCTCCAGTAGTTACTGAATATACTTCTTTTCCGAGTTTCCTATTGACGTGATCTTGTATTTTGCTAGCTGTTCCTTCATAGAGTATGGAGAACTTGCGTGAGTTGCACTGATCAGGTAGTAGCAAATCCCAGAAGGTGTTTCCACTTTCGATGCCCATACATTTTTCGTGCTGGTAGTTGCATCGGACTCCAGATTGTAATATTACTTCTTTTTGATCTAGGTTGATAGGAGTGTAGTAGTCTTGTGGGGTGAAAGTGGCATGTCCAGTTACGGCGACTTTCTGCCATTTACCATAAGGATCGGAGTATGACCACTTTGTACAACGACCACCGGAGGTGAATGAAACTGCTAGGGTGATCAAGAATCTAGTCGTTGCGTTTTTCTGAACACTGGCAAGTGTAGTGTCTCGGTACAGGAAGACTCCGCTATCGTGAACTGATTTACGAACTTCATGACTCAATTCTTGTATAAACTCCAAATTATTGCTCGTTTCTCCGACTAAATGGTCGAGTATGCCACAATGGAAAATCGTACGTTGGATGGAGAGTTTGCACTGAATAATTTTTGTAAGTGAGAAACTACTGGATTGTAATGGCTGCACCTTGGTGTTTTTAATTACTGGTTTTACGGTAGGCATATTGCAATCTTTAATATCTAGTAGGGATAATGAAGTAACGTTTATTGATGGGGTTCCACAGTCGTATGCCACGAATCCATACGTCAATTGGACAGCTGACGTTATCCAGAGGATGCTTCGATTTTTACTTGTTTCACCTGGAGTAATTTTATATAACTAGAACATAACGATTAGTAGGACATACGGGAAATAGTAATATGTTAGTCGGATTGCGTATCAGTGTTAGAATTAGTAGAATCTCAGGTGTTACAGATTTTTAACTTATCTATGTGTTTAAGGGAGCGTTTGCCCTTTTCATCCTCTATTATAGCCGTATTATTATCTAATAATTCAGCTATAATATACGGACCTTTGTAATGCGAATCGAATTTACCCTTTCGTGGTTCTTTTATAGCATAAACCTGATCTCCAACATTCAAAGTATTGGGGTTCAGGTGATCGTCATAGTAACGTTTACAGCGGTGTTTGGATTTAATTAAATTAGATGCCGCAAAATGTCTCATGTCATTCAAACGGTTGACTAAGTCATGAAGGTAAGTTCCATAAGTCTCGGTTTTGTCAGGGGGTGGAATAGAACTGGGTATACACGCTCTTTCACCATATATAAGTTCGAAAGGAGTAAAATTAGTGGATTCATGTACAGCGATATTATATAAAAACATTGCGAAGGGAACAAGTTTATCCCAGTCTTCATATTTATTTAGGTAATGTTTGATAAGCTCCGCCAATGCTATGTGACTACGCTCTAGGGATCCATTAGTTTGTGGATGGTACTCTGAGGTAGTTACTTGTTTAATTTTAAAAAGTTTGGCTAGGTGATGAAATATTTTACCAACTAATGATCTACCTTGATCGCTTAAGATTACGCGAGGTGATCCAAACTGAATAATTACATGATGAGCAAGTGTGTTTGTGATAGTCTCAGCCTTAATGTTTGGTATTGGTACTGCTACTCAATATTTTGTGATATTGTCTTGCACAGTGAGGATATGCATATTACCTGATGGTGTTTGAGGTAATTGCCTCACTGTGTCTATTGAGATTTTGTCTAAGGGTTCTGCAGGAGTGTCTGGGATGATCGTTGAATCTTTAGTCTTAATTCGTACTAACTTCTGTTCTTGACAACTTCGGCACGTACGAATAAACTCTGTAATGTCATCTCTCATGTTTTGCCAGTAAAAACGTTTACGAATTAGTCGATATGTTTTAGTGATACCTTTATGGCCACCTGTTAGACTTTCGTGATATTTCGCGATGATATCCTTGCGGACATCTACGTCAGAAATGGTTACACTTCCATGGATAAAAGTGAGTGAACATTCATAGTCATCTAAACATTCTCTAAGAACGTAAGTGACAAGTAATGGGCTTAAGCTTTCGAGCATATCTCCTGGTTTTGAAATTCGTCAAGTTTTTAGGTCATAGTGGTTCAGTACATTTTTGAGAGTTTTGAGTACGTCTTCTAACTCTTGTATAGAAAATGAGTCAAAGTGGTTTTTCTCTAGCACTGCACTAAGGATTTTATGTTTACCGTGTGGTGTTATCGGTACTTGATTTAATTTTGGCTTCTTTAATTTCAGATCCTGTGGATCTATCTTGTCTGTTTCTATCAATAGTCGTGATGTGATGGTTGTAAGTTCACAATCAGCAGAGATAAAATGCAAATAATTATCTGTGAAATTCGTCAAGTTTTCATTCGTTGTGTGTAAGGAAATTTTACTTTCATTATTCTTCATACCAGGATAAATTAATTCGCAAGGAACAGTATCAGCTATGGATTTTATTCTTATTGGTTGTGGTTGTTGAACTTCTTCATCTGTGTCTTGATGTGATTGTTGAACTTCTTCATCCGTATCTGTACTTGAATGGATTTCATTGATCGGTGGTAAATTAGCTCATTGTTTGCTTGTTGCTCCTCGTGGTATTACTTCATCTAGCTCCGATTCTCTGGTTGATCCTTCTGAAGTAACTGCAGAGGTCGATCGTCCTACAGGAGGTTGAAATGTTACGCCAGATGGTCCGTGGGATTGTTCTTCAGGAGGTTCTTTTCGTGGAGATTCGTAAGTCGGATCTTTAGCACGACGATTCCAGTAATAGTTTTTATTTTCTGAAGATGGTTCAGGGGATACTTCAATAACAGTTTTAGGCAGTGGTGCTGATATTGGGTCAGTTAGTGAAGGAGTTTCTTTGCCTGGCTGATTATTTACGTATGTAAGTTGATAGTCAGTTGTTCGAGTTTTTTTAAATAGTGGCCCTTGTTTTTCAGAAGTGTTGGAGGGTGATACACGATTACTAGCGAGGCTCGGAAAAGCACTGTCCTTAGCATGCAGTACTGGTGGTGTTGGATCACTTAGCTGAACAGTATTTTTTTTTGAGGTCTACCAGGTTTGCGTTTTTCCGGTTGAGGGATTGGAATATTAGCAAGTGTTTTTGTACGCCTTATGGGAGGTGGATGCGCTAGCAAGGGATTACTTTCTGATCTTCGCAACCTCACTCTCTCACCTATAGTACTGGCGTTTGCCGCTGCTGACTTCATAGCAGATGATCACAGCCGTTCTAGGTGTTTGACAATTGAACTAGACTGCCTTGCAGCTGTTTCAGATCTTCCTGCCGGAACTATTGGCATATCAACAGGATCCCTTGATAATGCGCCTGCATTAACATTTAATCTTCCTGGTTTGTAATAGACGACATATTCATACTCTCTTAATCTCGTTCTCCATCGGACTAACCGTTGTACTAGTGGCTTGACGGTGTCGATCCATTTTAATGCTTCGTGATCACAGACGAGAGTAAATCTCCGACCATATAGGTACGATCGAGAATGTAACATACCGTAAATAACTGCTAAACATTCCTTTTGGTTGTTATATAATTTCGCTGTGCGTTTTTGAGAAGTCTTGATTAATAAGCAATTGGTCTGTCTTCACCAATTTTTTCTTGGCTTAACACTGCACCAATAGCGAGATCTAAAACGTCAGTAGTAAGAATAAATGGTTGAGAGAAGTCATGATATTGCAAAACTGGAGATGTACATAATGCTTTGCGTAAATCGTCAAAACTTTCCTGTTAAGCTGAGGTCCAGTTTAATGGATTATCCTTTTTCAATAGTTCTGTTAATGGTTTCGTACGGCCGGAGAAGTTTTCGATGAAGCGACGATAATATGCAGCTAGACCAAGAAATCGTCTAATGATCGTAACTGTCTTTGGCCTTGAAAACTTTTCAATAGCTTCAGTTTTCTTTGGTTCCGGGCGTACACTGCTATTGACAATAATATGACCAAGATATACAACTTCGAGATTTAAAAATTCGCATTTATCTGATTGTAAGACTAAATTGGCATGTTCTAGTCGATTGAAAATTCGTCGGACACGTATGCCATGCTTTTCGAGTGACGATGCGAAAATAACGACGTCGACGAGATAGACAAATAGCTCAACGTTTCGTAGACCTAGAAAAACTCGGCCCATACGTCGTTGAAAAGTAGCGGGAGCGTTTTTTAGTCCAAATGGCATTCTGTTATATTCATAGTGACCATTTGGTGTACTGAATGCAGTTTTCTGTTGGTCTTTTGGGTTCATTTTGATTTGATGAAATCCAATAGCCAAAAGTCAAAAACTGAAAAATATTTTGCTCCTCCTAATCATTGTTGTAGCTGGGAGATCATCTCCAGGAAGATGAAAGAGCATTGCCAATTCTCTGATGAGTTCGTGCACATGCTCTTTTTCTAACACATTCAAGTGATCAAGTCGGACACTAGCACATATGCGCTCGAATCTATCTTGACCATCTTTCGGTATATCACTATCTTCAGAATTGTCAAAGAAATCCTCTGAACTGCCATCGCATTCAAAGGGAATAATTTCTTGTAACGGTATAACTAGTTCTATATCGTCCTCATATGCATTTATCGCGTAGACATAAGGACTACCATTATTCGTGACTCAAGCATTACCAATGAAAATATTTTCGCGAGTTTTGCCTTAAGTTAAAACTCAGTTTTTAGATCTGTCTTGCAAAAATTAATTGGTATTACTGTCCGAGTTCTGGCTTTTAATCAGAATACTGAGGGTTCGTCTTCACTTCGAATCATAGTCACCGGGGGTGTATCATATGGTTCACCTTTAGTATTTTTGAGCGGAAGTGGGTGTACGGGTTCGAAATCTGCGACTATGGTAAAAAGATGTTTCAGCCTTTTCCTTAGTTAGAAAGTCTATGCAGATAATTCCATCGGTTGGAATGGGCAATGGGTTCTCGAGAACGTGAAATTTCTCAGGATTTGAGAAGAATGTAATTTCTGTGGTTCCTAAAGTGTCGAGACACTCAGTAGTGATTCCTTTTATGGATACTGAGTCCTAGGTATCAATTACAGTACGAGAGCCAGTGCGTCTTTTCTGATTACATTTATATCAGCACCTGTGTCGACTAGAAAACGAGCTCTGCCGTTTCACAACTTAGGAGCTGTTAGAGTAACGGCTGGTCCTCTACTCTGGACTTCAGACCATATTACGGATTTTCGATGGTCAGGAATCTGATTGATGAGCGACGTGTTTCCGTGGGGTTCACGCTGTTTAACGTCGCGTCGTTCCGTCGAACCACGTTGGGGTTTAAAGGCTCTTTAGGGGGTGCAGGAGAGGTTGGTATTAGATTATTTTGTTGGTTTAGTGGGTTACTATTATTATTGTAATTCCCATAATTATTTCCATTATAATTATTATAACCACTGTTACCGTATCTTTGATTATCATTATCGTAATTATTACAATTATTGTGATAATTGGGATTATTGTTACGATAATTGTTATTATAACTGTTCTGATTGTTATCTTAAGGAGGATAACTTTGATAGTATGGTGTATTGTATGATACTGAAGGTGGATATGCTCCAAGAGGTGGGTATTGATAAGGCATAGGGGTTATATACGGCATTGGAGGGAAGTAGCCCGGTGGAGGATAGTATGAGTAGTAATTTCCAGGAGATCGACTTCGTGAACAATAGGGTGAATTACTACGCTCAGGATAGTTGCGTTTATCACGTGGTAGTGTCATGTCCCGCACCGGAAATCTACTGTATGGATTAGGAGATCTGTTATTGTCTTCGCGAGTAAATCTCAACGGTATTGTATTTCGGCGTTCTTCGTCTTGAAAGCTTACTGTTCGAGTTCTACGCGGTAAATCAAGATTTGCGGATTCGGATTGCGCATAGGCTAAATAATTAGAGTTATAGTGAGAGCGACCTCTTACTCCGTATATTAAATCCTCTTGTAGTCAATCCTCTGATAGTTAAAATAAGTGTTTCCGAGATTTTCCGGTACGATTGTAAAACATTTTTCTACGTCTTGTAGAAACGCTTGTAAAGGCATGGTTTTACCATAAAAAGTCGGGACTTGCATCAACGCTTGATGCAATGTCATACCTTCCCCAAGGGTCGTGGTCATTTGATCCGTAATATTCGCGTGTTGGGTGAAACTATTGACTTGTTGGTCTTGTTACAGCGTAACATGCGAAAATACGAAAATGACGTATAATTAAAAAAATAAAAATAAATTCTTATAAACTAAAAATTAAACATAGCAAATTTCAAATGAGTGGTTAAAACTCATTGATGTAGGCAAAGAATATTATAAAATCCTTTTTTTATTACTCATGAAGAAATAATAAGCTAACTAATAAATTGAACAATCAATTAAACCATGATAAGCTCCCTAATGCTTGCAACCCAAACAGTATCACCTTCAAATAGTGCCGCGCAATGCTCCTCCGTTTTTCTTCATGAAGTCAAGTGTCACCGTCCCGATAACTTTTACATCTATGCATTGTTGCCTTTATATTAAATTATCAATTTACTTGGTCCCTTCACATTTCTTACTAGTATCTACTAGCCCAAATGATATCGAAATTCATTTGAAATTTTAAACAAACTATAAAACAAATTGATAATTATTAACAAAAACAAGGTAATAAAATCTATGATTGACACCGTTAACAGTAAATAAAATCATAAATAACGCTCACTACGCAACAGCGTAGTAGCAACTATTGCACCATAACCCACAAAACTTAGTAGTAAAATAAATATTAAAAGCTTGAGACGCAATATCTCAACGTATTGAGAAAAAAAAAATAAGGTAACAATTAACTAACTAGATAACATTGGACAACCATAACATTCTATGACAGAGTAGATAACCATAATAATAAATTTTTAACATCCTACAGAATATAATTGAATTTATTGCTACCTATCTATAACAATAAGAGTAAATTATAATCGATCAGTAGATAAAGACAAATAGAATTCGAGATTAGATAAAAATTCATACATTAACTAACTAACCATCAGAGGTAAAGCGAGAAATCTAACTATTTCGATTTCACATTCTTTTCCCCTAAAACTTACGTAAGCGCATTAATTCTATCTTTAATAACTCAACTGATAAATAAAATCATGATTAACCAATATTACCATAATAATTCACTAGTGTCCCTTTACCTATGCGATTAATAATAATTGCAAATGATTAAATATTTAAATTCAAAAACAGGCATAACTTCTAAACGACTAACGATAGGGATAAATAACCATAACCCATCAATAGATAAGGAAAAATAGATTAATAATTACTAACCACTTATACGTTAACCCTAATCAATAAACTGTAATCAACTCTCTAAAAATAAGCCCATCTAATAGCATATGATTGTATCTCTTTCTTCCATTAATAGAATTACTACAGCCTGCCTTCTCGTGTTCCCAAGGTCCTTCTCGTGACGTATCTCGTCAATTCTCTCTCTAACCCATACGAGTATATCGATAATTTCTACTTTAAATAACTTAATAACTAATTAAAGTAATGACAAACTAAGCACATCATAATAATCCGATAAAATACCTTATCTTATCAAATCGATAATAGTTCCAGATTATTCAATAACTATCCCATAATAATTAAAAAAAGGTATAACATTTAAACCACTAACTGTAGAAGGAAATGACTATAATCAATCGAAAGATAATAAAGTAAGGATTAATAATCAATAAACACCTTTACCTTAAACCTAATTGATAATCCGTAATTAACAACCTAAAATAAGGCTCATCTAATAACGTTGATTCGGATCTAGAAGCTTTTTTCTAAGGCGTGCCGCGTGACTCATCACAATCACTTCTCTCTCTAATACATATGACTCTATAGCTAAATTCGACTTTGAATAACTTGACAAATAATTAAGATAACGAAAAACTAATATTATCACAGTAATTCTCTAATGCACTTTTATTTATAAACCTACTAATAATTACAATTTATTGAATATTGTAATTAAAAATAGGTGTAACATTGAAATCACTGACGATAGAAAGAAATGATTATAACCAATCGAAAGATAAAGACATAAGGATCAATAATAAATAACCACCTATACCATAAATCTAATTAATAACCTATAATTAACAGACTAAATCACTCCTATCTGATAACATGGGGTCGGATCTCTTTCTTCCACCCGTAGTTCCTACCAACGTCTTTTTTTTTGAGTCTTTGTCATTGTTCTAGAAGTTTCGACCCGTGATCAACACGTACGCCTTTTCTTACACCACATCCCGCAAGTATTCGACTCCACTCATTAACATTATATTTCTGTAACTAATTTAAATCTAGCTCACCTATAATGGCGCCTATAAAAACCGCCGCAAATCGGTCCTCTATGCCCATTAATTATCAAGCTCTTAATTACGTATAGTCTTATTATTTTAAATATTAAAATTCTAAATTCTTGTTCGAGTCATTGAAAATTAAATTCAGAATTTATACAATTTAAATAGAATTATATTAAATAAAGATAATTTTGATTTATAATTCTTGTATTTGATATTACAAATAATTTAAATAATTAAATTATTTCTATTAAATATTATTGCTGTTTTAAATTTTATTACTCACATTTAAATAATTTTCGTCATATTAAAAAGTATACTCAGACAGATTGTCAATTACCCAGTATAAGTAAACCCCTTTGTTCATTTACATCAACAATTCTCAACATTCAAGAAAAGTAACCAACTATTAAGCTACCTAACAACACTTTATTTCGAATCGAATTTCAATCAACAACAATCTGGTCTCCAGCTCAGCCAAATCTTGTATCCTGATAAATTATTATATTGAATAAACCAACTGTAAGTTCAAATAATTGTTCATTTATCAAGTGATAAGACACATCCATTCACCTCGTACATCATATTTTCGTATATTGACATACTCGACACTAAATAGCGAAATCCCCGCTACCCGAGTAAATAGCTTAAGTGATTTGACTTAAAATTAAGGGACTGCATAACTCGTGTTCGTAATTCTGGACGTAACAGCCTTAGTCATTATTGTTGACTCGTTGGCCCAACCCATTGTTGTTGCCTCCTAAGGAAACTGATTATTGATGATTCCTGGGGGCAAGTAATTATTTTCACTTTCGTGATCCGACATTTTGATTAATTATATAGGAAGAGGTTATAGAAGTAATATAGAGATACTAGTGAGTTGTAAGAAATTAGCAAAGGAAACTAGATTTGCAATAGTCAGACGCAAAAGGTTGTGCTGATCAAACAAAAATTTATTTACTAATTAATTGTTACCAAATTTAAGCAGTCTTGTATCAAATTTATAATTGTTTATGGTAAAATGAGTAGTGTTTAAGATTTATTAATTACTTGAATGAGGTGTTGTGTCTGTTTGTGTTTACTTATCCTTAGTTTCAGGATTTTTATTGACACTGCTGTCAGGTAAATTATCTAATTTCTGAAGTTGTGAAGTATTTGTTAATTTTTCTTTTTTTACAGGATACAGACCCAGTGATCCCTTATCTAGTATCGCTATTACCTTCCGTATTTGAAATTTTCTTCCGGCGCGTTTTCTGATTCTCATTGAGTAATGTTTAAATTGTGTGTAAAATAAAAGTGAAATAAGTTTGTTTATGGAACTACAAATATTTTTCTCTTCCGGATGTGGGTGATTTATTTCCTGAATTTGTAAAGTATTCGTTGGATTTTGTAAGGATAATAGTATTGTTATGGGAGTGTATGGTAACTCTCCCCTATGGTATATTGCAACTGTTATGGTCCCGTAAAAATTTTAAATAATTTATTAGGTTTTATTTTCATTTTTAGAAATCTATAGATTTCTAGAAATGACTTGTATCGGTGGATTCACGGGGAAACATTGATGTGAAATTTTACAAATAATAGATTTTTTCGTTCGTGGTCTTAAATTTTATTTAAACACACATTTAATTATTAAATATTTAATGAAAATTTATAAAATGTAAAAATTATTTAATTTTATAGTAGAATTGTTATTTAAGTTCATATTTCGATTATTCTTACTTAGTAAAACACTTTAAAAGTCATTGTTATAAAACTATTTCACAAATTTGTTTAAGTAAATCTTTAAATTATTATTTAAAGTAATATTATTCTATAATTATTATTTGGATTTGTAATATAATATTTTTGTAATATATTTTAAATTAATTATTTAGAGTTATAATTAAATTAATATTGAAAATAGTATTGATTAATAATTCACACATTAAATTATTATTTAAATTCATAACATAATATTTTTGTAATAAATTTTAAATTAATTATTTAAATTAATATTGATTATTAATTCACAAATTAAACTATTATTTAAATTCATATAATATTTTAAAAAGTTATTTTATGTTCACAAACAAAAAATTATTATTCAGATTCATAGTAGTTTAAATTTACAAATTTATCATTTATTATTCGAATTAATATTTGTATATTTATTAAAACATTATCTTTTATAATATATTTGTATTTTAAATTCACAACTAAAATTAATTATTTGGATTATTATTTGAAATATTATCGTTTATTATATTCCACAAATTTAAAGTAATTATTTAGAATAAAATTTGAATTCATTATTGAAATTATTATTGTTTTATAAATCACACAAAAAAAAATTGGATTCATAATATAATTTAAATTCACAATTTAACACTATTATTTAAACTCATTTTAATTTTCGGAAAATTATTTAAATATTTTAATCTTAAAATTAAATGAAAAATTAATTTTCACTTAATAAAGATGCAAAAATATATTTCTCAAATATATTCTAATTTAAAATTAAATGAAAACTATTGAAAATTTAATTTTCATTAAATAACGATAGGCAATATATTATTTAAATATATTC
The DNA here is from genome assembly GCA_964016945.1 of Microplitis deprimator. Classification (NCBI taxonomy): domain Eukaryota; kingdom Metazoa; phylum Arthropoda; class Insecta; order Hymenoptera; family Braconidae; genus Microplitis; species Microplitis deprimator. The sequence continues at coordinate 21,840,868 of OZ024706.1, read as the reverse complement.
TAATTAAAATTATTGAAATATTCGTTGGCGAATAATTATTGTATAAAATATATTGTCTTTTGAGAAACTCGTTACTCATTTAGTAAATTGTTATTTTAATTGTCCGTTGGAACTCAGACAGGAAAGAGAACGTACGTTATGAACAAATCATTACCTTTTATTGCAGGTAACTAGAAAATTATATTTAAATTTCACAAACTTGTTTTCTTTTTAAATTCACTAAAAATTTTTATAGGTTTTCACAAAATAATTTTTTAATTATTTATTTTAATTGCCCATAAATTCACAGTACACAGAATAATTTAAAATCACTGCACCTTTTATTTTAACGCAGGAAAAATAATTGTATTTTTAAAGATAACTGAAATTATTGAAATCCTTAAATAAAATTGAAGTTGAGATTGAAATCCTTGAACAAGTTGAAATTGAAATTGAAATCCTTGGAAAAGTTGAAATTGAAATCCTTGAAAAAGTTGTAATTGAAATTGAAATCCTTGAATGATTATAAATGATAAAAAATATCCTCAATTAGACGCAAAAAGCGGGATCACACCCAAAACTGTACTTTACAAAAAAAACTTCAAAACGGGGTCACACCCGACGCGAACGGGATTACATCCGACGGTGACGGAATCACATCGCGAACTGATGAGGTTTTTCTAGCTCTCTTCATTAGCAGATGCAACGACTTTTATTTACCTTGTAATTTTAGATGGGCCACCATGGTAGGGGCCATGAGAAAAGACGCAGAAAGACTCTCCCAGGGTTTATTGTTTATTCATTAAAAATTTTATCGATGATCCAAGTTTTCTCCGAATCTTTGTTTATTTAAATAAATCTGATATCTCGTATCAGCAATTTTATTTATTTAAAAAAATAAAAAGTACTGCTATCAGCAGTTTGATTTATTGCGTTAATAAATATTAAAATTATAGATATTTTCAAAAATGCATAGGTACAAATTTATGAAAAATAAAATTAGTATTAAATTTGATGTTTGCGATGAATTTACTATTAATTTTGAAGGTATTACAGCCCTCTGAATAGTCTTTTCTCAATTTTATATATTAGGATAGCAGCAGGAGTAAGTTGGTCGCTTACTCTTGCCGCAGGCGTTTCTTTACTTTACTCTGGGCTTTTACTCTATTGTTATACTCCGCCCGGTACCCAGGTTACAGCACGGTATTCGCGCTCAATCATATGTGATGTTTCGCCTTCGCGTATGTTCTCTTTCTTACAAAATAGTGTATTTAATTATTTATCATTATTTTAATTATTTTCAAATTTATATAAATATCTATATATATTAAATTTCCTAAATATTTTTGCCAACTAAAATATATATTATTTACATTTTGTTGTGTAATCGAAACTATAAAATAATTTGAATTCATTTAATTTAAATTCAAATATAGTTTTACTTCCGGAAGATAGAGGCAGCACCTACTGAGGCCTCGTTTATAAATTAAAACTTGATCATGCGCAGCTCGGCGCATGCGCATCTACTTTTTCCTGCTTCGTGTCGAGAAGACGGCCGCCATTATCTTTCGAAACATACATTCAAGTGATAACACGTGTTACAATAAATCGTATCATTCTGCGCTCATCTCGAGTAATTAATTAAAAATAATAATTAAAATTAATTAAGTAATTAATAAGCTCATCAAAAATATAATTATTTCTGTAATCGTAAGCACCAGAGCTCATAAATAAATCAAATAAAAAACTCAAGACTTCCAGTGATCATCGACCACGTTTTTCAAGAGGTTATTTAAACGGGAGACATCACAGGTGCCCTTTTATTTGATAAATATTTATATCAAGTGTTCATAAAAATTAAAAGACTCTATCTGATAATTAATTAATTATCAACATGCTCAATATTTTAATAAAATTAAAAGTAAATTCTCGCTCGGTAGCCTCTGCAATCATGCTGCTACGTGTTCATAAAAGAAATTCAATTCAGTGTAATTTATTATAAACTCATTCAATTAAATTAAATTAAGTGATCAATAATATTATAAATCAATGAACCCAATTATTCATGCATTTTGTGCTTTTAAAAATAGTAATTCAAGTGTTCATTAATTCACTTCGCTCGGTAACCTCTGATTTCATGTTACTGTTTTCCGTGACATTTTTTACAATTAACTCAGTGTTCAAATATTTTAAAATTAATTATTTCAATTATTTACTCGAGCTCAACTTTCGAATTTGCATTCAATTATTTACGTATTCATGAGCTCAGACAATTTAACAGTATTAATGAATTAAATCAACGATTTAATTTTGTAACTCAGTGATATTATGTGCTGTGACAAATAAAAATATTGTTATATTTTTTAATATGCGTATTTTTCCAATATCCTAACCACCAACCAGTCCTGGCATGTATTTATTTCATTATTATTACAACACATTTAAATACATATATTTTCCTTATTTGTCAAATATATTCATTTTCAAATATATATATATATATATATATATATATTAGGAGTACAAATAAGTTTCCGCCGTTTTATTGTAGATGGCGCAGCACGAAGTTTCGGTTAGCTTTCGCAGATGATAACCGGCTTAAAAAATAGTTTGGACATTCAAGAACAACATAACCTATTAATATCATTGATTTTATATTGGTAAAATATAATTTTTATAAGTTGAAAATGTCAAAATTTGAGCCAAGTAAGCGTCATTTGCGGGAAATATTAGTTTACTTCTTTAATTTAAAGAAATCTGCTGCTGAGGCGCATCAATTGCTCGTAGAAGCATATGGTGAGGGTGCTTTGAGTGAGAAAACGTGTCGAGAGTGGTTTCAAAAGTTTAAAAACGGTGATTTCGACGTAGAAGACAAAGATCGCAGTGGAAGGCCAAAAATTTACGAGGATGCAGAATTGGAGGAATTATTGGAGGAAGATTCATCTCAAACACAAAAAGAACTTGCTCTAACATTAGAAGTCACTCAGCAAGCAGTCTCACATCGTTTAAAATCATTAGGAATGATTCATAAACAAGGAAATTGGGTTCCGTACGAATTAAAGCCGAGAGATATTGAACGCCGATTATGCTTAAGTGAAATGCTGCTAGCTAGACATAAAAAAAAGGGTTTTTTACATCGTATCATGACTGGTGATGAGAAGTGGATACATTATGACAATCCAAAAAGAAGAAAATCATGGGGATTACCTCGCCACGCGTCAACATCAACAGCAAAACCGAATATTCACGGAAAAAAACTTATGCTGTGTATTTGGTGGGATCAGCTAGGTGTAGTGTATTATGAGTTGCTTAATCCGAGCGAAACAATTACTGGAGCCCTCTATCGAACACAATTGATGAGATTGAGCCGAGCTCTGAAGGAAAAACGCCCTCAATACTATTCTAGACACGAAAAAATTATTCTTCTGCATGACAATGCTCGTCCACATGTTGCGGCTCCCGTGAAAAAGTACTTGGAAACACTTGATTGGGAAGTGTTACCCCACCCGCCGTATTCACCAGACATTGCACCGTCCGATTATCACCTGTTCCGGTCCATGGCACATGCTCTGACGGCGCAGCGGTTCACATCTTATGAGGATACCAAAAATTGGGTTGATTCGTGGATAGCCTCAAAAGACAAGGAGTTCTTCAGACGTGGGATTCGAATGCTGCCTGAGAGATGGGAAAAAGTGGTAGCAAGTGATGGGCAAGATTTTAAATAAATTTATATTACCGTTCTTCTATAATAAATATTTAATTTGTGTTAAAAAACGGCGGAAACTTATTTGTAACCCTAATATATGTATATATATATATATATATTAGGGTTACAAAAAAATTTTATTTTAGGAAGAGTAAAACAAAGATTAGTATAAAAAAAGAATCTCAAGTAAAGTTTAAAAGTTTTAGAGTTTAAATATTTTTTTTTTTTTTTTCTATTGAAATAATAATTTGAGTTATAATTTTGAGAAAAATAGTTTAAATGATCGAGTTAAGGAAATTAAATCAGTTTTACTTTAAATTCTCAAAAAGGAAAATTTCTCTTTGTGAATTCAAAATTAGATGTTCCAGGTTTATAACAAAATAGAAAATATTATCGATTTGAATTAAAAAATTTCAGAACTTAGAATTTTTAAATTTTAGAATTTATTGAATGTTTAAAATTTATAAAATAAAATTTTGAAGATTAAAATTTTGAGGATTAAAAATTTGAGAATTAAACACTTAAAAATTACAAGTTCAAATTTAATAATAAGTCTATTTCGTACCGAGCGGAAGTACAATAGACGTACCGATCGTTGACCTGCGTGGCTTTAGGGTAGGTCCGGGATATTAAAGCGAGAGGGAAGCAGGTAGGTGAATATGGGCCCTCGAGAAGTTCCTGTTCTTTCTGTACCCGGTGACTTATGAATGCTAGAGTAACAGGTATAAATAAGAGAAAGATATTCAAAAAAAAGAAAGAAATCTGTATATTCTTTTATAAAATTATAATGTTGTTCTTACATATGTGTATTAAAACCAAGTAAATACAATTAGACTTACCACTCAGCTTAAGGTGGTTTCCAATTTCGCTGATCACACTCTCTCACAATTCACAACTTTGAATTTATGATTGCGGAATTGTTATTGTTAAATTTGCTGGGACCCTGTCCGTAGCTTGGGGATTTTATATTAGCGGAATTAAATACACTATTCGGACTCGGAGCTACTGGGGTGCCAAGCGGATACGCTCCCCTATCTGTCGAATACGAATGCGAATATTTCATTTTGATTCAGTATTTCGATCTAGGAGTCTGTATTTCTAGGCTGTAAACCGTCACGAGACCGATGTTCCTGATTTGGGTGAGTCTAATCGACCGCGATTTTTGCGGATTTAAAATTTAGGTATTGGGCCAAGGAGCCCGATTGCCTAGGCGGTGGACCGTCACGTGGACAACGATTAAAATTTTATCTCTGATTCGCGGTACTAGTCGGACTTGGGCTGATAGAAATAATCTGTAAAACTTCGGAGCGAGAACCGGCAGAGATTACTTCGGATGAGCGGTTGACTGCCTTCGTTAGGTTTTCGGCAGGTTATATTCTGTAGTTTTAATGGGAAAGTTATATGTTTTCTGATGCAATCGTTGGGTCCAGCTCATCATTTTCGACAAAAACAAGTGACTAAGTACGTAGTTCCGAATATAACTTTCTAAAAATTATAAAAGTCCTTATATGGAGATTGGATAATATCGTTTTTGTTAACAACAACGGATGAGTAAATGCTATACAAAAAAAAAAAAATGATCAAGTACGTAGGTCTGAGTTTAGTCATAGCATTAGAACGTACACAGCGATTTTAGAATATGGAAATTAGATGGTCGTAAAATTTTTATAACCGTTGAGTTAATTAGGGGTCCGGTGCACACGTGCAACTGTTCCGCTGAAGCCCAGATATATATATTTTTGGGTACTACGCCCCTAGACACACATACATACTATGACTTGGTTTTACTCATATTCGTCTAAGCGATCTCAATCAGTAATTGAAGACAATAATTTACCATATGAATTTCTTGAAACATCATCTGGAGTACCTCAAGGTTCAGTATTAGGACCAATCTTGTTTCTTATGGTGATAAATTTGGTAGTACGTAGGATTATGTATTGTAAATATGGATTGTTTGCAGATGATAAATATATTTACTTGCATTTTATGGTTAGCAATATACATAAAGCGGTTGATTTGGTTACTAGAATGCACAAGTCCTATCTGATTGGGCGATTAGACATGGTCTGGTTGTAAATCTTGAGAAAACAAAAGCTATAATTATAGGAACAAACAGTAAATTAAAGCAAATTGATTGGACTACACTTCCACTCATTATTATTGATGATATTGAACTTCCCTATGTAAATTCAACTAAATGCCTTGGATTGCATATAAATAATGATCTTTCCTGGAACAATGATATTTCACATATTATCAAAAAGATCAACTCAGTATTATATTGTATGAAAATTCGGAAAAATATTTATACTACTGATATTAAAAAATTATTCGTTCTGACCACTATTTTACTATTAATAGATTGCTGCTCTGTTGTTCTCATTGATTCTAATGCAGATAACGGTTTGAAATTACAACGTGCCTTAAATAATGCAATAAGATTCATCTTTAATTTACGACGTGATGAGCATATTACACCTTATAGATTAGAATTAAGATGGTGATCAGTCAAATCCAGAAGAATATATTTTCTAGCTACATATTTTTATAAATTGTAAAATATAGGTGAGCCTAGTTATCTAAGAGAAATGTTCTTAGAAGATGAATCTAGAAGATCGGAGAGAATTGTAATTAAAAACAACAATGTGAATTATTTAAGCCCTAAGTTTTCGAAATCACATCTAGAACATTCTTTTGTGATATCTGTGATACGATTATGGCGAAAATTACCAGCCGAAATATTAGATGTAAGTTCTTTAGAAGTATTCAAAAAGAATGTTTGAATATTTATTATCAATTGATCTCTGATTCTATGTCACGCCTGTCTACATGTGCAATGGTATATAAGGTAAAACCAAGAATTAAAAATCGGTCTGTCAGTTGACCTTGCGGGCCAGCTCCAAAACTTCCCGCAGTTTTCGAGCTCCTTGAGCTCGAAAACACTTTTGTATGCCTTTGTTTTCGAAAAATAACGTTTTTTACCATTTTTTCTCCAACGATATCTCTCGAACGAATAAACCGATTGAGACGGTTAAGGTGACAATCGACGCATTTTATTGTTCTACAACTGATCAGATTTTGAAATTGATTTATTGAGTCGTTTTTGAGAAATTTCCAAAATACTAAAAAAAATTTTTTTTTTTAATTCTTTCGACAACGGTTTCTCTTGGAAGAATCAACCGATTTTGATGGTTGAGGTGGCATTCGACGCGGCTTATAAAGCTTCAGAGCCCAGTTTATTTTGAAATCAATCTATCGAGCCCGTAAAAAGTTATCCGAAAATAACATTTTTGAAAAAAGTTTATTTTTGGAATATCTCCGAACGAGCCCTACCGATCAAGCTCAATTTTTTTTTCAGCTTCGAAATATTGACAAACCGCGTCGAATGACACCTTGACGATCGAAATCAGTTTATCCGTTCAGAAGTTATAGATATTTACATACGTCCGTACATACATACATACATACACTCGGACATCATCGTGAAATTAGGCAGAATAGCTTCCTAGAACCTCAAAACGTCAATATCTATTAGAAATTTGATTTTTGAAAATCGGACTCTGTTTTCTTACTCATCGTGCATGCACTTACATAGGTACCTGCAAAAAGATGAGAGAATATCAACACACAGATTTTGAGTGCGGATAGTACACCTTTTCACAAAAAGAAAAAGAAAAAGGAACAATGCTATTTCAGAAGTTAAATAGCAATTCGTATGTATCAATCGTTACACTATTATTTATAAGTTTAAATACGAAAGAGGTTAAAGAGACATATGACACTAGTATAGAGACACGGTTAACTCCCGCTACCACATTAACATATACAATCGGGGTCATTAATTCAAGTTGGTGTCTAACTTTCGAGATTTATTGCCAATCTTAAATTTGGCGGTTTCTAAACTCTAAAATTTGAAAACCTTAAATTTTACCGTTTTAAAAATCAGCTAAACGTAAAAAATGATATAAAAATATGAGAAACGTAAATAATGTCTGAAGTAAATTAAATTTATGTTAAAACCTGATAAAAAAAATCTGGGCGTCGGTTGGCCCTGCGGGCCAGCACCAAAACTTCCCGCTGTTTCCGAGCTCAAGGAACTCGAAAACATTAGTGTGAATATATTTTCGAGCTCTTTGAGCTTGAAAATGCTATTACATGCAATTTTTTTATGATCTTTTCAATCTCTAACAAGTTACGTTTTATGCTAAAGTTTGTAAATTTAAGAATCGAAAATCATTAATGAAGAAGTGGTTTCAAAAATTTAATTCCCGTTTACGTTCAATAAAATAAGTGTATTGAAAAATCAATGTCAGTGATCAAAATCAAGATTTAAAGAAGTTTTGACTCATTTCACGGCAATAATATATAAAATATTCGAGAGAAATATTAAAAACTGTAATTCTTCAATTATTTTGTTGATAATATGATTTAAACTAAAGAACAAGTTAAATGATATTACATCATCATCGAAAGAAACCATAAAGAGGAAGAGTTGGTATGATTTCAGACATATTTTAGTACATTATACTATGATTTATCCAGAAAAAATAACATAAATGTAATTTTTTTCACTTTTCAACGCCGACATCTTTCGAACTGATTAACCGATTTTGACGTTTGAGGTAGCAATTGGCGCGTTTCATTGAATTCTAAAGCTGAATAAAATTTGAAATCGATCGGTTCAGCCATTTCAAAGATATTTGGAAAAAACTGTTATTCACCATTTCTTTCTCTAACAATATCTCTCGAACACATTAACCGATTGAGATGGTTGAGACGACAATCGTTGCGTTTCTTTAAGTTCTAGGGCAGGTTATGTTGGAATTCGGAGTCGCTCGAGTACAAGCCGACCCAGGAGTCGAGTTTGGAGTTTGGAAGCGAGCAATGGCAAGTCGGAGAGTCTCTGAGCTAGATCTCGACCGCAACCCTAGACTGTCGTCGTTTTGGAGCTTGTGGCTCTGTGAATTGTACTCTTGGAGCCATTTATCCTGTGAATTGTTGTCGCGAATTACCGCATTATTTTATTTTATTTTATTAATTATTGTGTTAAGTTTTATGATTCATCGTCCACGAGAGGTTCCCGATGGCGTACTCAGGTATTTATTTGGTGGATAGACCGAGAGTACTCGACCGCGGGCCATTTGGGCCCTCCGCGTCACTCTCGCGTCATCTGTACGGTATTTTATTTTATTTTCCTTTCTCTATTTTATTTTAATTTAAATGTGATTAATTGGCTTCTTACGCGTCAAAAGAACCACGACCTTCTCTCCACAACCTAGCATACTGAGCGCACCCGGACATGCCGCTACCACCGTTCATTTCCCTCATTTCCGAAGGATTTAGATTATAGATTTTAATTTACGTGTACGTTTAGACCGGTTGCCGATACCGGGGAAATAAAAGTCGGCTGGCGCCCGTCAGGATCTGGAAGGAATAAGAGGAGTGATTGGTGAACGAAGTGTAACGTAGCCCGATTTGGTGTAATTTAAGTTCGAATAATTGAGTAATTTTATTGGGTAATGATTTATGTATAATTTTGTTGAGTTTATCGAGTACTAAGTAAAATTTACGTTACAATATATAAATTTTTGAACAAATGGTATTTTTGAACTCTACTCAACCAATTATGATAGGTTATGACAAAATTCCTTGAAAAATCAACTATGAGGACAAATACAATACCTAGATTTAAAAAAAAATATTTATCCTTATATTCCTTATAATATTATAAATGGGAAAGTTTGTATATTTGTTCGTCAATCAGCTGTTACGACTAAAGGGATTTCAATTTAATTCGGCATAGAGGTACACTGTCATAGAAAAGAACATTGGATAACTTTTATGACACTCCGGAGTTCTGCGAAGGGTTTAATTTGACATGTTTATATACTCCATGCATATATGAAAAATCTTTTTTACCTTCTCACCACTATATCTCTGGAACTATAAGGCCTACGGACTTGAAATTCAGCGTGAACGCTTATTATGTCATGTCGGTACTTCCCACTAAATGGCTATAATAAAGTAGACTCCAAATGGGGTATGCGAGGGCGTCAAACGTTAACATACTCCCGTTTTCAAAATATACGTATTACAGAGTTAAAATTCAGCGTGACCGATTCTTATGTCATATAGGTATCCCTCATGACACGGCTTTAATATAATCAACTCCTAAGGGGCTATGCGAGGTCATCAAACGTTAATATGTTTCCCATGATTTTCTTCTTTTTGGATTGTCATAATGTATCCACTTCTCATCACCAGTTATGATACGATGTAAAAAACCCTTTTTTTTATGTCTAGCTAGCAGCATTTCATATAAGCATAATCGGCGTTCAATATCTCTCGGCTTTAATTCGTACGGAACCCAATTTCCTTGTTTATGAATCATTCTTAATGATTTGAAACGATGTGAGACTGCTTGCTGAGTGACTTCTAATGTTAGAGCAAGTTCTTTTTGGGTTTGAGATGAATCTTTCTCCAATAATTCCTCCAATTCTGCATCCTCGTAAATTTTTAGCCTTCCACTGCGATATTTGTCTTCTACGTCGAAATCACCGTTTTTAAACTTTTGAACCACTCTCGACACGTTCTCTCACTCAAAGCACCCTCACCATATGCTTCTACGAGCAATTGATGCGCCTCAGCAGCAGATTTCTTTAAATTAAAGAAGTAAACTAATATTTCCCGCAAATGACGCTTACTTGGCTCAAATTTTGACATTTTCAACTTATAAAAATTATATTTTACCAATATAAAATCAATGATATTAATAGGTTATGTTGTTCTTGAATGTCCAAACTATTTTTTAAGCTGGTTATCATCTGCGAAAGCTAACCGAAACTCCGTGCCGCGCCATCTACAATAAAACGGCGGAAACTTATTTGTACTCGATTACTTGAACCTAAAGTTAATATTGTTCCATTAAGGCTGTGTTCCAAATGTTAATTTTGCATTATCATGCCTTGTACATGTTGTAAATATTAGTAGTGTCCAGCATTTATTGTGTGTGTCGAATAAACGCATAAATAAAGAACTTTATCTAATATTATTATTAAATTCGGTGTACATATTTCTTCAATTCCTGAGTAATTATTGTCAATCTAAGAAGTAAGTTAAGAGATCGAGTAAATATAATTCTTGGGTCGCTGTCACGTCTCTAGTCGAGATTGTCAATCATTGTTGTCCGTCAACGAGAGGCTGCACGAACTTTCACGTTCGCATCACCAGGTAAGTCCTGTTATTTTTATTTCTCAACATTCCTTTAATCGGACCTGGAGGACGCTAGTTTTACCTGAGATTAACCTAAGCAATAATAAGAGTCGGTGATTTCCGCACTGAGAATTTAGCTACACAGAAAATAGCACGTAGTAAAATTGGAATTTGTGAACATAAGTATGTCTACGTATCTCTTCACTGCGCAGCCGAGCCTTACCGTTTACAGTTGGTTGATTCAATATAATAATTTGTCAGGATACAAGATTGTAATTCAATATAATAATTTGTCACGGTACAAGATTGTAATTCAACATAATAATTTTGTCAGGATATAAGGCTGAGCAGGTGACCAGATTGTTGTTGGTTGAAATTCAATTCGAAATAAATCGTTGTCAAGTGGCTTGATAGTTGATTACGATTCTTGAATGTTAAGAATCGTTGATGTATATGAGCAAAGGGGTTTACTTATACTGGTTAGTTGACAATCTGTCTAAATATACTTCTTAATATGACGAAAATGATTTAAATGTGAATAATAAAATTTAAAACAGCAATAATATTTAATAGAGTAATTTAATTATTTAAATCATTTGTAATATTGAATAAAAGAATTAAAAATCGAAATTATTTTGATTTCTAATAATTCTATTCAAATTGTGTAAATTCTGAATTTAATTTTCAATGACTTGAACAAAGAATTCAGGATTTTAATATTTAAAATGATAAGATTAGACGTAATCAAAAACTTGATAAATAATGGGCGTAGAGGACCGATTTGCGGCGGTTTTTATAGGCGTTACTAGAGGCGAGAGGTCACTTATGTAACCTCGATTTGATTTTGCTTGCTACCGAAAAATATGATAGTGAACGAAAGCTCTAGTAATTAGAACGAAAAAGAAGATAGGGTTACTAAGCAAATGTCACGATTGAAGATCGTGATGGGCGTAGGTACGAAATTCGTATAAAAGGTATTGAATAAAAAGGTACTTATATTGATCAAGGTCCAGTTCGTATGCCTGGCTACCGTTAACAAAATGCTCAGTTTATTCTATTTTATATTTAAATCGCGCCTACACGATATCGTTAAAGACAATATTAGTAATAACCCAAAGCGATTTCCAATTTATGATGTGACTGATTTGATTTCACAATCGAACGTCGAGTGGTAAACGTAAGATTGTGTACCCCCTATTGTGAACTATCTGTCTAAGTGGCTAAACAGGTAGAAAATAAGGAATAAAGAAAGGTGGGCTGACGAAAAAGCCTCGTGAAGCTAGTATACAAGAAGATAAGAAATTTAACATTTTTTTTGATATTATCCCAAAAATATTTATGTCTAATTTTATTATAAGTTTTAGTTACTCCTTTATGTCCTGCTAGTGAAGTTTCGTGATTTTCGGCTATTATTTTTTATTTGTCCTCCACTGGAGGTTTTATTATTTCGTCTTTACAAATAATTATTTCTAAATCGGTACCTTTGAAAATTTTTGCAATAATAATTTTAATTTTTGTCCAAATTAATTTGGATAAATTGCTTCTTTCTTCAGAAATACTAACTGATTTTATTTTTGTTTTTTCCATACATAATTTAAAATTTTTGAAAGCTTTACAATAATCTTTTCTAGTTAGTGTATCTCGACTATCACTTTGAGTTACTAATGCAAGTACTTTCGTTTTAGATGCTCCCATTTTGATTACCTGACCTGCTTTTTGTAATTAACTAAAGGATTTAATTTTAGATATCCTGACTCTAATAATTGTTTTCCAATTTCGCTTGGCACAGTGCGGTCCGCGTTAATTAAACATAAATAACAATTTTTTCTCCATTTCTAAGTTATCTCTTTTTTCGTGTATGTTCTTTTTACTATAGTCGTTTGAAGTGTTTGAAATTATAGATACATTATCGTTGGAGTCTATTTTTTTGTTAGATAAATTGTTGTTTGCTATTATGATCACATTATGTTCGATTTGTTTTGGTTCCTGTCTGAATTTAATTGTATCAAATTATGTCGTGTATCTACTTCATTATCATATGAGTTTACCCAGATAGCGAAATGACGTCTTGATGAGTTCTGAATGATTTCCTATTCATGATTTGGACGTCTCATGAACATCTTGAAAAAGCCTTTAAAAAGTTCTCAAGATGTCGAATGAGCCACCCATTGAACTCAGTAAAACGTGACTAAAAAGAGTTCTCAAAGAGTTCTTTTTTTTGACTTAGCAAATAAGACTTCAGTATGAATTTACCATGACGTCTGAAGGAGCTCCTACTTCTGACTTTATAATGAAGTTAAAAGAAGAATACATTTAGACGTCACAAAACTGACATCTTATTAGTGAAGTCTTCAAGAACTCTTAATTAAGAGTTCTTAAAAATGACACCTTTAAGAAGTTATTATAATACTTCTTGAGGACGCCTTCAGAAAGACGTCGTAGAGCAGTCATTCCGACTTAAATGCTGTTTGGGTAGTTGTTCGAGTTGTCCAAAATTTTGATCCTTAAATGAATGTATTTGTTCTATCTGTTCGAAATTTTGGTCATCAGCTGAATTTATCTGTTGAATGAAATTTAGGTCGTTGAATGAATTTATTCGTTTAGGCGATTTCGAATTTTGGTCAATAGGTGAATTAAATGTAGGATTCTGAAATTCTTTACGTGAGGTAGGTTGTTATGGATCTATTTACTGGACTCGTATTTTCGTTTATTGTAGATAATCTTTTATTAGACTGTTTATTACTAAAATTTTGTTGGCGTTTAATTACTTTTAGAGTAACCATTATGTCTGGCAGTTTAGCTTGGAAATTTTTATTATTTGGCTTTTTCGTTTTATTTTTAAAGTTTTTCGCAAGGTGTTGTAATTTACTTGGAATCCGTTCTTGTGTATGTGTATGTGTATGTTTGTCGTAGTCTGTACAACATAAACATTCTTTGATTTTACGTTTTCTAGTTGATCTACGTAGTTCCGGTGTAATTTTATGAGCATGTGTTTATTCTGCATCAGTACCGTGAGGTCTGTTTTTGTCTACCTTTGTTGAATTTGGGTTTATTTTTGTAATATTTTTTTTTTGTCTTTTCTGTATTTTCATTGGCTATTTTCTTCTCTGGGTTATTGTGTTAGTTTTTGAGGTCATTGGTTCATCAGGTGATTCTACTATCATCGGTTCCATTGTAGAAGAATTTTCTATTATGTCATTAGTTGACATGTTTATTTTATTTTCTGGTTCATAATGAATTAACGCGGAGACGTCCATAGTTTTTGGGTGGTCACCTCTTTCGTCGGAAGACAAAGGTATTGCACCTCCCATGTCTATTTTATTTACGGATTTGGGTTTGATAGGAGTTCTAGGGGTTATTGGGATTGTCTCAATAGGTGATTCAATACTCATGTCATTTAAATGTTCGGAAGATATTTTTGAATAAATTAGTTCTGTTTCGTCAGTGTTTGATTCGTCGGCTGAAATTTCTGGAATAATTATTTTATTAATTTTCTAAGTATGTTTTTTTTTTTTTTTACGTGTGAATTAATTTATTTGTGATAATTTTTTGTACTTATATTGTCTGTCTGTATTTTGGACATGAATGTATAGGTGTATTTTGTGTTCGTATATTTGGTGATAATGTTAACAGCGAGCTTGTATTTTAGGGCTTTCCGGTGTCTGAGGATTTGGGGATTAAGGTGGTCGGGTTAAATTACGTGAATTTTTATGTTTTTGGAGAATTGATGGAATTGTCACGATTGGAGATCGTGATGGGCGTAGGTACGAGATTTCGTATAAAAGTATCGAATAAAAGGGTACTTACATTGATCAAGGTCCAGTTCGTATGCCCGGCTACCGTTAACTAAATGCTCAGTTTATTCTATTTTTAAATCGCGCCTACCCAATATTGTTGAAGACAATATTGATAAAAACCCAAAATGATTTCCAATTTATGATGTGACTGATTATTTTTCACAATCAAACGTCGAGCGGTAAACGTAAGATTGTGTACCCCCTACTGTGAACTATCGGTCTGAGCGGCTAGACAGGTAGTAAAATAAAGGATAAAGGAAGGTGGGCTGCCGAAAAGCCTCGTGGAGCTAGTATCTCGTTGTTAAAGTAAAATTGTCTGAGAAATAATGTTTTTCAATTGTTTTATGTTAACGAGTATTTATTTATTGAGGACTAAATATTCTCAAAATACAAAAAGGTTACAAATGACAATATATAAAATAGTAAATATGAAAGTAAATATTTCATGCATATGTTTGACAATTTTTCGAAGTAAATTTAGAAAATATCAGATAATGGTTACAATGTTTTAAAAACTTACCCTAAACAGGTTTTGGTGAGGTGTCAGGACTGTCAGCAGTAACACAGGACACTTATGCACAACGCGTTCTCGCGGTTTATTAAAATGATTCTCATTTATCGGTTTATTTAGTATGATTTTGTTGTATCAATTTAAATATTTATGCGTTTCCAAATCTTCGTAGATTGAATTAAAATGAGTGTCTTCGCGCTTCTCGCGGTAAAATAATTCAAATGTATTCAAATTCTTCGCGTCTTCGCAGTAAAATAAAATATAAATTTGTTTATAAGATCTTCGCGTATTTTCACGGTAAAATAGTTTCAAAGCCTTCGCACATTTTCGCGGTAAAATATTATTTAAATCTTCGCATTTATCGCGGTAAAATATTCTTTGATTCTTCACGTTTCTCGTGGTATAATTTAGTATTAAAATAAAATGAAATTAAATGGATTAGAAATAAGATAAAGATAATCAACGCTACCGGTGCTTCCGCTTGATATTAATTCACGACTTACAACGATCAAGGTCCGGTTCGTATGCCCAGCTACCGTTGACCGAATGGTGAATTTAATAACGCTAATTATTCTCCTGAGACTAGTAGAAAATGATATACCGATTATTCGAGTGCTTACGACGATCAAGGTCCGGTTCGTACACCCAGCTACCGTTAACCAAATGCTCAATCGAGATATCAATTCTCTAGCCAGGAACACCGTCAAGTGTCCGGAGTTTAGTATGGTTCAGAGTTTGATTCCCAAAAGAACTGATGAGCTAAGGTCCATGGTCTTTTTATATGGTCTTCACATATGAAAAGTGGTGGTAACTTGTTTCCCATATGAGAAGACTCGGACTTACCCGAAAGTTCTAGGCCCATGCACACGTGTGATCCCTGGGAAATAGATTTTGACTATTAAGTGGGCCGATGACCTGGCGCCACTCTGCCGCCAAGGAAGCCATAAATTTGGTGGTTTCGATTAGCTTTCTTTAATTTCTAAGAATCACATGCAGGTGCACACGAGTTGGGTGGTCTATAGTTTTAAGATGAAAAATCAAAGAAAAGATTACCGTTCTATGCTTAGATTATTAAATGGGAACGGATACATAAATTTTAAAAGTACGTTAAGAGAAAATGACGAAATTTAGAGAATCAGAGAAATCTATAATACACGTGGTCCATTAGTACAATACGACTTAATTGTAAAGCGTTGACAACCCTCAGGTAGGTATATTTGTCCGGTACGACTGCTGGCGTCAATAAGTCGGCGTTATACATAAAAAGGTTTACGTACAAGAGGTCTTAGTGTGTACTTATTTCAGGAGAGAAAAAAAATAAAATTTTTGAAAGTAGCAGCCGTGACAGAATTATTAGAAATAGAAGACTAACCGAAATCTGTCAGGTCAGATTCATCACTTAAATACGAACGGTTAATTTTAATGAGCTATTTTATCAGAGCTACCGCATCATAAATGTCTCCTGATGACGATGATCCGTCAGAATAATCAGGAAGAGTAATTGATTTATCTGGTTCTAGGGACTTTCGGTGTGGCGCTCGAGGAGACAAGACGCTCCTGCTTGTTATCCTTAGTTAGAACTAAATTTACACTAATAAAAGACCATAATAAAAATTTGTCTTGCATAAAACAAAGAGTTTAGTTAAAGTAGTGAATAATTAAATTTACAAGAAAGTATATATACTTAGCTGATACTAAAGAAAATAGTAAAAAGCACACTTAGCAAAATTTAGAGGTTAGACTGTACAATAACATGGGCGGAAGGGGAAGAGGAGGCGGTGATATGAAAACTAGACAAAAAATTGATAAATACATAGTCAACCAAGAATCACCACAACAGATGGACTTAACAACTCTACTTCAGAAAATGGACTTCTTAATGAAAGAAGTGCTGGAAATCAAAAAACAAAATGTCAGTACGAGGGAAGTCCTGGAAGAGGTACGTGAAATAAAAAATGATGTGACCAAAATGAAGGAGGACTGGGTTGAAGAGAAAGAGCAACTGAAATTAGAAATTAAAATGCTTAAAGACAGTGAGGAAAGAAGAAAAAAATATTAAAAGAGAAAAAATCTAATTATAAGAGGAAAAGAAGTAGGATCAACGCCAGAACAACTTCAAGCCTTCATACAAGACAAACTTAGAATAAAAGAAGAGGTCAAAGAGGTACGAAAAATTAATAACAGGCAACAACAAGAAATGTGCGTCGTCAAAATGAAAACAGTTGAAGGAAAAATTAATATTTTAAAAATAAAAGGTGAAAAACTCAAAGGATCTGATGTGTCAATAATGAGTGACTTGACATATAATGAAAGACTTGCACAGAGACGACTAAAAGAAGTTGCCAATAAAATGAGAGAAGAAGGCAAGGAGGTGAGATTAAAACATTTAAGAATTGAGTATGAGGACAAGGTAATTAAATGGAACGTAGTAAATAACTGCGTGGAGGAGCCACAGAACATAATCTATCAGCGAAACAATTGATTCTCCCAGGCGTTAAGCCCGGGGAGCAAACATTAACACAATTTAACAACAAATTCAACAAATTCAGGGGTTTCTCAGGTATTAGACGAAAATGTAGATAATGAAGCAAGTAAGTCAAATAATTTGAATATAATTTTCTGGAACATACGAGGTATTAAAAATATTTACGACTTAACTGTAAATGACAAACAAATAATATTACAAAACTGTGCAATCTTGGCCCTTTCTGAAACTTGGCAAATAACACCTTCTCACCCATCGCAACTTAGTAATATGACTCAAATCAACTGCTCAGCTACCAAAATTTACACAGTAGGCAGAGCATCAGGTGGACTGGAGCTTTATTACGAACCTAACCTAGTTCAAGATCTAAAAATCATTAGTGTCAGCGAGATCTGGATCTGTATTAAGTGTAAGTTTAATTGCACGGAAATAATCATCATAAGTGTTTACATAAAAGACAACTATGCGGATCAAAGAATTAAAATGCTACAAGAACTAATCAGCGAGACTATGAACAACGACCCAGACGTACCGATTATCATTGGAGGAGATTTCAATGGAAGAATAGGTGAGCTTAATCAATTAAGTGAATTAACATTGCAAGACTCTCTTCTTTCAGAACAAAGATTTAGCAAAGACTTAAAAATAAATAGTAATGGAAAAAGACTACTGGAAGCCATGGAAACACTAGGCCTAACTGTCCTAAATGAAAGATCAGTTTCAGACCGAAATGGAGAATTTTCATATTACGGCCACTCAGGAACTTCAACAATTGATTATGCTTGCGTGAACCGGGAAGGAGTACATCTAATTAAAGACTTCAAAATTTTAAATGCAGGCCACTCAGATCACCTGCCAATTCAACTCACATTACAGATACAAAGAAAACCCCAGAGCACTAGATTGTATGATAAAACGAAAACCTATTTTAAATGGCAACCAGACCTGAAAGAAGAATATCAAACAGAAATAAGAAAATCCCTAGAAAAACCTGAACCAGACATTATAAAAATAATAAAGGAAGTAGCGACAAAACTAAAAATGAAAAAAAAAGATAAGACCAGTGGAATCAAGAGACAAACCCTGGTTTGATAGCTCATGTCGAGAACAAAGAAAGGAACTGAATAAGTTGTACAGAGCATGCTATAAAGATAAACAAGGACAATCACGACTCAAATTTATTGAATTTTGCAAAAAATATTTGAAAAATATAAATGAAACCAAAGCAAAATACTATAAACAGACAGGAACCACAATAGAATCGGCTAAATCTCCGCAAGATTTTTGGAAAGCAATAGCCAAATATCGGAGGAAAACAACAACATCTAATCCTATTGATGCAGAAACATGGATTGACTACTATAATACACTACAACCATTACCAGATACGGAAAAGCTCATATTTAGCGATGCACGACAACCTGAGCTGGACAAACCTTTTACGAATGAAGAAATTAAAAATGTCATCAAAGGCCTGAAAAATGGGAAAGCCCCAGGACCGGATAGAATTACGAATGAATTTTTCAAGAACTTCCCAGAAGATAAAGTATTGCAAATTACTGAAAGAATTAATGAAGCCTTTGAGACAGGAAAAATTCCAAAACTCTGGGCTGCTGCCAATACACTTGCAATACACAAAAAAGGCCATTCGGCAGCCGAAATGGAAGGTAGATTTTTCAATTAATTGATATAAAAAAATAGTTTTATACATACATATCTTGTTAGTGTATAGTCATGATATGAAATCAGACTTGTTTTCTAGGAGTGAGGGTAAAAAAAGACAACGATTATTATTGATAGAGAACTTCAGATAGTTGATTTGACATAACATTATATAGGTAATGTACCAAACTAACCTTCACATAAATAAAGTATTGAAAATTTAATAAGTATGAGATCATAATTGTAATCGCTGTTACCATGACAAGCCCAGTTAAAATAACAGTAATACTTTTATTTAAAATATAAAATAGCTGTGAAATTAACAGATTATTTTGTTTACAATAAAATACACGTGACAAAATTGTATTATAATGGGAAATTCATAAGTTATGTGCAATGAAAACCATATTTTCAACATTTTTGATTTCATTAAAAAGTTCAAGGGTATCAAATTATTGGAAGAAATAGTCAAAACATAAAGCTTAAGGTCATTAATGCGAGATTATTAGTCAAGCTTTTAGATACTTTTTACGGAATTTGTGTATAAATATTAGTTTTAAAGTTATATGAGCTTTAGCGTTGATTAAAAACTGATTTTTACGAAAAAACATGAAAATTTCAAACAGCCATAATTTCAAAACTATTCGAGGGATTCAGCCCATCTTCGAACCTGATCAAGGTAATCGCCTATAGAATAAGTGTAAAAAATTTCATCAAGATCCGATAAGAACTGTGGGTGCTATCGTAATGACAAGACAAGTGATAATCATTGGCAGTAGAGGTACATTTGATACATTATAAGTAATAAAAGAAATACTTCTAAAATATAAAATAGCAGTGAAATTTACAGGTTAATTTGTGCACAATAAAATACAACTGAGAAAACTGAATTATAATGGAACAAGCATAAGTTCTGTGGACTGAAAACCATATTTTCAACATTTTTTGATTCCATTAAAATTTTCAAGGCTATAAAATTATTGGAAGAAATGGTCAAAATATAAAGTTTGAGGTCATAAATTAAAGCTTATTAGTCACGCTTTAACATACTTTCTGCAGAAATTATCTATGAGTTGTAGTTTTTAAGTTATATGGACTTGAAAGTGATTAAAAATTGATTTTTTCGAAAAATCGTTGAAATTCCAGACAGCCATAACTTTTAAACTAATCGACCGAATCAGCCCATCTTCGAACTTAACCGTGGTAATCACACATTGAATAAGTGTAGGAAATTTCATTAAGATCGGATGAGAATTGTAGACGCAATCGTGTCCTCAAAAGTCGGTTCTATGACATAAATATATATATATATATATATATATATATATATATATATATATATATATATATATATATATATATATATATATATATATACATATATAAATTTTTCAACGAGTGGTATTTGTGAACTCTACTCAACTAATTATGATAGTTTATGACGAAATCCCTTGTAAAATCGACCATGAGGACAAATACAATAGTTAGATTTTTAAAAAAATCTACCTAAAAAGGTGACATACTTAACCCTGAAAATTACCGACCAATTGCCCTCTCAAATGCAATGACGAAAATCTACACAACGGCCTTAGCAAAGAGGCTAAGTAATTTTTTAGAAAATGAAGACCTAATACCTGAAAGTCAAGCAGGTTTTAGACCGAGAAGATTCTGTGATGACCAGACTTTCATCCTAGCGACGAAAATTACTGAAACATTAAATACAAGCAAAAAAATACTTTTTATTACTTTCGTGGATTTCAAGAAGGCCTTCGACTCGGTAGGACATAACAAACTATGGCTAAAACTACCAAATAGGTGCCAGCGCACAGTACATTAAAGCTCTTCAAGACCTATATGCAAAAGCTCATATAAGAATAGTCCTGGAAAATGATGAGGTATCCGCTCCAATTGACATCACGGAAGGAGTTATTTAAGGAGATCCCCTGAGTGATTTACTCTTCATTGTTATGCTAGCAGACATAGAAGAATTCTTCATACAAGAAGGTCACATAAATATAACCAAAAAAATGATGCTTGCACTATACGCTGATGACGCTGCTTTTTTCACAGAAGATATTGCTGAAATGCAACACCTCATGGATACCCTGAAGAAGTACGCAGATCTAAATAAACTCACAGTAAATGTAGATAAAACAAAACTCCTAACTATTCAGAAAGGAAGACTACCTAGGACCCGGCCATTAAAATATAATGATAAAGTAATAAAGACGGTCAAAAACTTTAATTACCTTGGAATCACGTTCACAAACTCTGAAAACTTTAAAAAGGCGGTTGAAGAAAGTATCATCAAAGGCAGGATGGCATTAGCGGCAACCACCAAACTTATGATTGCAGCTAAAATCTGTAATTGGAACCAACACCGTACTCTACTAAATGCCACAGTAACATCAACAGTCCTATATGGCACTGCAATATGGGGATTAGGCAACGAGCAACGATTAGATATAATACAACGATCATTCATCAAGCAAGTTTTTAACCTGCCCCGAAATACCCCAGGGTACATGCTCAGGAGAGAAACCGGCGTATCATCACTAGCCATAGGTATCACCAAGCGTACACTTACTGCATGGGCCAGAATCTGCGACATGGGCCGAAAAAGAAATCCCAAAATATGCCTGGAGAGAATGCAACAAAATCCTGACAACCAGGCCTGGCTCCATAAAATCAAAAAAATCCTAACAAAGGTAGAACGGGAAGACTTAGTATATGCAGTAACCGGTACTCCAATAAGAGAAGCAACAAAGGATATAACTGACAGATTGGCACACTTAGAGTATCAGGAAGACTCGGACAGAATTACACAATCATCGTTCTCGAATATTTTTAAGCAAATAACAAGTACAAAAGTAGGAGAATTTGAAGATTACCTGAACTGGAACCTTCCATTGGACGTAGTGAGAGCAATTGCACAACTAAGACTATCTGGTAATGCGAGAATAAGAATAAAAACTAAGAATATAGACCTAGACATTGACACAGCAAAAATCTGCCTCTGCTGCAAACAATTTGAAAACAAATCTCTAAGCCACGTTATCACGGACTGCATAGCATATGAGGATTCAAGAAATAAATTTCTGGGAGAGTGTGACTTCCCAGAAGTACTATATATTTTCAATAAATCACATGCATTTAACCTGCATAACTACTTACTACAACTTTAAAAAACCAGAGCTTTTATATTATCACAATAAAACCACATCAAGATGGACCAGAGAACTGCTCAAGCACATATCTTCACTAATAGAATTTGTTGTTGGAACCTTAAAACACCCTTACCATAAACTGCTTCTTGGACCAAGTCTGTACTTCTATTTACTTTAACTCAATTTATATATTTTTATTTTATTATTATTTTATTCTATTTTCCATTATTTTACTTTACTTTCTATTTATTCTTATATTAAAATATAATTAGTAACTTCAAATCTACTTTAATTTAAAACTGCTTGTTAATTATGATTATCTAAGCTCAACATTGATCAATCTTTACCCATTTAACGATTAACAGAAATAATACTTACTTAAGCTATAATGTAATTACTAGAAAACTATAAAACTATAAGATTGATAAATTATAATTTAAGATAGAATTATGATGGCATAATGCAATATAAATTATAACTACTTATGTATAAACCTACACCGAAGTCACATTGTTATACAATATGTATTCTCAAACAATTAAATAAAAAAAAAAAAAATTTATCTGGTTCTAGGTGGATACGGCTTTAGATTTGGAATTTTTCTTTAACATTGCATTTTCGTTAGATTTACGTATGCGATTTGAATTTTTGTTAGAATATAATTTATTTTCATGATCTTTATTTCGATTTTTAGAATTAACGTTTTTATTTATTGAATTCGAATTTAGTTCTTGAGTATTATTTTTTTCCAAGTTTGTATTTATTTTATTATTTTTATTTTTTCTTAAATCATCTTCGCTTAATGATTCAGTACTCGAAAATTTTTTACATGGATTATATCACCTGAAAACAGGTTTTTTCTCTATTAAAAATTATTATTCTTACCGATATATCTATTTTTATTATTTTTAACTAACCGTTGGCCGATAGCGTGATCAGTCCTATTGCTATCGCTGGTGGGTTTGAACACTGGGTATGTAGCAGTGTTACTGACTTGCCCAACTGCTTGAGTTTTTGGGTCAAGCATTTGACGTTTTTCAACCAAATCTTCTAGACCGACCGCTTGAGTATTTTGCTCAAAAAATTTGATTTTCGAATTTAATTTGTCTTACTCTGTCGACTGAGTTAGAGACAATGTTAGTTTTATTGCGAATTATTTTATTATTTAGAGTAATTTCCTCTGAACGTGATTTATCATTTTTGTTAAAATTTGTAGATTATTCATTTTTATTATTATTTGAGTTTGACTCTGAATTAGTTTTGTATTTAGGTTTTTTTCTAAAGACTTTGTCACGATATTTTAATATCGCGGCAGTCTCGCATCAGGTCGGTGGGCAACAGAGGGCAGCACACGCTGCTCACACGTCTCATCCGATATTTTGTTATTATAATTATTTCGTGTATATATAAGCTTTTGTTTTAATTATTGCGTTAATAATACTTTATTGATTTCTTAGTTATAAATTGTATTTGAATCAGGAGATTGCACTGATTAATTTGAGCATATGTTTGGATTTTTGTAACGCTGGGAGAAATAATCGCGCATTTGATTCATGTGCTTGTGATTATTATTATTGGTTGACGCCTGCACGTCAACGCAACAGTTGGCATTAGTAAATTTATTTATTATAAATAAATCTACTAGTTTGGTGAATAAATCATTGATCGATTTATTTGTAAATCATATTAATAATTAATTATGAAAGGGACAATTGGTCATTTAGCGTCGGGAACTGAATAAATTACACGGCCAAAGTTATGTATTATGTTGGTGGTACTGTAAAGAAATAACATGCGACAGATATATATCTCCACTGGTTGAAGTGAGATCTATGACAAAATGGCGCCGGCCGAAGTGCCGGCATGAAATTCACGTGCTGCCGTGGTCAGACGTGGGTTAGTCTCTGTAAGAGTAGCGTGTGGGCTTCTGTTGCATTTGTATAATTATAAATTTGACGCCATTTGGTATTTTGAGTAGATAATATAAATCCATTGGCATGATTCGAGTATTTTGGCAAAAAGCATAAAGGAAAATACATTTACCGTATTAACGTGCAACCAAGGGAGTTGATTAATTACGTAAACTGTAAGTACTTTTTGGCTAATACATTGGCGTGTAATTTTGTTCCCGCGTTGGTGGCCATTTGTCTATCGCATAAGAGTAAGAGAGATAGTCGATTCTGAGTATTAATAATTTTCATAAGTATATGATGAAGTGTATAATTATTGAGCTCAACATATCAATGCGATAATTACAGTTATTATTATTATTATTTATTGGTTAAATAATATGTTCAATAGTTGGATTATTTAATGGTTGTTCATAATACTTCAGTATTATTAATAGTATTAGTATTAGTTTGTTATACACAGAAACGGTGCGGTGGATATAATTGCTGACCGATTCCACGACTTCTATCTCTTTACTCGCACTGAGCGTCGAGTGCGACTGAGTTATAATTATTATTATTTTGCGATTATTATTAACAAGTACTATATTATTATTGTGCGATTATTATTTACAAGTACTAAAGTATTATTTTGCGATTATTATTTACAAGTATTATATTATTATTTCACGACGATTATTTACAAATACCGAATTATTAGTTTGTGATTATTATGATTTACACTTATCATCTTATTATTTCGTGATGATTATTACTTACAAGGATTTATAAATATTACGTGTGTGTGATATATTATTATTTACCAATTATTATATTGTTTATATTAATTTAAATATAGTTAAAGGCAAATGGTCAGCAACTCGGTATTATTTTAAATTTATTATTTTAATTACTGCTATCTTTTTCTTGCTTTCCTATTCCTTACCCTGAAATTGCTATCCTGTATTTCATTTATTTTTCATTTTTATTTTTCTCCATGATATTTTATATTTATTGGAATTTTGAATTTGTTCGTGGGGCACACGAACTGGCGCCCAACTAGGATTTCTAACCCAGCCTGAGCAGAGCTGTGGGTCCAGTGGAGATTTTGGTCGTCTCCCAAGGCACTTTGTGTTGTTATTATTTTTATTTTCAGTTTTTCACCAACGGAGGGCCATAACGGCTATTGAGCACTACCCACACTCCGCCGTGGGACGTGTGAAATAGAAGAGAACGTTATAACTTTACTATCGTCTGAAGGATCTAAAGTCCTCAATCTAGCGATTCCGGGTTTTCCAGGTCGCCATTTAATTTTAATTGGATAAACTTAACGATTTTTAATTATTGGGTTATGCGATAAAGCGTCCGCGTTTGTGTTTATTTTACCTGCCTTATATAAGACGGTATACTCGAACTCTTTAAGCCGTTCTCTACATCTCATTACACGCGATGTTGGTTCATTCATATTATTTACCCAAACAAGCGGTCTGTGATCGGTGACAAGAGTAAACTCTCTGCCACAGAAATACGGTCTAAATGTTTTTATACCAAATAAAGTTGCGACCATTTCTTTTTCAATGGTTGGATAATTTTTTTCATGTTTATTTAGCACACGAGCAGCTACTGCAACAATTGTGTCTTCGCCAATTTTGTCTTGTGAGAGGATTGCTTCAACTGCATAGCCCTATGAAACGGTCGTTAAAATAAATGGTTTCGATAAATCTGGATATTGCAATATTGGAGCTGTACATAGTTTGTCGCGCAAGGTTTCAGAAGCTACCTGATGTTCAGGCGTCCATGTAAATCTTGCGTTTTTACTTGTAAGATCAGATAGGCACTAGAGATTTTTGCGAAATCTTTGATGAATCGCCGATAGTAACCAGCAAGTCCAAGAAATTCTCTCACTTGAGTTCTGCTTCTGGGTATTTGAAAACACCTAATCGCTTTTATTTTATCGGGATCAGGCTTGACACCGTCGGCAGATATAAGATGGCCTAGATAAATTACTTTTTTTTTTTAGAAATTCGCACTTATCAGCTTGTAGCATTAAATTTGCAAATCGCAAACGTTTGACTAATTTTTCGAATTTAGTGTTATGTTCTTCTATAGAACGTGCGTAAATGACTAAGTCGTCTAAGTAAACAAAGAGATCTGCTCCTTGTAACATGCACAAAACTAAATCAATTAACCGTTGGAACGTTGCTGGAGAATTTTTAAGTCCAAATGGCATTCCATTCAATGGATAATGACCGTGAGGAGTTGTAAATGCTGTCTTGTGTTTACCTTTGGAATCTACTTTCAATTGATGAAAACCGGATTTTAAATCAAATACTGAAAAATAAATCGCACCCTCTAATTGATCAAGAGTATCATTTATCAACGGTAGTGGATATGCGTCTTTAACAGTTTTATCATTTAATTTGCGATAATCAATTACCAAGCGCCATCTTTTATTGCCTTTAGAGTCAGCCTTTTTGGGTACTATCCATAGAGGGGAATTGTATGGTGAGGTCGAAGGTTCAATTATATCCATTAACATTAGTTCTGTAATTTGTTTCTCAATTCCGTCTTTCTGTGCGGAAGGGTGTTTGTATTGTCGAGTATTCACGAGAACGTCATCGGTAGTATGTATAGTATGAGTCACTGTCTCTGTAGCGTGCAGTGGTTCTCCTGGAATGCGGAATAAGTCAGCGTATTTCTCTACACGAGAAACTATTGCTTTACGCACTTCCTCATTCAGATGTTCTGAACGCAAGAGTTTTAAAACTTTATCAACACAATTTTCCCGGGCCCTGGTACTGTTATCGTATTTATCCGTGTCGTCTTGCGTCGAACTAGTATCCTCGTCTTCACCTGTCTTGAAAGGGTACAGAGGAATTACGGGTACTTTTACTTTTACATCTTTATCAAGAGTATTTATTGCGTACAAATAAGCGATACCGTTATTATTACTCACAAAAGCTTCGCCCGCGTAAATATCGTTTTCAAATTTAATACGAGGTGTATAACCCTCTTCAAGTTTACTATTTACTCGAACAAACATTGCCGTTTTTGTACGAGCTTTTAAAACAAAATATTCTCCCTCTGTTAATGATATTTGTGAATTATTTAAATGTTTGAAAGTTACTGTATTGTCTACTAAATTTATTATTCCGCCGTGCTCTCGTGAAAATTCCATGTCAAGTATTCCCGAATAGTCTAAAGGAAATTCGTCTGGTATTATATGGAAATAAGTATCCTCATTAAAAATTTCTATTTTTATTCTACCCAAAGTAATAGCTTCGGAGACATCGTTTAATTTGTAATTACATCCTGACAGCTAGTGCGCTTGGTAATTCGGCCTGAACCCGTTGGAAGTTTTAATCATTATTTTTCTGCTCCCCCCCCCCCCCTTTTCACAAACAAATCTGTGCTCTTTCATCATTTTACAACCTGACAGCTAGTGTCTTTGGTACTTTAGACTGAACAAGTTGGAATTTTCAGTCATTATTTATCTGCTCCAACACTCCCTCCACCCCCACCCTACACACACACACACACACACACACACATACACACACACACACACATACACACACACACACACACACACACACCAAAGAACTGCCTAAATAACGAAAATATATTTAAAATATATCCCACATATATGTTGATTACATTTCATCATATATATTCGCCGTACAAAAAAAATATTTGTGACATACATTTTGACTAAATGAGAAATATATTTTTTATATACGAAAAATGGCCAAAAGTTATGTATTTGAAATATATTTATTTCATATGTAAAATATATGTGAAATATATGTGAGTATATTTCACATACATTCTAATTATATTTCATTTATATGCCGCATATATTTCACATAGATCATGGAATATATTTTTTATATATTCTATTTCGATGGGGGATCACTCACTTGAATTTTATTATGACTTTTATTTTTAATCCATAAAATATTTACTTGTTTTTTTTGTTATTATTTTTTTATTATTTTAGAAGATAGCAGAGAAAAAGGAATTCAATTTCAGATCTTGGATAATAAAAAAAAATTTTTTTTGAATTTTTAATTTAAATGTTCGATGTAAAATTTGTATAATTCTATTTCAATTGTTTTTAAATTTTTAATTTCATTTATTTGAATTTTTATTCCTATTTCTTTCACTCACTTTAATTTTCACTTAACTTTTAACTTTTGTTTCACAATTTTACTTTTTCAACTTCCCGCTAAAAAAATCGACGATTTTCAAAGAATTCGGGAAGTCATTGGTTCCACCCCAATTTTCAAAAATCGGGTTTTCATCATATGTCGATGTGTGTGTGTGTATGTGTGTGTGTGTGTGTGTGCGTGTGCTTTTGCGTGTGCGTGTGCATTTGCGTGTGCGTGTGTTTGCGTGTGTGCGTGTGCGTTTACGTGTGTGCGTGTGTGTGTGTGTGTTTGAACGTTCGTAAGATTGAATTCTCATCAATTGGCATTGATGGATTGTTGCTAGCGACTAGGCTATAATTTGATTGTAGTTAGATTGGAAATCCGATTAAGCTGAGGCAAATTAATATCAATGAAACGCGATGAAATATTTAATATTAAATATTATTCATGCTATTGTTATTATATATGAAATATTAATGTAAAATCTCAACCACAAATAAATCGAATGTTAAAGGAGAAATTAATAGATCCGTTAAATCGAGTGAATATCAAGTAATATGAATAATTATTACCTATTAGATATAATTTATGTTATCACTATTTAATATTAATATAAAATATTAATATTAAATTTCGAACACAATTAAATTGAATATGTAATGAGAACACGAAGATAAACTCGGTAATTGAATGGGTCAGACCCATGCGCGACAAGTCCTGACTTGTTAATTGCGACGCAATAACCCGGTTATATGTTCGATTCACGAAATATTATTTAAATTTAAGGAAATAATCGATAAAATCGATTTGACCGTATTAATTAATACATGTCTTTACACGATGAATCGAAATCGCAATAGATAATCAATTAATTCTAGTGGATTAATTGAATTATGAAATTTATTGCGAACTTGTAAGGATTGCTCACAGTATGTGCGCTCAGTAGTAAGACTCGTGGTCAACTGGCGAAAAAGGCGCGTAGACGCCGGGTTGTGGTTTCTACAAAACGGAAAAATCAGACACCCGAAAAAGAGACTTGTGCGGACGTAGTAAGTGTAACAAAGATGTACAGCGAAGCCGACGCTATAATGAGCGCGCGCGTTGGTGGTGCGATCAGAGTTGACGATAAAGTTAATTAGAGCACTGCTAGATGGTGACTCTATTTTCCTCTTTAAGTATTTATATTAAACCGGTGATTATGGCCGAGCGGTCTCAGGCGTAAGACTTAGACCTCTCGAACTTGATCACTGGCCAAGCGTGGGTTCGAATCCCAGTGGGGGCCGAAAGAATTTTTCACACAACGAGTGTGAGGTCTTTTGGACCTGAGATTTGTCTCAATGCCGACATTTGAATTTGATCGGATTTAAGTGAATTTGATTTAGTGTGAAAATTGAATTTGTCGAAAAAGTTGGCCGGATATGGGATTACCCGAGGCCTTAAAATATATAAGTATATACTTGAAAAAAAAAAAAAAAAAAAAAAATATTTATATTATTATGACGACAATTAGTATAGGATTTTTGTTTTCGACGGAGCACTTGCCTTGAATCAACTGGGAATTCGATCAGAAGTAATCTTTATTTTGAATACCCATTTACAATCTATCATTCTTTTCTTTTTGGGGATAGGTTCAAGAGTCCATGTATTATTTGCTTGAAGTGAGTTGATTTCTTCGTTGATTGCATTCACCTACTCCTTACTATGAGAACCATTTATTGCCTCTTCGTAAGTTTTGGGTTTGGCTTCATTGTACTTACACTCTTTGTCGTATTTGTATTTATCTGTTGAGGTTGGTTATAAATTGGTAATGTCGTTGCTTGTTTCGTTTTGGCTTGAAGCTGATTAATAGTCATCGGGTTTTGGTTGACTTGAATCTTCCCCTGATCCAGCCGGGTGAACTGAAGATCAATTTTGTTTGTTGATTAGGCTGCTATTATCGTCGGTAATGCCGCATGAGAAGTAAACTGTTTGCTGATTCGGTTCAATTTTATTGCTGTATGTTTTACTATTGAATAGCTGAAAGACGCACGAATCCTGATCTATCCCTTCCCCTTGAGTGCGATTCCCTTTCAAAAAAATCACATTTCTGCTTACAATAATTTTTCCGGTTGATTTCTCTAGAAGTCTGTAACCCTTAGATTTTTCTGGGTATCCAACTAGTATATATATTCTTGAGCTTTGAAATCGAGTTTATGTCTCTGTTCTTTTGGAATATGAGTGAATACTCTACAACCAAAGACCCTGAGATGGCCGACGTTAAGTTTCTTCTCCAATAATAATTCATATGGTGTTTTATCTCTCGTTCTGGTCGGCAGTCTGTTTTGGAGGTATGTTTCGGTCATTATTGCTTCACCCTAGTCAGTTACGGATAACTTGGCATCGATCAGCATTGTCCTGACGGCCTCCACTAGGTACCTATTTTTTCTCTCAGCTAAGCTGTTTTGTTCGGGGGTCTATGGCGTCATGTGTTGAACATCGATTCCTTTATTGTTCAGATAATCTCGAAGGGAATGGCAGATATACTCTTCTCCCCTATCAGATCTTATGACTGGGCCTTTTTCCGAACTGTGGTTTGCTGTATTTAATTAATTGTTTTATTATTAATTCTGCTTGAGTTTTATGTGTTAATAGATAAGAATAAGTATATTTGCTGTAGTCATCTATCAATGTCATGACGTACTTGCGCCCTCCTGGGGTAGCCGTGGTCATTGGTCCGCATATGTTAGTGTGTATGAGCTCTAAAGGACTTTTACTTGGGGTTTCTGATTTTTTGGGAAAGGGTTTTCTAGGAATCTTCCCCATAACGCATGATTTGCAGACTTCTTTTATTGGACAAACATTTATATTAATGCCTTCTGCTAAATTTCTGGTCACTATTTGTCTTATTGCTTTTGGGTCGCGATAAGCGAACCTTGCATACCAGAATGCGATCAGTTGCATGATGGGGTAAAACAGCAAAGGCATAGGCATGAGGCGTTTTGAGTTTATACATATTGCTGACTCCATCACCAGCTGCAATTTCTTTTTCATTTTTAAATATTAACATTTGATTATTCTTAATTTTTATCTGAAAACCTTGTTTATCCAAGGATCCAATTGATATAAGTCCCGATTCAAACTCAGGAATGTACATCACTTTGTCCAATTGTAACAAATTTCCCTTGCCCTTAGATGTTAAGCATTCTATTTTTCGTTTTTCAATTCCGTAGACTGTACATGAGTTACCGTCGGCCACTCGCATTTTTGATCAGTAGTTGGTATCAATTTCATCGAAAAAGGTGATGTCATTGGTCATGTGGCTACTAGTAGCTGAATCTAAATACCACTCTTTCTTTGGTATTTGTTTAAAGGTTGTATTGGCCAAGAATGCTTGCTGTGGTGTAAATTCATCTCTGTTACTATCACTAGTTGTAGTAGTTTTTTGTACAACTCGGGCTTTTTCCATCCTTTACCCATCTTTTTCTATCTTCATGTGTTGCTGCTGTTTACCAATCCATTTGTGGTATTTTCTGCAGTCCTTTTTAATATGATTAGTATTTCCACAGAAATAACATCCCTTGTAAATCCTATGATTATCTACTTTTAATGTGCTATCGTATTTAGCTTCTAATGTAATTTTTCTTCGTTTAAATTTTCTAGTTATTTTCGTTTCAATGTTGAGCTTTTGAAATCGATCAGAACCACTTCTTTAAGAGCTTGAAATCAAAAGAAAAATAACCAGAAACAATGATGAATTTAAAAAAACTTTACTGATAATAATTTGTAGAGAATAAAATTATCAACAAAAAAGAACTTACAACATTTTGTGATGTCTGATAGTTTCGCCAGAAAAGTAAAAAGATTTCCATCTTCACTTTGAGCTCTAATAACTTTTGAATAGGTGGATTTATCAAAAAATAATAAGAGACATTTTTTGTAGAGCGTTCAATTTTCTACAAAAATATGTATTAGTCTATTTGATCTTTTGATTCGTGAACGAGTTAAGAATACTCAAAGTTAAAAAAAAATTTTCCCGTGTTATTTAAATGGGAAAATCGAATTTTTCAATGAGCTAGGTCTGTAATCGAGTTAGAATTTTTTTTCTTGCGCGAAATTTTTTTTTTTTTGTTGAACTGCTTTTTTCCACATGCACTTAAAAAAAAAATGTTGCTCTGAAATGATGCACGCTATAATATATATATATATATATATATATATATATATATATATATATATATATCGTAATGTTTACATTCTGCAACGGTTATAATTATACTGAGAGCTCTTGGAAAAAATCCAGTAGCAACCATAAATTCCGAGTATTGATAATGAGTATGAAGTAGAGTACGGGTAATGAGTTGGTATGGTGTAAGTGATAAACATCTGGTAAGCGTGAGTACGAGTATGTATAGTGTATCTGAAGTTGACCCTTTTCCAGTTGATCTTGAGTCCATATTTTTAATTTGAATCGTCCGTCCTCGTCTATAAGTGAGACAGCGCTAGCCGTTTTAGTAGAGAAGGGGCAGAAAAAATAGTAGAAGGGGGCGCATGCATACATAACTACGATTGAACCGTTACTCATACAGTCTTACTAGGTACTGTGGTCGGTTTTATCCCCACCCAGGTCACTTCTAAACCAGAAAGGGAATAAGAATTGAGTATATGTGAATAGGGTTACGTATGTTTTCACTTAATATGGATTTAAATTTACGCTACGTGTATAATATAGTTACAAATATTATGATTTTGGAGTACGGGTGAGTTGTGTCTGCATGATGTAACGGGGTAGTGTTACGTCTAGATAGACATAACATATATCTCAGTCCCTTAATTTTGAGTCAAGACACTGAAATCCTTTATTTAGATAACGGGGACCACGTTATTCAGTGTCGAGCATGGATAGGAAACGGGGGAGTGTAATGTTTCTTAAATTTAGTTATAGCAATGTCAGGACTTACTATTGCTGTTGATTTTATTTAAAACAGTTGCTCAAAATATACACTACAGTTGATGATCATCGTGACGATCTGTTGGCTGGACAGTACACTCGGATACTTCCCGGCCTTGGCTGCTGCTGCGTGGCGGTGAGTACATTGGAGGTGGCTACGTTGCTACGTGTACTTTTGTTGTTTAGCAAATTTTCACTGATCACCTTAACTATTAGTTAACTCCCGATTAGGCCCGAATGAAATATTATTAACGACTGTCAAATTGTTCAGGGAAAAGTTACGGTACAATAAGCTTCCCGACGACTTCCGTAAATGAAGTAATAATATTAAAATTAGAAATTAGTAATATTGAGAGGGATTGGCTTAGTTTCCCCAGACAGTCGAATTTCGCGATAACCGAAGTTATTCAAAAGAATCACTTTGTAAATTATAAAATACACGGAATGACCGAGAAAATATTTAAAGAAATTGATAAAGAAATGGTTGTATGGTGGAAATAATTTCTTTAATTTTTAAAAGACTGGTAAATTATTTAAAAAGTTTTTTGAAAATAGAAATGTAACGTAGAGAAAATTTAGAAGGTAAAAGAATATAATCGATAAAAACTTGAGAGAGAGAGTAATAACTTATGGGTCCTTATATATCCTCGGAACTAAATAACTATCGGGCGGAAATTTTTGGGCAACCAGGGGCATTATAGTATCTTGAATTGTGCAGGGGGCATGGGTGGTCCTATTTTTGAGAGAACCAATGTGCTTTAACTCGGTTGCGAGTAGATGGGGTACCCGGCCCCTTGATAAGGAAGATAGATACATAGCTCCCTTAGAATTAAAGAAGATACAATTTATAAGGAAGCGAGAAGTAGGTGGGCCCAAAATGTGTACTTGCTAGAAATTAGGAAGAGGCGAGATGATAAGGATTGAAAGATAGGGTAATGAGGAGGTGGAGGAAGTAATAGGTAAGATTTTTTCTTTGTCCTAGGTGGAATAGGGGAAACGTATAAGTTAGTTTCATGCAGTAAGATATGTAACTAGGCCAGGGGGGTAAGGGACGGTGAACAAGCTCCTGGTTGATTTTTAATCTCTATGGAGACAAAGACTCACTGCTGCCACAGCTTGCAAGCTTCGGTTAGCGGAGTCAAGGAATAAAAATGACTACTCTGAGGATCATAATTTACGAGAGATTCTTTATTATAATCTCGGTTTTATAATTGAAGTTTACACAGCTGCTTTTTGCTGGGTAACGTCATTCTTTAATTTGGAAAATCGGTACCGCGGTAGATATTATAACTTAGATATCTCGCCATTAAATCGTGGAGTAGCTGTTATCTACCACTAGAACATATCATTGTAGAAAGAAAAGAACAATATATATTGGGTTTGAATTTTATAAAGACTATATGGAAGTAAGTATCGGTAAACAAGGGGTGGTTAGGTGATGGCTCCCTGCGGGCAAAGGAACGCAGCTGAAGAATTTTATGGCTATAATAATTAGATTTATATTCGAATTCCAGGAACAAACAACGATCACCTCATGCAGTCATATCCGCATAGCCAAATTGAGTAACCTTCCATTGTGAGCGCTCGCGAAATAAGAAAAAAAAACACCCGAGTGGAAATTAAGAATCGATTTAATCGTAGCAGTTTCCAATCACTTTGATGTTTCATTTACCGCCTAAAAAAACACCTGTTTTGACC